>JANAVB010021798.1:38386035-38733535 GCA_029216955.1 Iris pallida
ATTGCTCCTAGAGTCTCTCATTGGATTAAGTCACCTATATAAATTCTATGCTGCTAGTCTAATCCATTCGGTCTATCTAGTAGAGACGTCAATCCTACCTTTATAACCTTATACAATCAATCCCGCTTAAGATGTTCTAATAACTACCTTCTACTACTACACTAAAATATAAAAATTGTAACATATATTTTTTTTCAATTCGTAACGGTTATAATCGTTACAATTTGGTTACAGTAATTACCGTGACAATAACTAAATAAGTGTTACTAAAATAATTTTTTATATACTTTTATTTGGTTTATTTTTAGTAACATTATTAACCATTACAAATGACTAAAAAAATTAGTAAACTTTATCCAGATAAGTCACGAAAGAAAGATTCATTTCCCTCCAAAGGTTTTCATTTCCCTCCAAATGTTTTTTATTTCCCTTCGATTTTCGATCAGCTCTATTCCCCACTCATCTCTCTCCGCACCTCACCCATATTCTCTCTCTCTCTCTCTTACTTGGTCTAGGGAGAATATACTTTGGGTCTTCCGATTATGCAGACGAGTGGATGGGAACTCATTTATCGGTACTATACCTAATGGATGTTCCAACAATGGGGAGCTCAAACTGCCTCATGGAATTCAATTCCGGTGACGACGAAGTCCCCATTAAGGAAGTATAGCGATGGCCAACTCAGGTATGCTGGAATTTATGGAAATTGGTTAGGATGGGTTAGGGTTCTATTTTGGAAAATTAGGAATTTTAGGGTTAAAAAATTAGGGCTGATAGTTTTCAAAACTTAGTTTTGGCCCATTAACCTGCTCCCCATCTTGATCTTGATGGTTATGTTCGTCATGATTGTCATTCGCGTTATGAATGTGATATTTTATACGTATCCTATATCGTTGGTCATAATTTGGTTGTGCAAATAATATGATTTTGCGTCGGAGTAGGATGCTACCGGAACATGTTCATCGTATGGGGATCAATTTGCACGTTTGGAATAGTCCTAAGTTTTGTTTTATATAACAGGACTAAGAGGTTCAATGCCAAGAAATGATGGTACATAGTTCACATAGCATGTAGATGAATATAGGTTTTGGTCCATGTTTTGAACATATGTTTGGTTGACAGTAGCCTTGTATTGGATTGGAGGATCCAGATCTAGCCACATTTTTACATCCTTCTATTGAAGGGTATTACAAAAAGAGTATAGAATACTATTCTTCCAACTAAAAAAGAGAGGAAAATAGTACTCCTACTCAATTAGCTGGGCATTTATAAATATATTTCAGAAGTTATTTGGATAACTAATCTCAAATAATTTACGAATGACTGATTGACTGATGAATTCTTGGGGTTGTTCTTATTATTACATTTCATACATGACTCATATGAGTAACAGATACAGTAATATATATAGTCAAAAGTACTTATATTTTGGTTGGATGTATGCTTAAATGAGCCATTTATTTTGGATTCAAATAAACGTTTCTTAAATGCTAGTCAAACGAGCGATCGGTATTTTGAACAAATTTTCATCCTCGAAGCTAAATTCAAACTATGCTAAGTGGGTCATGTTTGCCATTAAAAGGATGTGGAATGAACTTTTATACTTAATCACAAACAGAACAGAGTACAATATAGAATCTTGTTGGGATCCTAGGAGTACACTTTTATTTTTATTTGAGAACTGTGTCAATGGAACGAGTGGTAATTCTTTGACTCCGTTGACGATCTGAAAATGATTTCAAACTCTCTGAATGTCTGAGTTACTCTAGAACATGCAGGGACTTGAAGAGGATTAAAACTCTTGCAAGTGCTCTGGATACTGAAGAGGTTGAAAAATTAGAGAGTTGAAGAGGTTGAATAAAGGAATGATCCTTCTATTTATAGGCAAAAGAATGATCTGCTTATGTGTGTATATGCGATACGTGCATAGAGGTTTTGTACATAGGTACGCCATGTGTCTGTCTTTGTTGGGCGTACGGACGATGTGCCGAAGAGATATAATTGAATCTGTTTGGACTGTATTGTTGGGCTTCAGAGGAGCTAACATATGGCAGTTGTTGAGATTTGGTTGTTGCTAAAATTTTGGGTGGTTGGCACCCGTTCGTAGGTAGAACTGAGTCAAAGACACGTGGCACATGCCCATTACTCAAAGATCTTCGCTGGTTGATTTGAGTGGATGCGCCTATGATCTGGCGCATGAGGAGACTTGGCTTCTGACAAGAGCAAGTCTGGGCGCATGCAGAGTTTGAGTGCATGGCTGCGGAGGCGCATGCTAGTGTTTAGTCGGCTACGTGGCAGAGTATAGCCGACAAAATAAGTAATGATGGTGCTGACGTCGGCGTTTCTTTCATTTATAAAAAAAGCTGTCAACTATTCATACTTTGAGACATTTGTTGACAACTCCTGTCACTTAACATTAAATGCTTTAGGGGTGGATAGCTTTAGGTGGGCGCATCAGACGTGCAGCGCATGGAGCCGACAGGCGCATCAGTTGCGTGGCGTATCTCTTTTGGTCAACTTTGTTAAGTCTTTTGAGGCGATTTGATGACTCTTTGAATTAGCTGGTTTTGAGGTGGCATATTCATTATCATTAATACAAGTTCATTGCCCTGACTTTGATAAAGTTGCCACTTGGCGCATGGGTTTGATTTGCCCTGGCCTATAAATAGCAGTGTAGAGAGTTTGCTCATTCTTTTCATCCAAGCGTCTCATTTGAGATAAACTCGACCTATCCTCCTTATTGGCAAGATGTTGCACTGTGGATTGTGGATCTCCTCGTTCAAAGAAGATTTAATTTTGATGATGAGCTCTTTCAAGAGACTGAGATGCGCCGGGAGAGCTATGGACACAACAACTTATGTTTGTACTCCTTGTCGGTAGTGTTCTTCTATGAGACGACGTTCGGTGCCTGTTGCATCCAAAGACCGGGGTTGTCATGCCCCGACTCCCGTTAAACTGGAAGAGCCATCGAGTTTGGATTGATTGCCAACCCGTGTTCTGCTCAATAAATGCTTTATTAGTCGAAGCACTCGTACGTTTGACGAGGAAGTGATTCTCTTTGATGAAGAAGGGTGATGTGCCTGGACTGAGACACCATATTGATGCGTCTAGACTGATGATGCGCCTAGACTGAGATGTCAGAGTGATGTGCCTAGCTGTAGGGTTTAGACTAGGCTTCTTTGTAGTAGACTTTTGTTATAACAAGAGTTGGCCATGTAATAGATTTTTATATAAAATAAAAATCTAATCTTCATGCGCCTTTTATCCCTGCTGTCTTTTGAATAATTTGTAAAACATTCTATTTTGAGTGTTCGGTGAATGATGTTTGTGGCGCATGGATACTTTGGTCTTTGGATGCGCCTGAAATTCTATGCTTCGACAAGACCCCCTTCAAAGTTTTTAAAACTTTTTGCCAAGTTTTGGATTACTTTGAATCGAGAAGCATGGGTAGTAGATATTTTTGGGCGCATGCCATGTCTCGGCGCATGGCCGTTCTGCGCATGGCTGACTTGGCGTATACTCTTCTTGATTTAAATGAAAGAAGATAACTCCTCGAATTCCAAATGATTAATGATGATCTCTTTTGGGCGATATGCAGCCGTCATGTAATGCCCCAGTCCCAAAATACATAGGACCAAGTACGCAAATATGCCAGCTGTATACATACGAAGTACATGGGCCTTGTATATATACATAAGCTGTAAAATGCAGTAAACCACAACTAACTAATCTCATCCACAAAATAAGAATAAAAGATATCATATAATGAATTATCTTGGTACAATATGTTGGACGGAGACAAATCCACTACCAACTAAATTAAATATGGAAAATATACAAGAAAAGAATTGAGCAAGCGAGAGCAAGTGACGAGTCCAAGAGCAATCATCACGAAGGAAGGAATGGCCTTAGCTAGAGCACCTGTAAGAAATCATGAAACACATACCTGAAGGGATCACCAGGTCCTCAGAGGTACGTAACAAGATACATAATATCATGCCAATAAACTGAATAATAAAAGCTCAACAGAAAAGTATGCACGAGTAAAGGTTCCTAACCATTCTATGTGAAATGCTCTTTAGAAGACAACGTTCTACGCAGGAGCTTAGGTGTTCAGCATAGATGGAGAGAGAGAGTGGTAGTAGGTAGCGCTCATAAGAGACACTATCGACCATGGGCAGAAAGTAGCTCTCATATGAGAACTATCGGCCCCGGGGCAGTAAGTAACGCTCATACGAGACAATATCGGCCCAAATCTATGTGTGTACTGAACATGTAGCTCCTACGCTAATAACTGTCTTCTTCCTTCCCATGATACTATACATGTGTCGACTCCACGGCACTGTTGGATCCTTAATAAATGCCAAGTCTTCTATACAATCTATTAGCAGTTATATCCTAACGCACGGCCTGTACGCACCGATGATCAGTCAGCACGCAAGTCCGTATCTATATACGACTCACAACTCACACACAACCGTGGCACATCGTGACAGTTTATGAGATGCTCTAAACATATGGTAGTCCCTTAACTCTAAGCCAATTGCATAAAGTATAATAATTTGCATCTATATATAGTTTTGAAAGAACAATATTTTATTTGCTGAAAATAAGAAAAAGCATGTATGATATTGAGCAAGAAATTAAACAGTAAAGGCAAGGTGTCTTGCCTGATGTGTTGCCTGGTGTGACGCCTGGTGTAGTGCAATAATCCGGCAAGTTTCGATTATCCAATAGCCATGTTCGGTGTGTAATGGTTCGAGGTTGCAAAAAATAGGAAAACATGATTTAGTCATAAGTAAGGTCGACAAATAGCGGGAATTTGAGGAGAAGAGTATTTATATTATTTTAGAAAATTTTCCTACTATTTTAAAAATATGTTTTTCTTAGTCGAAAGCATTTGTAGGAAAAATATTTGAAAATATTTATATGTAATAATTTTGAAAATTTCATCTTATTAGTAAAAAATATTCTAAGTTGTAAAATATGATTTAAGGTAGATACTATATTTCACAATTTAAAATATATATTTTAGATAAACAGTTAAAAATATTTCTAAATCATTTGGTCCAAAAAGTATAACTGGTCAAATCGAAAAGAATATTTCAGTGTTTAAAAACTAACTTAAAATTTTGCTAGAAAATAATAGTAATAATAATAATATAAATAATATATTTAACATAACAACAAACTAATATTAGTAATAATATATAAAATAATTTACGCCATTCTAGTAATTTAGATAATGATAATAATAATAAAAATAAAAGTAATAATAATACTAATAATAATAATAATAATGATAATAATAATAATAATAATAATAATAATAATAATAATAATAAGAATAATAATAATAATAATACTAATAATGATAATAATATATTAATAATATAACAGTAACTAAACAATGATAATAATTATACCACTGCACTCCTTTAAAAAGAATATGGAAGAAGAGAGGAGAGAGAGAGAGAGAGAGAGAGAGGAGATCGGTGAGGGAAAAAGGGGTTTACCGGTGGTAACGGCGGTCCGGCTGGAGGCGGCGGCGTACTGAAGGGGCGGTCGCGCGCGGAAGGGCGGAGCGACTGGGTGCGGTCAGCGTCGGGCTTGGGCGGCGAGCCAGCGCTCACGAGCTCACGCCGGTGGCCGACAGTGACTTGGGCGGAGGACACGGCGGAGTACCGGAGGTGAGGCGCGGGACCAGGCTCGGCACGGGGTTGCTGCGGTGGCGCAACGGAGTCGGGGCTACGCCTGTATCTGGCCGGCGGAAGGCGGCGCTCGTGGAGAGACGGAGAGGCGCTGACCTGCCACCGGTCGACGAGGGTCGTGGCCGAAGGAGGCTACATCGGGTGGTTCGGCGCTCGGCCAGGAGTCAGGCTCCGTCTCACCGTGGGTGTGGCGAGGTGCTCGGGGCTGTCGTGCCCAGGCGGACTTCGGCGGTCAGTGGCGAGGTAAGGGTTTCAAATTTTCTTTTTGGTGTGATGGTTTTGGCGATGTGGGCGAGTTTTCGTCAATGGTGATGGGGTTGCTTGGTTTGGGGAAGAAAGGAGGAGGGGTTGTCGTAGGTGGCGGTGATGGTGATGGCAGCGGGGATGGACGGAAGTTGGTGGTGATCGGGTTGAAGGTGGCGAAGGGGATGATGACGATGGCAACGGTGGTGGTGTCGGTGGTGTTGGGGTCTGGTCGGGTAGATGGAGGTGGTGGCGAGCATGGTGGTTCTGGTGGAGTGCTGGCGCTGTACGGCCCGGCCGAGAGATCGAGGACGGGGCACGATGAAGGCAGGGCTGTGGTAGTTTTATTGGCCGGGAAGATGGGTTTAGGGTTTTGGGATTTTTGATATGGAATTGGCCATGTCGGGTTGGATGTGTCGTGTCGGGATGTCGGGCTCGACACGGATAATTGTACTGAAGCTGGAATAAGATTCACAGATACGATGCACGCTGGCTTGGGTTGGCACGGACACGATGAACGCACGTGTGGAGAAATAATTTTGGAGGAATTTGTGAAAGGTAGAAATATATGGATGAGTACCTCTCCTTATATAGGAGGTGAAAATTTTCAGTTGGATAAGGACTTCCAATAGTTTAAACCCCGATGGATAATTCCATCTTTTTATTTAAATTGATTTAGAATTTAAGCAATCAAAATCAAATCGGTCTAGATAAACTTCCTTTAATTTAAAGTAAAATCTTTTCCTAATTTAAATTATCAAAATAATTCAAATATTAAATACAACAAAATTTTAAATATCTTTTCCATAAATATTAAAATATAGCATTAATTAATTTCGAAAATCAAGAATATTACTTAAATATTAAATCATAAAATAGCTTTTATAATTAACAAAATTACGTTAATAATAAATTCCAAATTTTGTAAAATATTTGGAACACATTTCATATAACCCAAAATTTTCAAATCCCTACTTATTTTTAAATAACGAACAAAATAACTCTTTTAAACAAAATAAAAATATTTATCTTATTATTTTGAAAACTAAAATTCTTCTATATAAATAAAATCTCTAATAAAAATATTTTACAAAAATATGTACCTCGCACATATTCGCACTCGACGAGACATACGAAAATGCGAACTCATATGCGACGTCCAATATGACAATTTCGTACACGACATATAATACGACTATGCGACGTATAAATACCAAAAAAATTTAAATACTCAAAAATAAAAATTTTAAGTAGAAATTTAGGGGGTTTACACGTCAGTTTCACAAAACCCAAAGAGACGCTGACATCATGTTTCTATCGGTTCACGCACGACCTAAACCTGTAAATCGACGTCTGTGGGGAGAGAAGAACTTCTATTTTCTTATCTTCTTATTCCTTAGACCATTTTCAAAAACCCTAGGTTTTTGAGAAATAGCCCCCAAAACTCCTCGTGGCACTGCTGGCCGAGGCAGAGGCAAAGGCAAGAAGCCTGTAGAGGCCGACGCCGAGGAACCCCGAGTCGTCGACATGACGCAAGCCGACGTGCGCCCTAAAGTCGTTGGTGGGTAGTCTGCTACTTGGGAGTTGACCAAAAGCACACAGACACTTTGTTGTATATTTTTGGATTCATGGGTGGGTAACCATCCTGGATCATGTGCCAATCCACTCTGCTGAAGCGTATGGGTTTAGCTTGTATGTACCATACCCTGAAGATGCGCCTAGGCTTTCATTGCTGACGCGCATGGACTTTTGGTTCTGATGATGTGCCGAAGCTTTCCTTCCAACGTTCATGGACTTTAGTCCCGATGATGTGCTACGGTAGAATTTAGTCAATGTACATGGACTTTTTGTCCCAATGATGCACCGAGACTTTGATGCACAATAGCTAAAAACTGTACATATCTTTCGACTCTTCATAAGAAGGGATTGAGTTCTTTTGCTAACTTTTTTCCCTTTTGTTTTGTTGCAGTGTCTATGACTTTGCCTTTGCTGAATGAGGTCCTTTTCGACCACTCCCTCTGCCAGATGGGTCTGGACTTTAATGAAGAGATAGTCAACCCGGCTAAGGCTGCGATCATGCTGGATCAACCGCCAGAGAGAATGACGCTGATTCGAGATCAGCCCTTTTCTTTTCTCCAGGCCATGATGGAGAGTGGAAGGATCAATACTGCCGAGTCTGCTGTCGAGGTTTTCTTGAAGCCTAAATTTCTGTTTGGGGATCGCTTGGCCTCCTATGAAGCGAAGGTGCTGAAGATCAAAGAAGATTGGTTCTTCAGGGCGAAGGACCTCAATATGTATGCGCCGAAGATGGACTGCCAGTTGCCACTAACTGCCTTCATCAGTCTTGCTTTGAAGAGGAGAATAAAATGGGAGCTCACTCAGACTCAGGAAGGGGCAATGGCAGGATCCATTGATATTGACTCTTCGTCTAATCAGAAGGATACCTTTACTTTTACGCGAGGCGGGACCTCTTACCACTTGAGAGCTTTGCATCCTAGGAGCATATACAACGACGTTTTCCCTAAACTTTTACCTTCAGTGCTTCGACCTTCGTCAACCGTATGTTGGCGGCCAAGATTTCATATCCACAAGAGGATTTTTGGGTCGAAGGTTGGTGCCATTATGATGACTTAACACTTTGGATCTTGGCGAAGTTCAAGAGCGAACTCAGGGAGATCGGCCTGACTTCTGCTATCTGTGCTACCCAGGCCGGTATAGAGATAAATTGGCCCATGTTTTTTGCCCTCATGGAGTTGTATAATTCTCATACTAGGATATTCTATACGCCTGTAGGGAGTTAGGACTAGCACTTCATGAGATGTTCAAGGTCTCGAAGCTTTCCTGGGGGTCTGAGTAATATGAAGAGCACTTCCCGACGAATGAGGAGCACTTCGCCTTGGAAGAGAAGAACTTGGAGATGGTGGCGTTCTTTAAAGAAGTGGTGAGCCACCATTATTTGAATCAACTACGGGATAAGGGTAAGGCATAACCTCACGTGACTGTTTGGAGAGATTATGTCTTTACTCAAGACGAAAGCGATCAGTCGAAGGTTCATTTTACTACCCCCCAGAGTCTTTCCTATACGGAGGTACTTGCCGAAATAAAGAGGCTGAGTGAGCGAAATCCCCGTGAGGATGAAAACAAAGAACGACCGACAACATCTATAGCTGCTTCTGGCACTGTGTTCATAAAATGTCACCGAAGGCGGCGCTGGCTGCCTATCTGATAATATGGCTCTGAGACTAAGTGTTTTTTGGTGGGTCTGGTTCTGTAGAGAGGGTAACTAGAAACCTAATCCTGCCTGCTGTGAAGATGGTTTTTGGTCGTCCCTTGGCTTTACTTCTCGCGATGGTGTGCAACCTGATGCGAGGTTTGAGAGAATTCACAGTGGATGTCATTGCATCGAAGGAAAGGTGTGGTAACTTTCTTCGAGCAGAGATGCCTTATCACTATCTAATAGGATGGTTGATATTGCATCATCCCAATGTAATGAGCCCTGGCACGGAGGAGGGGCATGTTGCCGATGATGCTTTCATCTGTCGCTAATATAGAAGGAGGTGGCTGTATACCGGTGTCACTATTTGCAAAAAGATCTTGTCCCATCTTCAAGGGTGGGACATTTCTAAGGTTGGCCCAGTCTTTCTGGATTTTGAGGCAGATGAAGAGTTGGAGGATTCAGGCATGGATGCCATTTCCCTGCCAGTGTGGGCATTCTGCTGGTTGTAAAGCATTCAGCCTTCGTACTTGATATATCGAAACATAAATTATTGCTTCCTGGAGCCATACCTACTAAGCCGTTTTGGATGCCAGTTTGGCTACACTCAGCTAATGTTGAGGAACCCAAGTCCTTGCTTGGGGTTTGTTAGATGGAGCCTGTGGTTGGCAGTACTATAATGTTGGGTGTACGGGAGTACGGTTCACAGCGCCCCTTCGGAATCCCCGACCGCACATTTTGTTTTCTGTCGGCAAACTCTATTGCTTGATAAACACCATGTCTCCTGGCTATGATAGAGAGACTAGTTTTTTTGTCGCGACTCAGCTAGAGGTTACTGAGACCATGTGTAACTCCTCTTCTTGCAAATTTTGAAATATTTTTTATTATTATTTATTTGATTTAAATGGTGATTTTTAGAATTTTATAAATAATTAATTAGTTAATTATTACGGTAGATGGTCTTAGTCATAGTTGAGATTTAGAATACAAGATGACCAAGAATCATGACACGGATAGTGCAATAGCGTGCGTCGACTAGTGTATTAGCCATGGTAGGGAAGACCGATCCATAAGTGTGTCCTAACTAGGAAAATCAGGCCAAATTGTGACATGACCTCCATAAACAAGTTAATTAGTTACTTATTGATATTATGACTTTCAGGAAACCTGATTGTGCCAAACTAGTCCGGACTGGACCCAAAATGAGTCCAAGCCCATGTGGTCGTATAGTGTGACCAACGGTGTCCATGTGGATATATAGATGTGTATTTAACCATAGCACATTTTATAATTTAGTGAGTGACTTTTAACAATAATATTTAATGTATTATTTGCTATCTATTATTTATATAAATTTTTATTAGTTTCCGAAATGTGATAATATTGCTGGAAATACCATTTTTGGAATTGGGACCTTTAATTAGGACAATATGTGTGTGTGTATATATATATATATATATATATATATATATATATATATATATATATATATATATATATATATATATATATATATATATATATAATATTTTTTTTTGAGTAATTTATATAAAAAAAAAAAAAAAAAAAATATAATATATATATATATATATATATATATATATATATATATATATATATATATATATATATATATATGATAGTTCATGTTATAGTCTTTTGAGTAATTTATATAAATGGTATATTAATTATAATATATGCACTAATTTCTAGTTTAATATATTTACATAAGTCATAAATGTATGCATGTATGTATAAATGTATGTATGTAAGCATGTATGTATATATATGATTAGAATGCATATATGAAAAAATAATGTAAAAAAAAAAGAAAAGAAAAACTAAACTAAAATCCCCCCACAGCACAGTCCGAGTCCAGCACACAGGCCCCTCTCCACCCGAGCACAGAACAGAACTGAACCCAGCCGAGGTTCCCCAAAACCCTAATCCTTTGAAACCTGACAGTATATAGAGAGAGGGAGAGAATAATCCCTCGACAAACCCTAAACCCTAGCCACCTCACCACCAGCATATCCCGACGACCTCCTCTGACACCTGTGCCTCCGCACAGGGCACTGGACCAGCTGCGTATGGCCTGGGACAGAAACTGTACCAGTAGCAATAACATCAGTTGCAACAAGGAGGGCCGATTTCGCATCGACCGTTCCCAACGATCTCTCGATCGTTCCATGAACCGATTCTTCTGGTATGATCCTAAAATGACCCCCTTCAACCCTGTTCATGTAGAATTAATTCTACTAGATTATATCGATCAGGAAATTATTGTAAAAATCCCGAGAAACCTATTCGAAAACAGAGTAATAGGACAGTCCAACTCCTCGATTGGAAGGCAGTTTATAAACCAAACAAAAGGATTTTTCAAAAACTAATTAAAGACAGTCCTAGACAACCTATAGGGTGCTGCAACCCAATTTACAGAAGTTTATTTCATTGACTACGTGCCGAGAAATCGGATCCCAAATATTGACAAAAACTCGTTTTCAAAACTGTGAATTTTTAATAAAACTCTCCGGTACGACGTACGTCTCACCAAATCGGGCGACGTAGTCTCGAACCGAAAGTATTGAAAGGTGCGTATCGACTTCGCGGACGTGTGGGCTGTTGGCCCATTGGTCATATGGTCAAACTGATTTTAATAATTGATCAAACTCTGTCTCGATATATGAAGCTAGTCAGGATGTATCGGACTCTTGGACATGATCAAGAAAAGCTATCTACACAATTCAAGACTGAAGCAATGTTTGCCTGTTCGAGTCTGTATTTCTTTTAGCAATGTATTTTCATTTTATTGAGTCTAGGAATACGTTGTACACCGAGTCGTACTGGCAAATAGGCTATTCCAAAATGATTTCAAAATGTTTTTTAAAATGTCCTTAGTTTTGAAAAATATTCTTATTAACAAAAGCTTCAAAAAGGTTTTCAAAAAGGTTTTCAAAAATCCCCAAAAACTAATTTTAAAAACCTAACCTAACCCTGACAGAACTCGGCCAGAGTTCGGTTAGTAGCCGTTTTGATTTTTGAATTCTCTGGAACTTGGTCCTCCTGCAGTTGCGGATTTGACCGAGATTTTCTCATCGAGTTCTGCCCGAATTCTGCCCGAATTCTGTCTTTGGAATTCCTATAAATAGAGAAGGATTTCGATCATTTCAACTCACTCATTCACTTACAATCTTCTCTCTATCTAAAAGCTTTCAGCCTTCCAAAGAGTTTTCTTGAGCTTTAAATTTTAGATCCCAAGCCAATTACAATCCTCTAGTCGATTTGTCAGTGCGATACGGTCTAGAAGTTTCTGAGAGATTGTAATCAGAAGGCTTGATTGAAGAATACCTCTTCACAATTGAAGTTGGACGAGTTCTTCGTATCAAAGCTTGCGTTGTAGAAGTTGCAAGGACTTCGTAAGAAAACTTACGGTTTTGCCAATAGTGGATTCAACTGGTAGCAAGAGTTCTACCGACTGGATTAGTCCTCAACAGAGGGAAACCAGTATACATCGCTGTCTTTGCGTTTGCTTTCTTATCTCTGGCTTTACATTATTTAGTTGTGATTATTATTCTGTGATCTTGCTGCTAACATTTTTAATTAGCATATTTCTGCTGCCAACTCTATTCACCCCCCTCTAGAGTATTGTGCTTTACGATTTTGTTCCTACAATTGGTATCAGAGCGGGTGTTACAGATAAAGCAAGGTAATATTGCAATTATTTATTCATTTAATTAATTGTTATATAGATCACAACACAACACATGGCAACTGTGAAATTCACAAGTGAAGGCCAGGCCACAAATATACCTCCACTGTTTGATGGTACGAATTATACCTATTGGAAAACACGGATGAGTTTCTTCTTGAAATCACTTGACTTTGATTTATGGTCTATTGTTATTGATGGCTATCAAAAGCCACCTCGTATAAATGTTGGAGTTTTAGTTGAAAAACTCCATAACAGATATACAGAGGAAGAAAAAAAAAAGGCCAGTCTTGACGCACGTGCTATTAACGCTCTATTTTGTGCTTTAGACAGAACTGAATTTAACAGGGTGTCTATCTGCACAACGGCTAATGAAGTGTGGAAGCTACTTGAAGTCACATATGAAGGCACGACTCAAGTCAAAGAATCAAAGGTCAGCAGACTTACTCAAGAGTATGAGGTGTTCAAGATGAAGCCCAACGAAACAGTTACTCAGATGTTCGAAAGATTCCTGGATATTGTAAATCCTTTGTCCTCCCTAGGCAAAGAATACAGTAACCATAAAAAGATTCGCAAACTCCTGCGAGCACTTACCAAGAACTGGATTCCAAAGGCTACTGCAATCATTGAAGGGAACGACCTAACAACCATATCCCTCAAAGTACTCATGGGTAAGCTACTCACTCATGAACTGGAGCTACAAGATTTTGAAGAGCCTGCACCAAAGGAGAAGACGATCGCTTTCAAGGCTCAGCACAGAAAAGCTGCTGAAGGTGATTCAGACAGCAGTGAATCTGATGCTGAAGATCAAGCACTCATAGCAAGAAAATTCAAAAGATTCATGAGATATGAGAAGAGAGCCAAAGAAAACAACAACAGTAACAACTGGTATCAAGATGATGCTGTCTGCTATGGCTGCAAGAAGAAGGGACACATGAAGAAGGATTATCCTACAAACTCATCATCAAGCAAGAAGAGCAATAGGTATGAAAAATGGAACCTGAAGAGATCAACATCTCGGAGATATGCCAATACCAGCATATGGCATGAAAGTGAAGCCAGCGACTCAGAAGACGAACAATCAGAAGATGCTGCAAACATATGCTTTATGGCATCCGATCAGGTACCTACTGAACCTGTAGTTGATACATATGATGACTTCACCTTTGAGCAACTAGGAGATGCCTTCAGTGAACTGATAAGTGATTACAGGAAACTGCGTAGCAATTATTAGACCTCTAAGAAGGTACTCAAAGAGTACAAAGGAGAAATAGGAAGACTTACCGACCTACTAGCTGAGGTTAGAAATAATGTTAGTGAGTCTGGTGAGCTTTCCTCTATCAAGCTCTTATTACACGAGACTACCAAGTCATCTGAAGAGAAAGACAAAGTTATTGACCAACTCAAAGAAGAACTTTCTAAAGAGAAGAAAAGTCTTCAAAGTGCATAAATCAGAATGGAAACACTCACTTCTGATTATACTAAGTTGTATGACACTTCCAAAAGATTGGAAATTAGGTTAGGAAAACAGCCTGAGACTGCTGCTTCCTTCCTTAACACGTGTCACTTACCAAAAAACGGAACATTTCCAAGCCAAACACTGTCAGAACTAACCCTATCAAACCTTTACCCCAAAAGGTCAAGACCAAACAGGATTATATGTATGCTTTCTTCTATACTAGAAAACCCAAACCTACCAACCATGCATACCACTCAGCTTTCAATACTCAACATGCACAATGTCATTATTGTGGCCTCATTGGTCATATTTCACCTGCATGTAGAATCAGAAAGCTTGTTGATTTAAATATTTATGCTTGGATACCAAAGGCTAACATTTCAGGACCCTACAAGAAATGGGTACCAAAAGTTTCATCTGCAAATTGTTTTGTAGGTAGAACACCCTTCACATGCTAAAAGCAAATAGATCATCGACAGCGGTTGTTCACGGCATATGACCGATGACGCTACATTATTTGCAACACTGTCGAAGAAGAAGAAGAAAGGTTATGTTTCCTTCGGTAATAACTTGAAAGGCTATATTATTGGTATCGGTGATGTTGGTAAGTCTCCCTATCCTGTAATTAAGGATGTCTGTCTGGTTACCGAGTTGAAACATAATCTACTCAACATAAGTCATTTAGCTGATCATGGTTATGGCATCAATATTGGCAAAGACAAATGTACTATAGTTGATAGCTCAACTGGTAGTACTATCTTTGAAGGTATCAGGGAAGACAACATATATGTTTTCTATTTGTTGGAAGATACTAACATTTCAGATAGATGCTTAATGGCTAAAAGTGATGAGAGTCATCTGTGGCATATGAGACTCGGTCACACAAATATGGACACAATCTCAAGATTATCCACAAAGAAGCTAGTACGCGGTTTACCGGACATTACATTCAAGAAGGATTCGGTATGCAGTCAATGTGAAAAGAACAAAGCTACCAGATCCACATTCAAGTCAGTAAACGCAGTATGTACTACTAGACCTCTACAATTGCTTCATATGGACTTATTTGGTCCTAGCAGAGTTGCTAGCCTCGGAGGTAAGCTTTATGCTTTTGTAATTATAGATGTTTTCTCTAGATACACGTGGGTATACTTCTTGACACGCAAGAATGATGCATTATCCAAATTTGTCGCCTTTTGCAAGAAAGTACAGAATAAAAAGGTTATATGATCACTCATATTAGAAGCAATCATGGAGGCGAATTCGAGAATGTAGAGTTTGAGCAATTTTGTGACACACACGGTTTTGTACACGAGTTCTCCTGCCCTAGGACTCCACAACAAAATGGAGTTGTGGAACGTAAGAACAGAACTCTATCCGAAATGGCCAGAGTAATATTAAACCAGTTTAGTCTACCCAAATATTTCTGGGCTGAAGCTGTCAATACAGCTTGTTTTGTTCTCAATAGAGTTCTAATTCGACCCAAATCGAAGAAGACACCATTTGAGTTATGGTTTGATTGAATTCCATCAGTTTCATATTTTAGAATATTTGGTTGTAAGTGCTTTATTCTTAATACAAAAGACAATTTGGGAAAGTTTGACAAAAAGGCCGATGAAGGTATATTTTTAGGTTATGCGGCCAAGAGCAAATGATACAATCTTCAACAAACGAACCATGATCATCGAAGAGTCAATCAACGTCACTTTTGATGAACTGAATCAAATGACTATCGATGACAATGACGAAGATCCAACTGTACCAAGCTCAACAACAGCTGATTCTCAACCAAGCTCGGCACTAGCTGATCCTCCTAGAGAAGATCCAGGAACCAGCTACCTTCAGAGTCTGCCGAAAAGATTAAAATTTACGGCTGATCATCCAAAGGATTTGGTAATTGGTGACATTACCAAAGGTGTAAGTACTCGTATATCCAGTAGAGATATTGTTTCTAGTGTTGCATTCATTTCACAGCTAGAACCCAAAACTATTGATGAAGCATGTAGTGATAGTTTTTGGATATATGCTATGCAAGAGGAATTAAACCAATTTGAACGGAATCAAGTTTGGAAACTTGTTCCCAAGCCTATTGATCATCCGGTCATTGGCACCCGTTGGGTATTCCGAAATAAACTAAATGAGAATGGTTTAGTGACTCGTAATAAGGCTCGACTCGTAGCTCAAGGATACAATCAGGAAGAAGGTATCGACTACGATGAGACTTATGCCCCAGTTGCAAGATTAGAATCCATTCGCATGTTATGTGCATTTGCATATTTTCATAATTTCAAATTATTTCAAATGGATGTCAAGAGTGCATTTTTAAATGGTTTTATAAAAGAAGAAGTTTTTGTAGAACAACCTCCAGGTTTCATAGATTTTAAAAACCCTGATCATGTTTTCAAGTTGAAGAAAGCTTTATACGGTTTGAAACAAGCCTCTCGTGCTTGGTATGATCGTCTAAGCTCTTTTCTAGTTGACAACGGTTTTTCAAAAGGCAAGGTTGACACTACACTTTTTATTAAGTCCTTTAATAGTAAGCTTCTTTTAATACAAGTCTATGTAGATGATATTATATTTGGATCTACTGATGAATCTCTGTGTCAAGAATTTTCTAAGTGTATGCAAAATGAATTTGAGATGAGCATGATGTGAGAGCTAAAATTCTTTTTTGGACTGCAAATCAAACAAACTGATAATAGGACGTTCATAAATCAAGCCAAGTACACAAAAGATTTGCTAAAGAAGTTTGATCTGGAAAATGTCAAACCTATTGGCACTCCGATGGCAACTTCAACAAAGCTTGATATTGATGAACAAGGCAAGCCGGTCGACACACGTAAGTATCGAGGTATGATCGGTAGTTTACTTTATTTAACTGCTAGTTGTCCAGATATTATGTTTAGTGTTTGCCTATGTGCACGTTTTTAAGCTAATCCAAAGAAATCACATCTGTGCGCAGTTAAGCGTATCTTTCGATACCTTAAGGGCACTTCTTCTGTTGGCTTATGGTATCCCAAAAGTAAGTCCTTTGACCTTATTGGTTATTCGGATGAAGATTTTGCCGGATGTAAAGTTGATAGAAAAAGTATCAGTGGCACATGTCATTTCTTAGGCAAGGCTTTAGTCTCATGGTTTAGTAAAAAGCAAAATTCTGTAGCCCTATCAACAACAGAGGCTGAGTATATCGCCGCAGGACATTGTTGTGCTCAGATTTTGTGGATGAAACAAACCTTGGAAGACTATGATTTATTTTATACACATATTCTTATTTTCTGTGATAACACGAGCACTATTAATTTGACTAAGAATCCTGTATGTCATTCTCGTACAAAATATATCGAGATTCGACATCATTTTCTTAGAGATCATCATCAAAATGGAGATATTAACCTTGTATACATAGATACTGAGAATTAATTAGCTGACATTTTCATAAAACCTCTAGCAGAAGATCATTTCAATTATTTACGTCGAGAATTAGGAATTTTGGACGTCAATAATGTTAATTGATTTTATTTTATGATTTTATTTCAATATGCAAAAACTGTGTTAGAGACAAGCCAATAAAGAGTCTGTCTGTCACCACAACTACGGTTGAAGCGAAGCGGTACTTAAGAGTTCCCCGGTGAACCACCGCCAGCTGGGACAGTACTCCTACAGCTAATCTAAAACAGTCGCTGTATAACGAAATTTAATTTATAAAATAACATTAATTATATTATTTTAATGTCAAAATTACTAATCTTTGAATTAAATATTTGAAATGAGCCAATAAAAAGAAAGTATTTCAAACCAACCCCAGGCGAATTCGGCCAGACTTCGGACCGAATTCGGCCCGAGTTCGGTTGAAGGTATCAGGTTATATAACAAGAACCCGAGAGCCTTTCTTCTTCATTGCTTCCAAACTTCATCAAACAGCAACAGCAGCCGCGCGAGAGAGCCCCCTAACCCTAGTTCTTCACCACTCCTTCTCTTCCAATCCAAGTGGTAAAATCAATCTAAACTTTGGATTCATGCGAAGTTTGTCGTTCTCTACAACATATTCAAATTTCGGGAGGTATAACTTCGTATTTCCCCACCTTTTAATTTCTTGCTATTTACTTATTTTGCACAAATGGCACCTAAGGGATTTAACCCCTTTAAGAGAAAGAAGACAACCAACCCAAGTTAGGAAGGTTCATCTTCGAATCCACCCACAGATTCCCTCTTTTCGCCAGTCCAATCTAGCAATGGCACGTTCGACGGTTTTTTACTTTAAAACCCTAGATCAAGCCCTACTGTGGTATGGAGATTTTTCTATGAGATCCATATGCACAGGCGCTCCCATCAAGTGGACTGTATTTCCAGAACACCGACCTTTCTTTGAGACATTAGGGTTACAATATTTTGTTAAACTCTATTTCCCCATAGCAACTAATGCCATTAGACTGTTCTACTGTAATATCATATTAAATACGTTTGATGTAAGCACTTGTATTGGAGGATTAGATATCAATTTCAATGATGTTATCTTAGCGGAAATCCTTGGTATTCCCAACGAAGGTGAACCGCTTGTTGATATCACTGAACTTGATTTCCCCGATGGCACGGCACTTACTAGTTTCAAAGCGGAACTCTGTGCACCTGATCAAGTTCGCTCTGGAAAGTTTAAGGCAAATAACTTGAACTTGTTTAATTATGAATTGCACCGTATCATTTACTCCACTCTCCTTCCGAAGTCTACTTCGAAGGATGATGTCACGTCTCTTGAATTATCTGCTATGTATCACATTCTTAAGGGGATTCCATTTTCTGCCCCTAAGACCATTATTCAGATGATGGGACGTTGTCGTACAAGAGATAGAAATCTCTCTTATGCGATGATTCTCCCACGCATCTTTCAGCGTTTCGACATTGATTTATCTACTTGTACTCAAGACCCTGAGCCCAAGTTTTTCAAGTTATCTCGTCGCAGTATGACTGCTGCTGCTCCTCCTACTGCCCCTGCTACTGCTCCACCTCTTCCACCTCCTCAGCAGTATGCTATGACATTTGAGGGCATACACCAGCACCTTTTAGATTTGCACGTCTCGATGACGGACATGGCTCGCGAACGTGAGTTCCGCGACGTCACCCCGTTATCAGGCGGTTGCAAATTCTTTAGCTGATCTTCGATTCGCCCAGACTGGACATTCTGCCGGTTCCATTCCTAGAGATCCAGCTTTCTCTGGTTACCGCTGTGAGGATGAGGCTGTTCATGCCGACTTTCAGCCCAGTAACGCATATGATTGGTACCGTTCTGACCGTGCTCCTCAAGATTATGTTGGTGAGTTTTATACTGGCGCTCCTCCTCACCCTTCTGGCGCGGGTACCTCTGCAGCTGGTCCTTCTGGACATGCTGGTCATGCTGATGATGATGATGATGATGATGATGAGGAGTTGTGATTTGTTTATCTGATTTTTGAGACTTAGACATTATCTACTGTATACTTGGAAATGCTTCGACATTCCAAGTTTTTATATCTTTCTAGACTGTATTATCAGTATTTCTTTGAGGACTTGTACTGGATATTTATTGATATCATCTGAACATCATTTCATCTTTATGGATTTCGTAGTTTATGGTTCACATTAGTTTATTTACTTAGCATCTTTTTCTGCTTTAATAACTGCCTGTGATATAATTCTTTGTTTATTATAAACTGCCTGAGACAAATACATGCCTGTGTTGTCATTTATATTTTCTTTACTATTTTTATCATTTATCATGATTCTTTTCTTGTGTTTCTTTACTGTTTGTTATTTATGCATTGATTGTGGAGGAGTTTTTCTCTTTTGCAATTATTTTGCTAAATGACAACGGGGGAGAAAAATAAAGATCTAATATTTTTTTTGAGAAAATGCAGGACATGAACAATTTTGATTTTATTTCAAGCTTAAATGTTATATCATTCATAGTTTGTCAATTATCAAAATGGGGGAGATTGTTGGCCCATTGGTCATATGGTCAAACTGATTTTAATAATTGATCAAACTCTGTCTCGATATATAAAGCTAGTCAGGATGTATCGGACTCTTGGACATGATCAAGAAAAGCTATCTACACAATTCAAGACTGAAGCAATATTTGCCTGTTCGGGTCTGTATTTCTTTTAGCAATGTATTTTTCATTTTATTGAGTCTAGGAATACGTTGTACACCGAGTCGTACTGGAAAATAGGCTATTCCAAAATAATTTCAAAATGTTTTTTAAAATGTCCTTAGTTTTGAAAAACATTCTTATTAACAAAAGCTTAAAAAGGTTTTCAAAAATCCCCAAAAACTAATTTTAAAAACCTAACCTAGCCCTGACAGAACTCGGCCAGAGTTCGGTTAGTAGCCGTTTTGATTTTTGAATTCTCTGGAACTTGGTCCTCCTACAGTTGCGGATTTGACCGAGATTTTTTCATCGAGTTCTGCCCGAATTCTGCCCGAATTCTGCCAGAATTCTGTCTTTGGAATTCCTATAAATAGAGAAGGATTTCGATCATTTCAACTCACTCATTCACTTTCAATCTTCTCTCTATCTAAAAGCTTTCAGTCTTCCAAAGAGTTTTCTTGAGCTTTAAATTTCATATCCCAAGCCAATTACAATCCTCTAGTCGATTTGCCAGTGCGGTGCGGTCTAGAAGTTTCTGAGAGATTGTAATCAGAAGGCTTGATTGAAGAATACCTCTTCACAATTGAAGTTGGACGAGTTCTTCGTATCAAAGCTCGCATTGTAGAAGTTGCAAGGACTTCGTAAGAAAACTTGCGGTTTTGCCAATAGTGGATTCAACTGGTAGCAAGAGTTCTACCGACTGGATTAGTCCTCAACAGAGGGAAACCTGTATACATCACTGTCTTTGCGTTTGCTTTCTTATCTCTGGCTTTACATTATTTAGTTGTAATTATTATTCTGTGATCTTGCTGCTAACATTTTTAATTAGCAAATTTTCGCTGCCAATTCCATTCACCCCCCTCTAGTGTATTGTGCTTTACGATTTCGTCCCTACATGGGCTTTGACGGAATTCAAATTGGTTGCGTGTGCGCGACGAATTTGATGCGTATCCATCGAAATTCACCGTATTGGTCTCTTTGAAATTTTTTAATTACTTTGTGCACGTTCGACAGATCGAGACAAAACTTGCGCCAACATGACCGTATCATTTTTTGGTCCTGTATGCCAAGTTTGGTCTGATTCTGAGACAGTTGATCGGATTACCGTTTCGCGGGCCCTATAATCCGATTCAGCGAGCGATTTTGTGCACGGACTGCAGGAATCCAACTTTGGACATATGGTTGGGTTCGTATTATTAAAATAAATCAGTAGACATATAGCTTGACGACTTTAGAGACCATTGACTCTGGTATGCTTTTTGATGCAAAGCGGGTCCAACGGTGGACATCATTTTGGTCCAAAATTACCGTTTTGCCTCTGTATCCAGAATTGGACTTAAGGATAAAAATCTTAGATAATTTGACTATTCTGAGAATGTTGGCAATGTCTGTTTTAGCTTTCGGAGATAGTTGTGAGAATTGGACTTTATGGCTTACAAGTTGACGGTATATTGTTGGTTCTTCGTGCTACCACCAGGCAAGTATACCTTGTCGAATATATGCAGTATTTATATTGTTTTCTTATGTTATACTTTTTCTATATGGTTACCTGTTTCTCATATTGTGATTGGTTTGTCATCGACTGTTTTACTTGTTTCTAGATTTACGTACACGTATAGGATATTCGATATTGCTTGTCTATTGGTCTTCTTAATGTTATCGTGTCTTGTAATAGAGTTGCCAGTTCTATACCTTATTCTTGACTAGGAGTATTTTGCATTGTACTATAGTTAAGACATACTATAGATTGGGAGTATCTTACATTGTACTATGACCTATAGCAGATTCTTTGATCTTGATATTGATTGATTGATTTGACTTGTGACATACTATAGATTGGGAGTATCTTGCATTGTACTATGATTTATAGGAGTCTACTTGACCTTGTATTCCCTTAGGAGAGGAGATTGATACTAAAATTGGCTATTCTCGATTGGAAGTATCTTGCATTGTGTAGAAGCATAGAAAGGACAAGAAAAGCCTATGCGGCTCCAAACAAAAGGAGCCTCATGCGGCTCAGGAATCCTTCAGAACTCTATGCAGCTCGAAACTCCCCAACAGCTCCATGCGGCTCAGGCAAAGACACGTGGCCATATGCTGTCCGCTTCTACAGCTGGCTATAAAGCAGCCTCCCAATTAATTGCTCTGATGACAGCTCTGACGCAATGAATGACAGCTCTGACGCAATGAATGACAGCTCTGACATAAAGCTGAAATAATGATGGCATGCTTCTTTGGAAAAGAAGAAAATCTTTTATAACTGATTCATCGAGTCCCAAGCACCCCTATACGGCTGCCTCCTTCATGCGACTGTCCTCCTTCATGCGGCTGTCTTCTTCATGCGGTTGCCTCCTTCATGCGGCTGCCTCCTTCATGCGGCTGCTACCTTCATGCGGCTAGGATCGTGGGGGGCACCCATATGCGGTTCACTTAGAGACCGCACTCATGCGGCTCTGTCAGAACATCCCCCTCATGACAGTTGAGACACGTGGCATTCTTATCCCCCTCGGAATTATGGCTGCTAGCAAATCATAACAAACTCAGATTTGTTACAATCATCATAATTACCCGAATCAAATCAGATCAAACAAATCGAACACGTAGCAGGAGATCCTAGCCTATTATCACAAATTATGAAAATTCATGGCAATCAACATTAATTGCCCATAGGATTTGGTGCAATCCACTTTAATTGCCCAGATTTGTTGCAATCAAGATTAATGGTTCAGATGATTGGCTGTCAAATTTCCAAGGGAGGAGTCATTGTAAACCCTAATAATCACACTCCCACCTCTATAAATAGCAAGGTGCCATTCCCTTGCAAAGGAGGGAGAGAGGATTTTAGAGCACCTGGAGACCCCGAAGGCTAGACACACAGAGAGAAAAAGGCACGCACTGAAGAGTCTTCCTACACGTTTTGAGAGTATTTCTTCATCAGAGCCAAGGCTACGTCTGATCGTCCAAGGAGTAAGACAGAGCTGCCGTCGCTTTCCCGAGCCTCTACCGTCACCCTCCAGAATAAAAAATAAATAATCGTACTTAGAGTGCTGTACCTAGGTTTTCATTCATAGGCTTTTTTTGTACGAGCGAGTTTGTATTGTGAGTCTAAGTTCAGTTCTCCTATAAAATTATTTTGTACTTTTACAACAATGGCAAACACGATGGCGACTCTGCTGGAACAAACTTCTCTACGGCTAAGGAGTTGGTGACGCAATCGGACGCAGCCAAACTTGGCTCCACTCAACAAATGTTGGTCGCCCGATTCGACCAACAGACGTTTGAAGAAATGCTCTCCGACGGAAGTGCTGGCCCGGTCCAGCGGCGAGCCCGCACGAAGAAGGCCCGCAGGGAGTGGAGGCCCAAATCATTCGCTCCTTCTTAAGCTCTCGAAGGAGTACTCTCTGTTGCCGAAGACGGCGGAAAAGACCCTCTTGCGGCCCCACTTCAGACCATACCCAAGTCCGGCAAAGAAAACACTATGATGCTGGACTTGCAGGGGCAAAGAGGAACTATATACGGTCCGAGCCGCATAAAGGCGCCAGCCTCATGAAGAAGGCTCATGCGGCCGCAACTGCCAACCGCATGGAGAAAACTCATACGGCCACAAAAGTCAGCCGCATGCAGAAAGCCCATGCGGCCAGAACTACCAGCCGCATACAGGCAGCATGCACGGCCATGACTTCCAGCCGCATCCCGGAGGTTCATGCGGCCACCGCTTCTAGCCGCATACAGAAGGCTCATGCGGCCACTAAGGATAGCCGCATGCAGACAGCCTGTACGGCCACTAATCTCAGCCGCATACCGTCTGCTCCATGCGGCTCACGGCCAGTCTTTGATCGCCTTTCGTGCGGTTCTGACTCCAGATGTGCCCAAGAACATGTGCCAGACTCTCTGCGGTACCATTTGGACTCTTCCTACTATGCACCCTCGGGTGCTAAAGTGAAGAAGTCTAGGACAGCGCGGGCTCGACGAGCCCAGACAGCTGTCCCAACCTCTGACCATCCGAGCGCTCCGCTTACTGTTATACGGGCCTCCGATAGGAAGTTGTACCGAACCACTCGAATCCAGCCCCCGACGGCAAACGGACAGAGTGGTTCCCAAAAGTCTCCCAACAATCAGGGAGCAAACAGGGTGCCAATACACTCGGATGCTCGGGTTTCCAGGGCCCACAAATCGGGTGTAAAGGTTGCTCGAGATGCATCTGACTTGCGTGACGTGATCTGTCACAAGCACAAAGAAAAAGAAAAAGCCTCGGTGTGCAGAGAGTCCTTCCCTGGACACCACTGCCCTCAAGTCATTGTCAACTACTGCTGCAGCAAGATGACCACACATGAGGAGCGGCGATCCGTCTTCCAACGACTGTAACACCCAAGCTCGAAAGACGAGGCACTTCTCGTCGCTTACTGTAATTCTGCTCAAAGGATCCCTGGTAGCGGGAGAGGAAAGAAAACAAACGTCTCCAGTCCTAAAATCTCAACCAAGAAACTCCCTTCTAAGCGGTTGTCCATGACTGCCATAGGAGGAGTTTTCCAAGGTACTCGCTCAAAGATGAAATCTACCACGCTTGGGGAATCATCATCCACATCTCTGGGAGGCGCTGGAGATGGGGGTAGCACTTCTCTAAACATCCGTGACAACCCGGTGTTCCAAGAAGATAATCCAGGGTAAACGGTTTCTCCAACAGACGCAGCAGGTTCCGACGTCCCCGAGGATGTCCGCGACTCTCAAGACGAGGCAAGCTCTGAAGCTGGGGGTACCACTCCTTCTGAGTTCAAACCAAAAAAAACATTCCCACATACCCTGACGACTTCTCTGTACAAGGGTATGACTCAGAGGGCGCGTCCTCCACCGTCCCTTCCATCTCTCCTTATACGAGGACGATATTCATGACCGACAGCAACCAAGATGGTTCCAGTGATCGCCAACGCATCGACACTCTGGAGGCCATACTGTATGCCTTGGTCAAGTCTGTGGACGAGATCAAAGCAGCCCTTCCAACTCTGTAAGGGAGGACGCCTGGCCAAACAAGCTTGGGTCCTGTGGTCAATGCGGACTCAAACTCTACGGCACCAAACTCGGGCGATAATCCGCCGACAACATCGACTCCCACTGCTGCAGACGAGATCAAGAAGACAAGAAGAGAGGTCCAGGAGCTTCGGGCCATGTTCCATGCCCGAAAAAACTGCCAGGACCTCAGGATACGACAACCGTATCCTATTGCATGGAGAGATGTGCCATTCCTACCAAGATATAAACCATTCAACATCAATCCATATGATGGAAATACATCTGCAAGCAGGTACATCACCTACTTTGAAGTCACAATCGACCACCTGCCTCATGACGATGCCATCCTCACGCGGTTGTTCATTGGAGCGTTGGAAGGGGTCGCCTTTGACTGGTACCGCAACTTGCCGGACAACTACATCCATTCTTTGCCGGCTTCAAACGTATGTTAATGGAGAGGTTCTACGAAGTAGGATAAGACGTGAGGATGTCCACCCTTATGGACGTTGTCCAGGAGAAAAAGAGCTGACAAGGAACTATATCGAGCGGTTTCGTCAAACCGCAATGAAGTTGCCTTCTGGTAATCCCGATTCCTCCGTGATTGAAATTTGCCAAAAGATGCTGCTTTCCACAATCCGCCTCTGGATGGGCAAAAGTCAGTTTAAGGATTGGAAGACTTTCATTATCAGCGCCACTAGCGTAGAAGACAAGTTGAAGAAAGCCCGCCAACTGGGATTGCACGTCTCAGAAGGAGAGGACAAGGGCAAATGCCCTAACACCAACAGCAACAATGGTGGTAACCCCTCCAACAATCGGGATAATAAGGAGAAACAAGCTATGGTGGCCGACACAGCTCCGAAGCCTGAACCGAAGCCGGCAGAGAAGCAGTGGCCTCAGATGACCTATTCCTTCGAAGACGGCCATGTTAGGCCCATCTTGGACATGCTCATACAAGGGGGTCGAATCCAGCTCCCTCCCCAAGACGTGAACCTCGTCCTGCAGAGATGGAAGGGCCCAAGTACTGCCGCTATCATCGCTATGTCCATCATGCTACGCAAGACTGCTACCAACTGAAGCGATACATCCAGCATCTCATCGATTCTAAGGCCTTGGCCATTGATTTCGAAGAGGTAACCATAGCAGCCAACATGGTGTCAGTACAATTTGGCAGCTTTCCTCCGACAAAGACTTAAGATGGAGTAGTGCCCATCCCTAGAGCAAGGATGGAGATCTCTAACCTTCTACCTCTCCGAAACCAAGATGCGGGCCTAGTGCCCCTTACCATATCACGAGGGGAGGTCATGTGGGTCCACCCGGACTTGGTACCGAAAGTAACTCAGTCCGTACCACCCGCTTCCAGCAAGAAAAGAGTGGAAAAGTCAAATCATGCCGCACAATCTCGACAGAGGTCGAAGAAGCTAATGCTGTTGTTACCCGATCTGGCGCACAAACCCAACCTCTACCGGGTAACTCGGCTGAAGATCATCAGCCGATAGCTGCTGATGCCCCAGGACCTTCTTAGCCTTCGACGACCGACAAACCTAGGCCGAAGGAGACTCGCTTTGACAAGCCGCTCTGAAAAGAAGTGCCTCAGGGGCTGGAGAGGCCTTACAACTTTGATATCTTGGCACAATTGGCCAACACACCGGCTAAATTATCACTATACGAGCTCCTGAGACTCTCCAAAGACGTTTGCATCGCATTGAGTGAGGCTCTCCAAAATGCCGACGTATATCTGGCTCAGTCCAATCTCACTGGGAAGAATTTGCCTGCGGATCTTCAAGATAGCGCTTGCACGGGTGCAATGCCCAACATTGTCTTCACCCCGCAGGATATGCTTATCAAGACCAACCTGCATGATCGCCCTCTGTATTATACTGGGTACATTGGCGATATCAAGGTGGATCGAATGCACATTGACCCCGGATCTTCCATAAGCATTATCCCAAAGAGCCTACTACACCATCTGCGCATCCCAATGCTTCGCCTGACGCCGACAAGCACCGCTATCAGTGGTTTCAATTCAGGCAGAAGCTATCCGATCAGGAAGATTCGTCTGAAATGTCAAATCGGCGATCTTCAATCAGAGGTGACCTGTTATGTCATAGATGCGGATACTTCCTACAATATTCTCCTAGGGCATCCTTGGATACACGATTATATGATCGTGCCTTCCACACTGCACCAATGCTTCAAGTACGTCGATAAGCATGGCTTCGTAAAGGCAGAATTTGCTGACATCGACCCCTTTAAAGGGGTTGAATCTTACTACTCCGACTTATGCTTGTACGAGAAGTCAAAAGGTACCTTATCGAAGAAGATACTCAAGCTCCAACTGAGGCGGCAACTGGATCGGAAGGACCTCTAACAATCCACCTCCAAGCCCGCAAACTTGGCAGAACTGCACCCCTTACGGCCACTCTGCGTAAGGACGCAATCAGCCTCTGTACAGGAGGAGCAGATGATAATCCGACTGCCAAGGTCGGGCCAAGCACCAAGACCCACGATAGAGCCACTGACAATCATGCTGCTTTGAGTAAGTCAGCAACAAATAGAGGAACACAATCCTTCTGTCAAGCCGATGATGATCCGTCTTCCCAGAATTAATCAGCAGCCGAGTGCTAAGTCGAGGACTGCTAGCCAGCCAACAATCCCCTACCCAGTGCCAAGCACCAAACTGGGGATGGCTAGTACGCCAACGACTCCACGTTGTGCTCCAACAGTGGACCCCTGATGATTAAGCTGCCCAAGTCATCCTTCCAATCTACACAGGGGGTGGTTGAAGCAGCCAGAGCTGGCCAAGTATGTGGCTGCTCACATTGATGTTCCATCCGCAGATGATGTAATCCTACTAGAAAAGATACCATATTTCGTCAATAAAGGGCTATCTTTGAATTACCTCGAGCTTGATAAGCTCTGTACAATGTATGCCATAGAACACGGTATAGGCACCCACCTGCACACATAGGTGACAAATGTCTACACCCCAAACCAATTTACTCTAGTAGAAGATGCTTATCGCATAGTCGAGGGAGGGGATCATCCAATCATCTTCGGCCGTAAGAATGATCCACAACCCTTCAGGGTAGAAGAAGTTGAACTCGAACCTGACACTGGGAGATTGCCCCTTTATCTATATAGTTCCCGATCTAAGTACCTCATGCAAAAACAGGGGTATGATATGGAAACTACACCAGGCTTGAACTACGTCACTGGACGGCGGCTACCCTTACAGTTGCCGATCCTGGCTGAAAACCACGGGATTACTACAACAAGACCAGATGTGGGCTAGGTTATGTCACACCTGCAACGATCCCTGAAAGCTCAGATGAGGAGTACGACTGGCATTTACACTCAATCGGATCACCCACTTTCAATTCGGATGTCAGCATTGGGGACATGCTCAAGCAAGTATGGTCCGTCAATATGGTATTTGCCGATGCCTACGAAGAAGATGAAGACATTCCTGAACTTCTTGAGTTAGAGCCGTGGGCACAACAACTGGACGTGCAATGGGAGAAGCGGTTCGAACAAAGAGAGCCTCCCACCGAGGATGAGGTTGTGCAAATTGATTTCGGCGATGAGTCCTCTCCAAAGCCCATCTTCGTCAGCAAGAGTCTGACAGACGAAGAGCGAGAATCACTACTGCAACTCGTTAGAGAATACATCGATGTGTTCGCCTGGAGCTACGAAGACATGCCAGGACTGGATCCCGAGGTTGCGCTTCACAAACTCAACATCCGACCGGATGCAAAATCGATCAAGCAACAGCAAGGACAGTTCCGCCCCGACATTATGAATGCCATTGAAGCTGAGGTCAATATACTGATAACCAGTGGTTTCATCCGCGAGGAACAACATCCAGATTGTTGCCAACATAGTACCAGTCTTCAAGAAGAATGAAAAGATTCGAATCTGCATCGACTTCCGGAACCTGAATGTGGCATGTCCTAAGGATGAGTTCCCCCTCCCTATCACAGATATCATGATTGACAACACCTGCGGCTTCGAGCGTATGTCATTCATGGATGGTTTTTCAGGGTACAACCAAATCAAGATGTTTCCTGATGACGAAAAGCATACATCATTCGAACACCAATTGGCACATACTGCTACACAGTCATGCCTTTCGGTTTAAAGAATGCTGGTGCCACCTATCAAAGAGCTATGAGCGTCATCTTTAGAGACCACTTGCACAAGACAGTGGAATGCTACGTCGACGATATCGCCGTTAAGAGCCGCTCTAAAGAAGATCATCTACAGGATCTGAGGACAGTGTTCGACCTGATGCGAGAATACAATTTAAAGATGAATCCCACAAAATCCTTCTTGGGCGTATCCAGCAGGAAGTTCTTGGGTTTCATCATTACTTCCCAGGGTATCCATATAGACTCTGAGAAGACGAAGGCAATCTTGGAGATTGGGGCCCCCAAAAAATCTCTGTGAACTCTGAGGCCTTCAAGGGAGGCTGGCCTACATCAGGAGGTTCATCTCTAACCTCTCCGGGCGATGTCAGCCATTCACCCACCTCATAAAGAAAGACGTCTCCTTCATATGGGATGAAGAATGCCAACGTTCATTCGACAGCATCAAAGAATATCTGACGAACCCTCCAGTCCTGGTGGCCCCGGTTGCTGGAAAACCATTCCTGCTCTATGTGCGGGCTATGGAGCATTCTCTCGGTACTCTATTAGCACAAAACAATGTTGCAGGCCAAGAGCAAGCTATATATTACCTCAGTCGAATGGTGATGGGGCCGAAGCATCGATACACTACCGTAGAAAAGGAGTGTCTTGCTCTATTGTTCGCCATTCAGAAGACGCGACACTACGTCACGGGACAAACCATCCATGTCGTATCAAGAGTCAACCCCCTCAGGGTCCTCATGATCGAACCAGGCACACTCAGCTTTCGTCTCGCCACCTGGGCGATATTACTGTCCCCTTACCATATGATCTTCGTCCCGCAGAAGGCTGTTAAAGGTCAAGCTCTGGCAGACTTTTTAGCAGCTCATCCAGGCTCGGAGTCAACCAAAATAGACGAAGAAATTCTAGATGAGATTGCCAATTCAAATGTGGCCTCCCATGATACCGTATGGCGAATGTTCTTCGACGACGCTTCTAGAACTGGGCCCAAAGGTAACATCGTCGCTGGAGTCGGAGTAGTGTTGATTTCTCCTACCAGGCTGGTAATCAATCGAGCTTATTCCCTCACAGAGCCCTGTTCAAATAATGTGGCCGAGTACAATGCTTTATTCATTGGTCTCCGACTTGTAAAAGAGCTGGGGGTAGAGCACCTGGAAGCATACGGCGATTCGCAGCTGATCGTCAACCAGATCTGGGGCTCATACGAAGTGCGTCATGAACACATGATCCCCTATCACCAAATAGCAATTGACATCATCTCGTCCTTGGAAAGGTTCTTCATAGAACACGTTCCCAGGCTCTAGAACATTGAAGCTGATGCCCTAGCAGGCCTTGTCGCTTCCTTAGTAGTTCCAAATCATGCCCATCATCTGGTTGACATCATAGGTCGTGAGTTGGTCTGTCCCAGGAATAATGTTCAATATGTTGAGAGTTACTCCACGCTGACAGTCGATGAAGCACCAGACTGGAGATAACCATTCAATGGCTTCGTAGTCTACGACATCCTGCCAGAGAATCCGAAGGAAGCCACTTCTATCAGAAGACGTTCCCTCAAATTCTTCTACGATACGGAGACGAAATTACTGTATCGACGATCATATGATGGATTACTGCTTCGATGTCTGTCAAATACAGAAGCTAAAGAAGCCGTGCATGAAGCTCATGATGGCATCTATGGGGCCCATCAGCCTGGCCCGAAACTATAAGATCGCCTTCGTCGAATGGGCTACTACTAGCCCACGATGGTTGCAGATGCAATAGATTATGCACGAAAATACAAAGCCTGTCAAGTCTACACAGATTTCATCTACCATCTATCCAAGTTTTTACATCCGACGATGGTATCCTGGCCATTCGAAACATGGGGAATGGACATCATTGGCTCGATCACTCCACCTTCGTCCAGGGGATACCCCTTCATACTCGCAATCACAAATTACTTCTCCAAATGGGCGGAAGCTGTTCCGCTCACAGAAGTCAAGACTTCAAATATGATCAGCTTCCTCAAGCATCACGTCATCTACCACTTTAGTCTGACCCGAAGGATCATCTACGACAATGGTCCACAGTTCGCTAGCCACGCCTTCTATCGGTTCTGCGACAAACACCGAATCCAGAATATTGCTTCAACACCATACAACCCAGTTGCTAATGGTTTGGCTGAAGCATTCAACAAAACAATCATCAAGCTTCTCAAGAAGTTCGTGTCATCAAATAAGCGCGACTGGAATGAGAAGCTCGGCGAATGCTTATGGGCGTACCGTACTACAGTACGAACGGCCACCGGGAATACGCCATTCTCCTTGGTATACGGGAGTGAGGCAGTTCTCCCCTTGGAGACCCAAATCCCTTCATTTCGTGTCGCCTTCACCTATCGATTGACGACAGATGATAATCACCATCGTCGATTACAAGAGTTAGAGGCCCTAGATGAGAAGCGCCTGTTAGCTCAACAACGAATTGAGCTGTATCAAGCCCGATTCTCTGGGGCTTTCAATAAGAAGGTCAAAATCATAACGTTTCAAGTAGGCAATCTTGTTTTGGCAGTTCGGAGGCCGATGGTCATGACTCACAAGACCGCTGGCAAGTTCCAGCCAAAGTGGGAAGGTCCGTTCATCATCGATGCTGTATTCTCCAATGGAGCTTACCGCCTCGTAAAGCAAAATGGAGACTTACTCATGTTGCCCATCAACGACAAGTTTTTAAAGAAGTATTATGCCTGAAATGACATACCGCAAATATCTCAGACTATTGAGTTATGTACCCTCCTGTACCGCTAAACCCACAGTCTGCTTCCAAATATCTCAGATTGTTAAGTTATGTACCCCTTGGTACCGCTGAACTCACATTCGGCTTCCAAACATCTTAGATTATCGGGTCATGTACCCCTTGGTACCACTGAACCCACCTACATTCATCCTCAAAATATCCCAGATTGTAGAGTTATGTACCCTATGATACCACTAAACTTACATTCTATTTCCGAACATTTCAGATAGTTGAGTTATGTACCCTGTGGTACCGCTGAACTCACATTCTGCCTCCAAATCTTCCAGATTGTCGAGTTATGTACCCGCAGGTACCGCTGAACTCCCATCCTGGTCAATCTATATCTTATCTTTTGGGTATTAAGTCACGTATGATCATACCTTTGAACTTTCTTCCTAAATGAAGCTCCTTCCTCATGATCCACTACTCGTACTTCCAGTGCACAAAAAGGGTAACAGATCCACAAATTTCCTAAGACAACCATGTCGATGCTACGTCTGAGTTGTTTCACTTCCATCAAAAACAAACCGCCCCCTCACATAGAACTTCCATGTCTTCATTACCTCTAAGTTGTTCTATGTACCGCTTCATGGAGCCCACTCCTGCAATGTCCTCATTACCTCTGAGTGGGAAGGCTCCATCGAAGAAACCCTCATATTTGCCATGTCCTCATTACCTCTGAGTAAGTATGTTGGTTTATCTCTCGACTTATTATCTGTACCCACAACCGGAGTATGCTAAGGATAATAGGTCCACAAATATCTTTCGACGACCACAAATGTCCTCTGTTGATCGCCAATGTCCTCTGTTGACCACAAATGTCCGCAGTCGACCACAAATGATGTACTAAGTTTTCTAGTACATGACACTCTTTTCTTATCATGTCTTGGGAGCCCAGCTACTCCCTGGCATTCTTTCAAATACCAAGAACTTCCACAACCACCTCATCACAAAGTTGTTCTAGGTATCCCTCTCAAACTTGTTATCCGTACCTAAAACCAAGGTATGCCCAGGGTAACAGGTCCACAAATAGTCCCCCAGTGGGACAAAAATGTCACAAACACAACAAGTACAAGAAATAAAGGATGAGTCGAAACATGCTCAGAATCTAAGGTACTACATTATCTGGGACTATGAATCTATTACAAGATGGAAAAAGAAAGAAAAAGAACATAAACAAAAGAAGGAAAAAGCCGACTATTGTTCGACAATACATAATGCCATGAGACGGTCTCTCAACAGGGTAGTCGACCGCTCAAACCTCTATTTAGCCCGACGCTCGGCCTCCTGATTCAACAGCGCCGCATCTTCCAGGTGCGCATGAGCCCGCCAGCCATCCTCAAACTTCTTCAGAGCCCGCTCCAGGTTAGCAGAAGCTCGGAAAACCCTTTCGGCGTCCTGAATGATCAACTCTTTATCCACACGGGAAGCTTTAAGCTCAGACTCCAAGAAGGCCAGCTTTTTCTGAAGTTCGAGGATCTGCTCCCTTGTATCGGTTACTCCATGGGAGGCGACCACTTCCCGAGCTCTGCAAACCTCGCTCCGGCGGCTCAGCTCATCGTACAAGAGAGATAAGTTGCCTAGGTCCTTTATTATGACCGACTTGGACGTATCTCGCAAAAGCCTTATCTTCTCCAAGGCAGTGGTGAGGAAGCCCCGCTCCTGATCTATTGCTACAGACAGATCAGCTTGTCGCAACATTCAAAATTGGGCCACAAGCTGATCAGCCTCTAACAACTTCGGCTCCAGAAGCGCAGCTATCCCCTCCCTGCCAGAAAGGGTTTTAAGAATCTCAATTTTCCCATGAGCGCATTATCGGGCCAGGGTAAAGGGGGTCCCCCGCTCTACAGCAGCATCGACTCCTCTTTTCAAATGGCGGTAGAAGCTGTCAACCACATCCTGTGACACCTCATCCAGAACTTCCGTAGAGGATGGCGTCAAAGGAAGGGTGGCTGGCAGTGTCGAAGAAGACGCAACAGAACTTGCTGCCCCTACCATAAGGGAGATAAATTCTGAGCGAAAGGACGCTTGAACAGCGGCCCATTCTTCCTCCGTGGCCCGAAGAACTTGGATACTCGGTAAGGCTGAGAGGTCAACCCCCGAAGTCATACGAGCAGAGGAGGATGAAGGGACCATTGCTCCCTGTCCAGGCTGTGCCACCATCTGATCTCCCGAACTCGATCCGGCGGGGGGCCTCTCGAGATAAATCGGGAAAGGAGGAGGCATGCTCCCTTCCACCAGATCCCTGCTAGCAGAGCCTTTCCTGACAATATCCGTCATGGGCAGTGAAGGGGCAGGACCTGTATGTCCAGAGCAACTATCAATCATCTTAACCCGAAGGATGTAATGATAGAGCGAATAAACCTCCTCATTAGTCAAGATCTGACTTAGCTTACCAGGGGAGGATTGCGGTAGTTGAGGCTCGATCTCAGTGATCGTGCCCTCCTCACCGGCGACATTCGAGACGAATGCCGTGGGTCCCTCCACTCCAGCAGTCCTGGAGGTAGACGCAGTAGGGTCCATATCACCCGGTTGGAATCCAGCACCCTCGGAGATTGGCTCGGAAGGGTCCACATCGCCCTAAATAGGGACCTCCGCGACGGAAGAAACTTCAGCTGTCGCCGGGAGAACCCCGACAGCAACGATCTCGGTACACAGGTCATTAACCAAGGTGGCTATGATCGGATCAGCTTCAGGAACATCAACAGGTTATAAGAAATCCCTTTCTTCTGACGCCTACAGAGAGAAAAAATTTGATTAAGCAACAGTTCAGGGAAAAGAAGGACCAAAGGAAAAGATGGCTATAGTTTAATTCACCTCCGAAGCGGCATCATCACCTTCACCTCTCTCTTTAATAAACAGCACGCGGCATCTTACCGCAGCCCGCTTCGTAGAGTAGATTCTACCACCATCAGTGGACACGCGCCTGCTCCGCTTGTGCGAAGGAGCAGGCATGACGAGCGGCTGATTCGCCACCATCTTATCCGGCACAACAGGCGGCTGATCCGCTCCAACATCTTCCACAGGAAGGGAAGAGTTATCTGCCTCATGCTTATTATTCTCTTCGTCCGCGATTGTGGACTTCGAGTCAGATGTAGGAACCGCATTCGCCCTCCTCTTCCTCATCTTAGACCCCTTGGGCTTCTCCGCCAAGCCGGTACCCACAATGAAGCTGGTACTCGGGTCAAAATTAACGGAAGGCTTGCTCGCCGTAACATGGTATAGAGCCGCCATATACAATATCTCTCCTGGCACCCTACCATTAGGGACTGAAAATGTGGTTCGGGTATGAACCGTATCATAATAATGCCACGCCCTGATACCATCCAGCACTCTACCTTCAAAGCCCAGGTAAGAGCTGGGACTATCAAAGAACAACTGGCTATACCCAAACTGGCGAGCAAACCTGCTGGGCAAGTAAGGCTCTAGGTAGACGATGTTACGGTTACGATACACCAGGTGCGCTGGACGGATATTACGCAGCCAAAGAAGCATCTTCTCAGGTAAGAGGAGAGGAGGTTCAGTACCATCAACATGTACGCTCCTCACTTCTTCAGCAGTAAAATAAGGTACGGACATAAAAAAAGTTGTATCCATCCACTCTCGCCAGCGCTCTTCGATAGGCCGACATGGTGCTGTACTCCCAGGGTTGATGATGGAATCGAAAAATGAACGTGTCGTCAACCGTAATGCCATCTTCTGCTCCAGGCCTCATCAAAGACCGGTTGTGCATTAACAGCCACCCCATCAGATAATGGTATGGCAGCTCTATGCGCTCAAAATCCATCGCCGTGTCACGAGCGATGACCTTAGAAGAAAAAGCACGAAGGCCATGGTATATGCTGCACACCATGGCCGGAATAAGAGCCAGCTTGACCCCGAAGACTAGCTTTACGGCGGAAAGGATGAAGTGGCGGCTGATCCTCTCAATAGAACCTACCCTACCGGAGACTACGCAGTTCCGTAGCCACACCATCAGGAATCCTGCCAAAAGCCCCTTCTTCGACAGTCGCTGAGTACTATGATAAAAATAATTAAAGGAGTCGGTCTTACTCCCAAATGTGTCGCCCATGGACCTTGATCTCTTGGCAGTTGACACCAAGTTTTGTACCACCTCATGAGTTTGAGAATCTCGGAAAGAAACCGGGCCTGAGGTACCAAGGATAAAAAGGTATGAGACCCAGGACCTGGTATGAGGAATGCTCCCCTCCGAGCTGTCATCCTTCTTGATGGCCATCTGGGGACAAGTGCTGTGATGACATAACAATTCCCAATACACGGCGATGAAGCTCGGGAACTGCCGATCCAAATCCTTGAGCTCTTCGCTCGTAGGGGTGTATACTTCAAAGACTTCTTTCCCCCATGGCAGCTTGGAGATAACATACATCTCGTGGAGAGCAAGTCCCAGTTCCCCTCCTGGTATGAAGAATGTTCCCGTCTGCCGGTTATACATCTCCAGAAGAGCCATGAACAATGGTTTATTAATGGGTAGACCATGACAGGTGCCCCTAATGGCGTGGTAGAGGCCGATCTCACGCAGGGGAGTCGCATAATTCTGCAGAATCTACGTGGTCAAATTGGCCCATGCAGGGATAGGGTTTATCCAGTTCAACAATGCCAATTGGCCGACAGGATACGACCCTTTGCGAGCAAGCTGGTTCAAGAAGGTATCAGCCTGAGAGAATTTGAAGTTGGGACCCGTTACATTTATAAAGGTACCCGGAGCCAGTCCCATCACGTACCGACTGACTGGTTCCCTTCCCGCATACACTGACCCCAGATTTCTATTGTAATGGATGTTTCCTACAAACATCCCGACTTGCTTGGGGTCAAGGAGTCTACCATATTTCTGTCCAACGGTAGCATGTTGAACCATGAGAGAGGAAAATGATGCTCTATCGGAGGGATATGGATCTCCACCCTGCCAAGAACGAAGTCCCAACTCTCAGATATATCCAGCACCCGGGTGTTCTTTACAAACAAAGCATCGCCAAAGAGGAACGCGGGCTTCAGGTATTCTCCCTCCAATTGCTCCGAATTCATCATGGCACAGAGAAAGTGAAAGGACTGTTTCTTGATAGCATTCAGCCTCTCCAAAGGCTCTTTCGGAGGCTGGTTCGTCACATACTCGACTATGTGTTCATATCGATAGCCCAAAGCCGATTGTGCACGACCCACCAGAGGCTCTCCTGCTGCATTAACTGGCAGATTCACTGAAGAAGGAAAGAAAGAGACAGATTAAAAGATGACTAAACAAAACCACTTAGTGATTTTAGGCTCATGTGGTCCAGTCCACATAAGCTCATGCAACTTTGTTCAAACACGAGCTTATGCGGCTCTGCGCTCATGCGGCTCTATTTGAGCATAAGCTTATGCGGCACTAATTAGCGTAGGTTTATGCGGTCATGTTTAATGGAGCCTTATGCGGCTCAATCCAAATGAGCTTATGCGGTTCTGCTTAGCGAAGTCTTAGGCGGCCCCAGCCAAAAGAGCTTATACGGTTCTGTTTAGCAAAGTCTTATGTGGCCCCAACCAAAAGAGCTTATGTGGTTCTGCTTAGCGAAGTCTTATGCGGCCCCAGTCAAAAGAGCTTATACGGTTCTGCTTAGCGAAGTCTTATGCAGCCCAATTTAGATGAGCTTATGCGGCATGACTTAGCAAGGCCTTATATGGTACAGTCCAAAGTGGGGCTTATGCGGTCTTGTTTGAGAAGGCTTCATGCGGTTCGATTCAGAAAGTCCTTATGTGGTTCGGTTCATAAATTACTTATGCAACCCTCATGCGGCCCGGACATAGGGTATACCCCCATGCGGCACGAGAGGCACACGCAGCACAGTATGCGAAGACGAAGAAGGCCCGCGCATAAAATATGCGACATAGCCGTAGTTCTGAGTTCATCCTTACCAGTAATGGTGGGGTGGACGTCAGGGTGCACTTCAGGCACCGTGGCCGACGAGGAAGCTGCTTTCTTGCCCTTCACCGCAACAGAGGCAGCCTTGGAAGACTTGGGGGCCATCGTTGATCGAAGAAGAAGAAGAAGAGGACGACAGTTAGGGCAAGAAGTACTTAAATTGGGAAAGAGAGAAGAGTTTCTCTCTCTAAATTACTCTTATTTATAGGAGGCCAAAAGGGAGACACGTGGATTGATGAATGCTTCGGGTCGCGTGCTGCAGGCAAAACTGACTCCTAGGATTTCGTTTCCTCTCATAAAGGAGATTCATCAAAGCACAAAATCTAAATATTTAATGAAGCGACTCTCGGGATTCCTCCAAAAGATTAATACCGCCTACGTGGCAGAGAGGACAGTATGCGGCCAGAAACGATCCATACGGCCAGAGCGGCCTATACGGCTAGGCAGTCCATGCGGCTAGAAAGCCCATGCGGCTAGGAAGCCCATGCGGTCAGAATATCCTCTGCGGCCGGAAGAGCTTATATATAGCCATGCTTCTTATTCAAAGTATTTCAATTTTGCAAATTGAAAACTTTGAAGGGGATCTTGTAGAAGCATGGAAAAGGACAAGAAAAGCCTATGCGGCTCCAAACAAAAGGAGCCTCATGCGGCTCAAGAATCCTTCAGAACTTTATCCGGCTCGGAACTCCCCAACATCTCCATACGGCTCAGGCAAAAACACGTGGCCATATGCTGTCCGCTTCTACAGCTGGCTATAAAGCAGCCTTCCAATTAATTGCTCTGATGACAGCTCTGACGCAATGAATGACAGCTCTGACACAATAAATGACAGTTCTGACGCAATGAATGACAGCTCTGACATAAAGCTGAAATAATGATGGCGTGCTTCTTAGGAAAAGAAGAAAATCTTTATAACTGACAGGATCCGTCGAGTCCCAAGAACCCCTATGCGGCTGCCTCCTTCATGCGGCTGTCCTCCTTCATGCGGCTGCCTCCTTCATACGGCTGTCTTCTTCATGCGGCTGCCTCCTTCATGCGGCTGCCTCCTTCATACGGCTGTCTTCTTTATGCGGCTGCCTCCTTCATGTGGCTGCCTCCTTCACGAAGCTGCCACCTTCATACGGCTGCTACCTTCATGCGGCTAGGATTGTGGGGGGCACCCATATGCGGTTCACTTAGAGACCGCACTCATGCGGCTTTGTCAGAATATCCCCCTCGTGACAGTTGAGACACGTGGCGATCCTCATGACAGTTGAGACACGTGGCGGTCCTCGCAACAGTTGAGACACGTGGCGTTCTTATCCCCCTCAGAATTATAGCTGCTAGCAAATCATTACAAACTCAGATTTGTTACAATCATCATAATTATCCAAATCAAATCAGATCAGACAAATCGAACACGTGGCAGGAGATCCGAGCCTATTATCATAAATTATGAAAATTTATGGCAATCAATATTAATTGCCATAGGATTTGGTGTAATCCACATTAATTGCCCAGATTCGTTGCAATCAAGATTAATGGTCCAGATGATTGGCGGTCGACTTTTCAAGAGAGGAATCATTGCAAACCCTAATGATCACACTCCCACCTCTATAAATAGCAAGGTGCTATTCCCTTGTAAAGGAGGGAAGAGAGGATTTTGGAGGACCTGGAGACCCCGAAGGCTAGGCACACAGAGATAAAAAGGCACGCACTGAAGAGTCTTCCTACACGTTCTGAGAGCATTTCTTCATCAGAGCCAATGCTACGTTCGATCGGCCAAGGAGTAAGGCAGAGCTGCCGTCGCTTTCCCGAGCCTCTACCGTCACCCCCCAGAATCAAAAAATAAACAATTGTACTTAGAGTTCTGTACCTAGGTTTCATTCCTAAGCTTTCTTTGTACGAGCGAGTTTGTATTGTGAGTCTAAGTTCAGTCCTCCTATAAAATTGTTCTGTACTTTTATAATCAATGGCAAACACATTGTCCTACAGTCAAAACCTACTATAGATTGGGAGTATCTTGTATTGTACTACAAGCTATAGGGGTTAATCGTTTGATTGATAGCCAAGTCTAGTATTACCTTTCCATATAACTTATCTATCTTGGATGTCCTTCTTGCACCGTCCTTATCTTCCATATATGTTATTTACTGTTATATTAGTAGGCATGTTTTATATATCTTGCTAGTCCTCTGAGGACCTGATGATCTCTTCAGGTAGTTGGTTGCATAGAGTTAGTTAGCTGAGCATGTGGTAGTCGATTACATCTGCATGATTTAGGTATTTTGCTAGTGATATTGCTTTATTATCTTCTCGTGCTTTTATGATATATCCTGCTCGCTAGCCTAGTTTTATAGACTCATTTTATTCTTGGAGTCTAATCGGACAATATGCTAGCGGGCTGCAGATCATGAACCATACTTGTTCATTCTTGATTTATATACATCTCGTAGATTGATATATAGTTTTGATTACCATATTAGACATGATACCGTGCTCTTGACAGCTTATACGAATTCGAGTCGGGCTGGAGTCCGCTTGATATGTAGCTGGCTTTCTCACGCACTTGTATCCCGAAAAGCGGGTGCAGGTCGTGACACCATACTTGTGAAAGCTTGAGCATATCGCCTGCCAGACATTGCGGCTCCGGCGGTAGCCCCGATAGCACCGGCGGAGGGCTCGCAGGAGGAATCTGTGGCTACTCAACTGAAGAGGCATGCTTCGACAGATGCAGGTTCCGGTGCGCCTAAGAAGTTCTAAAAAATGTTGGCGACTAAGTCAGGGGCGACCATAGCTTTTCCTACAGGAGGACCGGTAGAGTCCGTCCCCGTGACGGTAAGTTGTTCAATATCGATCTTTTTAAGAAATGCAATACGATCTACTTCTTCATGTGTGTTTATTTTTTCTTTATTTGTAGGAGGTGACGAAGAAGAAATCTTGGAATTCAAAGCGAGGTCTAGACAGGCCTTTTGAGAAGGAGGTTGTAAGCTCTTCTGAAGAGCACATTTCTCCTATTGTGCAGTCTTCCACGCAGGAGGACCCAGATGAAGCTGTTCAGGTGGATGTCCCAGCCGCTTTTGACTGCACTGGAGATGATGCCATTGACGTGGTGGCATATGAAAGTATCAAACATCCTCCGTTGACCATTTGGGAAGATCAAGTAGGGACATCGCGGGCAGTGGAGCAACCGGCCGCAGGCGCAGGTGAGAAAGTTGTTGTTGAAACCCAAGAGGAGACAATGATGCACGATCCTCCGGAGGAAGAGGTTGATTGGGATTCGACTTCTTCGGAAGACGTCCCGGTTGAAGATGTTGGGAACGTAGAGGAGGACTCTAAAATGGGTGAAGAGGAACAGACTGTGGTGACGCCAGATGAGCTCTCTCATGATCTTGGAGAGGAATCGGTTACACAATCGGATCCTACGGCTGTTCGGGTGGCAAAGGTTGAGATAACTCCATTGCCGATCTCCACTTCTGTCCCAGCGATGAAAGTTGAGGTAGGGGAAAGTCTCGATTTCTGAGTCCTACTCTTGTCTCAGTAGAAGGAGAGACGGAAGCAACCGTTCTGCCTCCTGATGGCTTGCTTGCTCCTTTTTCAAGGGGTGGTACAGAGGAGTCTGTCCCAGCTATAAGTGTTACAGTGGGGCTTTATGTTGGTGAGCCCTCTTGAGTGGGTCTTGATAAGACAAGAGCCCTATGGTGGAAGAATCCCTTACTGTCTAACCTACTTGGGGGACTGTGATGGGCCCTTCGGAAGATTCGGCTATTATGGTTTCTGGTATTGACGCTGTTGTCAGTCCGACGGAGCTTGCAAATGTTAGGATTCCTGGGTCAAAGTCTTCTCAGGCGGACCCGACTCCTAAAGATTTGGAGGTCGCAAGTTCGACAAGCAAGGTGCTGGATGCTCTGTCGAACCAAGATGTTATACCGTCTATAAGTTCAGCTATCCCTCCTGCCTATATGGGGATCCAGACGATGCCTCCTATGACGCCTTAAGTATTAGCCAACGTAGATGAGTACGTGAAGTACATTGTCGAAGCCGTGTACAAGATGCTAAGGAGGGGGTGTCCACCGTGTTGAAGAAAGGCGGAAGTTTTGTGACATCCAAGTCAATAGAGATCCCTCATATCGGGTTGATTCGATCTCACCAGGGTCATGACCATATGGCTGAGATTCTGGAAGCCTCCATTGAGGAGCTCGATCGTCACCTTACTGAGCTCCAAAACATTCGGCGGAATGATCTTTTCGCCTTGATAGAAAAAGAGCGTGCTAAATTAGCGGCTGAGGTTGAGTCAGCCTATATGGACACCATGGCCATATGGGAACAAGAACTGGCCGATGCTGAGGCAAAGGATCAAAGGTTAACTTTAGCTATGGAAGAGAAGGCTAGTCTACGAGAGTCCTTGGATGCCAGCATGGTGGAGGTTGATGCCAAAATTTACCTACATCAGGAGTAGCAGGCTCAACTCCTGACGGATTCTGAACGAACGCAGGCTGAACACATCATGCTGAAGGAAGAGGGGACAAAGTTTACTCGCTATGTGACCTTCTTGTTCCACCAAAAGAAGGAATTGGATGATAAACGTGCAGCTGATATCACCTCTGAGGATTAGAAAGCGATGCGTCGTGAAGCTGAACATCGGGTCTTGGCGACTGTTGAGACCAGGGCCGAGGCTTTTAAGCATCGTATTGATGAGCTGTCTTCTGACCCTTAGTTTCTTTGTTCTTTTTTTTGTTGCTTTTTGTTTGTAGTTATCTCTTTTTTGCAAATGTATTCCTTTTTTTTCTCCTTTTGATGAAAAAATAAAGAACTTTTGTTTGGATCATTTGTCATGAACTTGTAGTTTTTTGTGTGGACCTAGCATATTTGGCGTACCTTGGTTTTAGGTACAGATGATAAGTTGAGAGAAGGAACCGTCATGTTTACTTAGAGGTGATATGAACGTGGTAAACATGGGGTTCGTGATAGAGTTTTCTTACTCAAAGGTGATATGGACGTGGTAAGAACGAACTTTGTGGGGATGCGGAGAATAACTCAGAGGTGTTATGGACGTAGATGTTCTATAGGGAGGGTGTAACAACAAGGGTTGTTAAATGGGGTGTTTACTCAGAGGTATTTGTGGACGTAGTAAATACTGATTTTAGCTTCATCTTATTGAGAATGAAGATTAAGCTTTGTGGGCATATAGGAAAACAACTCAGAGGTGATGTGGACATGGATGTTTTCTACTGTAGATTGATAAAAGAATGTCCCAGAACAACTGGGTTCCAGAGACATATCATAAAAAGGGGTATGAATTTAATAGTAAAATTCAATGATTTTTCTTACTGGAATGGAAGTACATGTTGAGGAGCCTTAAGCGTAATACTTCTTTAGGAACTTGTCGTTGATTGGCATCATGAACAAGTCCCCATGAGGTTTAGCGAGTCGGTAGGCGCCATTAGAGTATACCACCTCAATGATGAAAGGGCCTTCCCACTTGGGTTCGAACTTCCCTGGTGTCTTGTGGGCCATCACCATTGGCCTTCTGACTGATAGGACGAGGCACCCCACCTGGAAAGTCCTTTGTTTGACCTTCTTGGTGAAAGCTTGTGAAATGCGAGCCTTATAGAGCTCGATGCATTATTGAGCCAAGAGGTATTTTTTGTCCAACACCTCCAACTCTTGCAACCGTCGACGTTGATTGTCTTCCTCCGTTAGGTGTTTATAATGGCTACTCGTAGTAAGGGGATTTGGATTTCAAGAGGCAGTACTACTTCACTCCCGTATACTAGGAAGAACGGTGTGTAGCCTGTTAGAGTCCATACCGTTGTGTGGTAGGCCCAAAGAAATTTGCCTAACTTCTTGTCCTAGTTGTATTTATTGATGACATGACTTTCTTGAGTAGTTTGACGATTGTTTGTTGAAGGCTTTAGCTAACCTGTTTGCTGTCGGATTGTAGGCGGTTGACGCCACATTCTGGATACAATTTTTGTCACAGAACCTGCTAAACGCATGGCTTATGAATTACGGACCGTTGTCATGGATGATCCTTCGGGGTACCCCGAAACGGTAGATGACGTGATGCTTGATGAAGCTGATCACCTTCGAACTTTTCATCTTTGATAAAGGTATAGCCTTCGTCCACTTATAGTCGGTGATTGCTAAAATAAAACGATGTCCTGGATGATGGAGGGGTAATTGGTCCAACTATATCCATACCCCAGGCTTCAAATGGCCAGGAGGCGACCGTTAAGGGTATAGAAACTCCGCGGGTCGATGGATGAAATCGGCGTGCAGCTGGCTGACATGACACTTTTTAGCGTACTCAATAGCATCCGCCATATTGGTAGGCCAGTAATAGCCCATACATCGGAGTCGGTCCTATAACTTAGGGCCGGGTTGATGCGCTCCACAGGTACCGTTATAAGCCTCCCGAAGAGCTTCAGCTACCTCCTCATTTGATATACATCAGAGAAGAAGCCCGTCATAAAAATGATGATACAATATTTTGGTAGCTGTGTCATAGTATAATCGAAGAGAGCGCTTTTTGACAGATACTGCTTCCTTCGGGTCGTCTGAGAGGATCCCGTAGGCTACAAAATCTATGAATGGAAACCTCCAGTCTCTGATGTTGACGCTGGTGTCCGTAGGCATGGCATGGTTTAGACACATGCACAGGTTGTTTTTGGGACACACAGATTCTGACCAATCACCATAACGAAGTATTGAGTCCCGAAAGGTGATGCCAAAGAGGTAGCAAGGCCAGCCAGAGCATCCACCTCCAAATTTTGTAGTCGAGGTACATGTTCCATAAAGAACTCAGTGAAGGTTGAGATAATGCCCAAGGATACTTTATGGTAGGGGATCAGGTCCTCTTGGCGAACCTCATATTATCCTCGGACCTGGTTGACGATCAGTTTTGAATCACCATATGACTCGAGGCATTCTACTTCCAGCTGTCTTGCTAACTAAAGTCCCATAATAAGGGCATTGTACTCCGCCACATTGTTAGAGTACGGTTCTGTAAGGGAATAGGTACACTGGATGACTAGCTTGTCTGGAGAGATCAAGACTACCTCCACTCCTGCGATGCTCTGACCCTAGGGGCCTGTTCTTGAGGCTCCATCGAAGAACATCTGCCAGACGGACTTTCCTTCGGCAATGTTGGATTCCAGCACTTCATTTGGAATATCTTCATAGAGTTTGGATGACTCTGGAATTGGATATACAGCTAAGAAATTAGCCAATGCTTGGCCCTTGACAGCTTTTTATGGAACAAATACCATATCGTATGGTGTCAATAGTATCACCCATATAGCTAATTGAGATTTTAGTGCTCTCGGCTTTGTTATAAGGACCCTAAGTGGATTGACTCGAAAGATGACGTAGATTTTCTGACCCGATACATAATGGCGGGTCTTCTGAGTAGCGAATACCAGAGCTAGATATTCTTTCTCGACGGAGTTGTACCGGTATTTGACCCTGATCATTGACCTACTCAGGTAGTAGATAGCTTGCTCATATCCTGCATTATTGTTCTGAGCTAGTAGAGCGTCGAGAGAATGATACATTGTGCGAACATAGAGCAAGAAGGGTTTGCCCGTAACCGGTGCTACCAGGACCGAGGGATTTATGGGATAGGACTTGATGTCGTCAAACGCCTTCTGACACTCCTCCGTCCAGACTTAGGAGACCCCCTTTTTCATGAGTTTGGTAAAGGGTTGACATCGTCCAAAAAGATTTGCTATAAACCTTCGAATGTATGCAGGACATCCTTGTAGGCCTCGAAGCTCTCTCAGGTTCTTCGGAGGTTCATGTCAAGGATAGATTTTGTCTTCTCGGGGTCAACATGGATATCCTTCACAGTGATGATGAAACCCAAGAATTTGTTGCTGGAAACCCCTAGGAAGAATTTGGCTGGATTTATTTTGAGCTGATGTGCTCGTATGAGATCAAAGACTGTCCTCAGATATTGCAGGTGATCACCTCATAGATAACTTTTGACAGTGATGTCATCAACATAACATTTGCCTTTTTTGCGAAGATGCTTGCGAAAGATGGTGCTCGTAGCTCGTTAGTATGTCGTACCCACATTCTTTAAGCCAAAGGGCATCACTGTGTAGTAGTAAACCCCCTTTGGAGTCCTGAATGACGTTGCTTCTCGTCATCTGGGAACATTTTGATCTGGTTGTAGCCCAAATATCCATCCATGAAGGACATGCGTTCAAAGCCACAAGTGTTGTCGATCATCACGTCTATGATCGAAAGTGGAAACTTATCTTTTGGGCAAGTGGAGTTGAGGTCCCTGAAGTCAATGCAGACTTAGATCTTTCCTTTCTTCTTAGTGGCGGAAACGATGTTAGCCACCCAGTCTAGGTCTTGCTCCTCGCGAACAAACCCACTTTATATGAGTTTATCAACTTCTTTGTCGATGGCATCCATGATGTTAGGACTGAAGCGTGGTTATTGCTGCTTAACAGGCTTAGTGTTAGGTAAGATGTTAAGCTTGTGGATTACGACTTATGGATCTAAGCCTAACATATCTTCATAGCTCCAAGCGAAGACGTTGATGTATTTTTTGACAAGTTGAACTAAAGATTCACGATCTTCTTCTGCCAAGCTTTTGCTGATGAATATGGGTTTGGACGAAGATTCATCCTCCAGGTCGATCTGCTCGACTTCATCTTCGGTAGGGGGTTCTCGTAGCTCGAAGCAAGACTCCCATTGTGCACCTAATCATTGAGCGTAGGGTTCTTTCTCGAAGAATTTTACTATCTGATCATCATCATCATCTTTTTCTGGAGGGTGTACAATGGTCATATTGACTGACAACACCTTTCTAAAAATTGGGCCGATACTGGCGTCGGAGTCCCAAGTTGAAGCTTCAGAAGAGTGAGAGTGTGTAGCTAGCTTTCTACGCTTCTGAACTCTCTGGGGTTGTTGGCGGTGTGACATATCCTACCCTTTGTCGAGTGCGATGATAATAGTCTTGTAGCTTCCTTTTTGGAACCAGGAGTTGTAAAGGAAGGCGTCGACCTCTGCCATAGTTTAGACCTTGGCTGCTTTTCAAGTCATAATCCATCTTTTAGATAAGATAATTTACTCAATCGATGTACTGATATACTTGTATTCTATCGGTATCCGATTCTGGTTCGACTGGCGGAAGGTCCTGATGTCGCTCGACTTTGCCAAAGATAATAGATTTCTCGTCCTAATTCCGGGGTGGAACTATATAACATACTCCTCGATACACGAAGAATTTATTTACATAATTAACAGTCATTATTTGTGTTTGCAACGACTGTAAGGCATTACCTAGAGTATACATGGCATTCCAATGTTGAAGACCAGAATAATTCAAAGGCAACCTTTTATTGATAAAATACGGGATCTTGTCCTAGGGAATTACATCATCAAGAGATGGGGCGTCAACATTGGCGAATATGTATTCCCCCAACTCCTCGTCGGTGAGAACCACAGTAGCATTGGGAGGTTCTAGGGCTTTCGACCGAATTTTTGGCACCAGAGGGGTTGACATCTTGGCAGACGGTATTTCTGGAGAGTTCCTCGAGAGTCTGACCCGTATTGGCTCTTGTGCCTACCCTGGGAGAGATACTGGGAGCTTCCCTTGTAGCTTGACTACGAGGGGAGCCGACAATTAGGGAGGTTTTCCCTTGAGCCGCACTTTCAGAGGTGCCTCAGCTGGCGCCTCATGGACTGGTGCTTTCTCGTGTAGCTTAACTACGAGAGGAGTCAACACTTAAGAAGGTCTCCTCTTGAGTCATCCCTTCAAAGGAGATTCAGTTGTTGTTTCAACCTAGGAGGCTGGTGCCCTCCCACGTAGCATTACTATAATAGGGGCCAATGCTTGGAGATATTTCCCTTTGAGTTACACCTTCAGAGGGGCGTCAGTCATTATTTCTGCTTCAGTGTCGTCCTATGCTTTAGCTTCTGCTTCGTCATCTGCATCGTTGGTTTTATCATCCAGATGAATTGATTTGTACAGATCAGAATCGGTGAAAAAGGCTTCAATCCCTCTGATGGGATCGACATCAGCAAATTTCATCCCGACTATGCCATTGGTGGACACGTATTTCATGCATTGGTGGAGAGTAGATGACACTACCATGTATTCATGTATCTAAGGCTACCCCAACTGGATGTTATAATTGACGTCCGCGTCTACGACATAACAAGTCACCTCTGTCTGGAGTTCGCCCATATGACATTTCATCCGGATCTTACCCAGCGGTTCGTACTTACTAGAATTGAAGCCACTGATTGTAGTGTTGGATGCAGTCAGGCGATGCATCAGAATCTCCAATATCTGGAGCAGAGTCCAAGGGATAATGTTGAGAGAAGATCCAGGGTCGATCTGGATCCGATCTACCTTGATGGCACCGACGTACCCTGTATAATATAGCGGTCTATTATGTCGGTTGTTCTTGAGTAGCATGTCTTGTTGAGTGAATGTGATATTGAGAATAATTTCCCCCACACTATAGCAGGACGGACATGCTGTTGGATCTTCTTCATGTTGCTCGACCTGGCGGATAAAAGACTCAGCATCCTTTAGTGCTTCACATAGAGCTTCCCGGGTATCTTTGGATAGTCGGAGGAGCTCAAATAGTGATAGTCGGGTCGGGGTACTGGCAAGCTGTGCCAGTATATCAAAGTTGTGGGGCTTAATCAATCCTGAAGCATTATCTTTTTGTAAAGTCCTGTCGAAACGAGCCTCTTTCTTCTTCCGTTTGTCGACTGCTGGAGGTTGGGATGAACCTTCCCCTTGAACGGTCATAGTGGTGACATGAGGCATTACTTCGACCGGAGCCTCCTCTTGTTGAACGTTCTGCTGTAAATGCGTCTGTACAGGAAGAACTTCCTCGGGAGAGGAAATAACCATTCGGCAAGACTTGGTTTTGTTGCCCTTGGTTTTGGAGGTTAGACGTACCCCCAGTTGAGTCAGTTCCGGAGCTAGATCTGGATGGACCCACAGGATCTCTCCCTGGGATATCGTAATTTGTACTAGTCCACTTACATTGTCACAAGTCGGTGGAAGGTCGACTACTTCCATTGTCGCCTTTGGGAAAGGGACGATGCCATCTTGAGCTTCAGTAGGTGGCAGAGTGTCAAACTAGAGAGACACCATATTCGCCGAGAGTGTCTTCTCCTCATAGTCGAGTGAGAGGACATTCGTATTGATCATGCGTTGTATGTAGTTCTTCAAGATGTAGCAGTCTCAGGTCGGGTGCCGACGAACCGATGGTAGTGACAGTACCTCGGGTCGCCTATCCTATCTACCTTATCGGGGCACTTTGGATCAGGTAACTTGATCTTGTCACCTTGCTTCAGTATCTCGAATAGCTGTAAGGTGTCATTGTCATTGAAGGAGTAGACCTCCTTCTTCTTTGGTGCGGCCGATGGCTTCTGGGTAGGGTCGAGCGCACTTTTTGAAGCATTCACTGTCAGTGCATGCTTTCCTTTCGGCTCACGCCCATTGTTGTTGTTGTTGGCGGTGCGCTTCCCCTTGTCTTCAAAGGAAGGGAAGCTAACACCTAGAAGGTGGGCATCACAAGCTTTCATCTTAGCGGCTTCGACGTCGATAATGAACGCGGTCCAGTCCGCATATTAGGTGGAGTCGACCCAGAGTTTGATAGCCAGTGTCATATTCTTCCGACATGAGTCCATTAGTATGGACTCAGGGATACCAGAAGGTAACCTCAGACATGCTTGTCGAAAGCATTCGATGAAGGCTCGAACTGTCTCCTCGTCCTTCTGGGTTATCTCCATGAGGGAAGACATGGCCATGTCCTTTCCACCGTAATAAAATCGGGAGAGGAAGAGACACTTCAGATACTCGAAGGAAGAGATGGAATTATCGAAGAGGCTACAGTACCAGTCGTAGGCTACCCCTTTCAGCGTCCCGATAAATAGGCTTGTGAGTAGGGCATCCTCTTTCGGTAGGTGCCCCATCATGGAGTAGAAGTAGGTCAGGTATTGATGGGGGGACTCCTTCCCATAAAATGGTATCAGTGATTGTGGTTTGTACTTGGGAGGATAAACCACATTATTCTATTCGGGAGGATAGGGTTGCCGGATTCCGATCTTCTGGCATTTCTCCTATTTGTTTCTTGCCTCGAAACGGTCGCATAAGTCCCTCACCATCTCAAATAATTCTTCTGTAGAGTTAGGAGCAAGTGATTGAGGCAATGTACGATGTTCAGCACCTGAGGGGGCTGATACTCGAGGCAGAGTATGATGGACCGTCCCTGAAGATACCCGCTGAGGGGGTTCATTCTCTTCTCCATTAGCCCCAGGATCAGGACTGGTAGATATAGGGCCCCCTATTGACGACTAGGCTGTCAAGGCACTCCGAGTCTCGAATACGACCCAAGTTGAAGACTGCATGGTGGTGGAGAGGGTTTTAAGGCCATTTTCAAGGTTGTTCATGCGCCGTACGAGATCTGGAGCTGATGCATCTACTTTTTCTTCGTCGTGACCCCCTGCTATGTATCCAGACATGACATGGGCCAAAGTGGATGGATTGGTCGACGCTTCACTTTCAGCCTCGCTTTCTTGTGGAAAGGTTGGCATATGTGCGTCTTCTTCTGACCCCTCGAACTGGCGACCACCAGTCACCTCAGTGTCAGTTTCTTGATGGAGACCTCATCTTCGAATAAGGGGTTGTTGTGGATAGTCGGGGTTTGATCACCCCCATCTTGTGTCGTTGATGTCGCTTTCATCCTTAACCGGGTACTCTGGAATACCCGTTCGACGGGATTATCGTTTTCGTTCCCTTTGGCCCTTCATTGTGCCCGCCGAGGCTGGAGGGTTTGTAAATGCCCACATTTATTTAATGTATTTTGGAAGCTTAATTTTTGTAATAGTTAGTTATACTAATTTATTAGTTTATTTAGTTTATATATATATATATATAATATATATATATATATATATATATATATATATATATATATATATATATATATATATATTATATATATATATATATATATTTTTATTTATATATATATATATATATATATATATATATATATATATATATATATATATATATATTTTATATATATATATATATATATATATATATATATATATATATATATATATATATATATATATATATATATATATATATATATATATATATAAATATAAAAAATATATATATATATATATTTATTTATTTATTTTATATATATATATATATATATATATATATATATATATATATATATATATATATATATATATATATATATATATATATATATATATATATATATATATAAATATATATATATATATATATATATATATATATATATATATATATATATATATATATATATATATATATATATATATATATATATATATATATGGATGCTTAAACTTGTACAAATTTCTACAACAAAAGTATACCTTAAAATAATTGTAATATTAGTTATAATATTTTTTTTATTATTTTTCTAGAAATTTTCGAGTAATTTTTATCTAGTTTATATACCTTAGGTAATTTATATACTTAGAAGCATATAAAAAATATATATAAAACATATGTAGAAAAGCAAAAAAAAAGAAAAAAAAGAAAAAGAACAACACTCTGTTGCAACAATGCTTGCACTGTTCCCTTTCTCCTCCAACCCGAGCAAAAGCTCGGCCAAACCCACGTAAGAGACTAAGTCTCTTGAGTGTCAAAAATTCGAAACTCACCAAATCTAGTACCAAATCCGTTCAAATAAATTACAATACGATCCTAACGAGATTCTCCCTCGCTAGACTCATATCCAGCCTTGAATCGAACTAAATCCTATCATTCCAATCCGAATCTCGATTGGAATTCAAATACACTATAAAAACAAATACTTAAAAATCGAACCCTAAAAATTCATCGAGAAGTTGCATCGAACATTCGCTCCCACCCCGAGGATCGACTCTAGTACGACCCTACACCCCATACGTCCCCGCCGATCGCCTGCAGCCGCTGCTGATCGCCGCCAGCCACCCCAGGCTGACCGCGAGCAGGGCCAAACCCCCTGTGTCCGACTGCAAGGTACACACCTTCGAACAACGATTTTTCATTAATACTCAATCGTTTTTCAATTCGTTAAAACCTATAGGGAGACCATATAACCATCTTTAATCCCTGTATCTAGTATCAAATCAAGTTAGAATCGATAGAAAAATACTCGAGAAATCAAAGAAAAACCATGTTAACTGAACTATGATTGGCAGTCCCAACCCACAACTTGGAAGGCCGATATCGACCAAACCAGTGTGTAATTTCAAAAACCAACTTCACACAGTTAAAGTCAATATATCTGAGATTAAAGTGCAACTCTTAGTTTTACATATTGATTACTATGTAAGATTATATCTGTCATTAAAATTAGACAAAAAACTGAGGTAAAAACATTAAAAACTTAAATTTTTCGATGCGGCGTGCGCCCCGACAAACCAGGCAACGTGGTCGTGCACTATATACATCGAAAGGCGCATATGGATGTTGCCGACGTGTGGTAACTGATGGAACTCGATTTTGTTGCGCGTGTGCGATGAAATCAGCATGTATCCGTCAAGATACCCCCATATTGACCTTTTGTAAACTTGGTCATAACTTTGTGTACGTTCGTCGTATCGAGACGAAACTTACACCAGCAGGACCGAATCAAAATTATGGTCATGTATGCTAAGTTGGGTCCGATTCTGAGAAGGTTGATCGGAACGCCAATTTGGCGGACCCGCGACCCGATCCAACGAGCAAAAATGTGCACGGCTCGTCAGAATCCAAAATTGGACATACCGTTGGGTTTGTGTCCTCAAACTGGATCAATAGACATGTAGGTTGACGAATTTAGAGACCGTAGACATTAGCACATGTTTCGTTGCAAAATGGGTCCAACGGCGGATATCGTTTTGACCCGAAATTATAATTTTTGCTCTATTTCAGAATTAGACTTTTGAACAGGCATTTCCTAGATATATCTTTTACACCGGGAACGTTCTTGATGTTTGTTTCAGCATCCAGAGCCATTCGTGGACTTTGAGGTTTATTGCTGATGTGACTAATTGCTTGGAGTTGCTATTTTTGTACTGCCAGACAAGATACCTTGCCACCTTACTCTGTGATTACATATTTTTATTTTCAGTTATTATTTCGGCATTTCTTATTTGTTATTATTATAAAATTGTGCGTCCAAGTCATATTTGGGTGCAAGCGACTCTATTAGTCGTTTCTTTGCTTTTGTTTATTTCTCTTGTATTGACTTAGCCTAGTGACCACCCATTGATGATGATGTATTGGTATATCTCATACGGCCTTGACACTTGATTTATCACATGTTGTGTGTCACATGTAGGACACCTACCTGCGTAGTCGACTGGCCACCGATGCGTTTGAGGCGTGCGACGGATAGGAGTAACTGCCAATAGAATTGCATGCAAGTAGACTCGACAATTACTAGAGGTTCATATTAGTCATGGGTATGACGATACTAGACATTGGATAGGGAGAACAATACCTGACGTATGGGCTTCTCTTACACTTTTCCTTATAACCCAAAAGCTCCGTTGGAGATACGGGTAAGCTTACCCCCCTCAGGTTGGCCACTGACGTTCTTGAACGTTATGCGCTTGGTTACTGGTGCCCAAGAGGGGACTATACCGGATCCTATATTCAGCCAGTGCTCATGCGTCGAAGGATTGTTTCTCAACTGCATATTCACAGTAGAATGGTCAGGAACCCTGTTGCATACATCCCTTTTTTTTCTTATTTATATATCACAGTTTATATGGCATGGTGTTTTTTTGTATCTTATTACGTCCTGCTGAGGACCTGGTTATCTCTTCAGGTTTAGACGAGTTCCCGCAGGAGTACGGAGCGGCACTAGATCCATCCTATATTGATGATGAGGCATCTTCTGCTGATTTCTCGTCTATTCATTTATTGAGACATTAGTGGATATTTTTACATCTCTTTTCTTTCTATTTTGCGGAGGTTGTACTCCGATCTTGTGAGACTATTTTCATAGCTGTTTGGAGTGGGTATGTCCACCCGGCTATCTTTTGATACACACATTTATTATCTAGACTCTATTATCTTCTGTGTTGAGCTATGATGAGATTAGATTATATTATTCTGGCCTGTGATTATGTTATATACAGCTTATGTACGTATACGAGGATTCCATATATTGGAGTATTCTTCATATATGTGCAGCTGGCATGTTCACGTACTTAGTCCTATGTATTTTGGGACTGGGACATTACATGTTTTTATGGTGACCCATGCATGTCAGAAAATATTGTTGGGTTAAATGACTATGCCCAACAAGCCTGCATATAGGAATATAAATAGTGTCTCATCCAGAACTACTACCTCCTTTGACTTCCAAACCTTTCGAATTCTCTTTGATTTCTTGAACCGCCTTTTGTCTAACCTTCCTAACGTTATCCTATTTTCGTGCCAGCAATATGAATCTACGAAGCGGATACATCATTACCTTGACCCCCAGAGCTGGTGATACGACTACCCATGAGGAGCAGAACCCTCTGATGACCCGGTGACGCCGTATCATCCAGGACAACAGCAAGCTACCACGATCCCATCGACGGTGCACCAGAAGACTCAAGCACCCCCAGCCAACCAGACTGGGCAGAATACTGCAGTACCCCTAGAAGGGAATATGCCCTCTACTACACAACTTCAACCAAATTATGTGACTCAACCAGATCAGAGAATCCCAACTTTCCAGCAAGAATATACGCCACTTCCTTCCAAGTCCCCATTATCCACGCCAGTTCCTTACTCTAACGAGGCTTCAGTGGCAAAGTTCTTGCTAGGGTTATTGCAAGTACAACAACAACAGAATGAGTTTGCAAGTAGAATTATATCGGTAGCCCTAAACAGGACTCTATCTACCCCGCTAGCCTTAGTACCAACCAGAGAGACTCAGAACGGGCCGAATAGACATCCTGAAGCACAACAACACCCTAGAGAAACACCATATCCCGATTAGGAGCTTCCTATATGTCGTTTCTGCCATAGGAAGGGTCACATTATAAAGGATTGTCGTCGCAGATTGGGATGGTGTATGATTTGTGGTTCCAATTATCACGAAGCCAAAGATTATACGGGGACAGAGTATACCTCGCAGCAGCAGCAAGGAGAAGGACTATACCGGGCTCGAGAGAAGCCTCCTGCAACTACTGCGGAAAGACGGGACACATCAGTAAAGATTATCGAATCCGTCATGGTTTATGCTTAAGATGTGGATCAAAACAACATATGATCAAAGATTGTCCCGAGCCACGAACTCAAGTGCATGATCAGCAGACTCCCAGGCCAACAGCCCCAACACTTCCCACACCTCGGCCGGTTCAGCATGTGTCAAGGCTCATGACACCAACAGTAGGAGCACCATGTCCACCATTACCTCCAAAGCGATTGCAGTTCCACAGGGCGAGAGCACGGGGCCCAAGTCAGAAGCACGGGCAGGCCTTTCACTAGCAGTAGAGGGTGCAGAATCCCTGGGGGAAATCATAGCAGGTATGATTTTAGTTTCTATGTTCTTGCTATTTTCCTTATTTAACGCTAAAGCCACAGCGCACTAGTTAATCATAAGCTTAGTCATGTATTTTCTATCTTACTCATCCCTTCTTAAAACATAGATCCATTGTTATTACCTTTAAGTTGTTGATAATGGTAAATGATCAGAACATATGACGACCTCGGAACTGGTATACTATCTTCCTTTAAAAAACTGTGCTATCAATAGGTACATAACTAATTATTCCAAACCTGGAGTTAGCCGTTTCGGTTATGTTACTGTACAGAACGGGCCTGCATATAGAATTAGAATCTAGGTACCTCATCCACATACTTGACCTCCATCATTGATTCTATTTGAACCCCGTTGATTATCTTTAATTAAATATTGCCTGATTCCCTTTCTACCACAAATATTATCCTTTCTTCCCGTGATGATAGACATGTTAGGAAGATGACTCATACTTGGTATACGCGTCTTATGTTGCTCAAACACGCTATTAGTTGAACTCTTTTAAGTTGGGTAGAACGTCTCATGACCTTTTATCCTCCTTGTCCCTACGACCTTCTTTAAAGAGAACACTCAGAAGATTACCTAGACTGTGCTTATTAGTTCAATCAATGCCTTAGATAAGAAACCAGTGGGACAACTGTAGAGGTACGATCATAAGTCGAGACTTAGAGTTTGATGAACTTGAACTACTTGTGCCTTCTTTCAACTATATATCTCGCGTACTTATGTTTTGAACTACCGTGACTAAACACCGCTATTATAGCCTAGCTTTCGCAAGCTTCTTCTTTATCAAGCTTGTTCAGGACATGTGTTTATTGTGGACGCCCACTAACATATTATCTAATTAGAATCGATGTATTATGGTCTGATCAACCTTAGTGCACACGGTTCGCTCTTCATATGATTATCCTACATGGATTGAGATATAGATGTCCCTAAGATCTCAACCGTAACTGCCTTGGCAACTTACTTGGAATTATTCAATTCGCCCTTGGAACCTCGTATTTGCAATCGATCCCCTCCTTCGAACTCCTTATTGTTTTTTCCGCCCTTACTTAGAATCGGAAAAATAAATGCTCGTATTGAGAGATGATAGACACACAATGTCCCCTTAGATCGCCGCACCACCTATGACTGTAAAGGCGATATATGTACAATTGTTTTCTATCCATTCAAAATTTGAAAAAGATCTTTGTACTCGATCCATATCTACCGTATCTCGTTACCTATTGCCCTGTGTATTATTCTTTTATAATCATAGTCAAGATACGATATTGTAACTTAAATTTTCCTGACCTCATTAATCCTAAAAACCGTGTCTTAGCTTCTAGAGTAAGTAGATTGTAAGCCTTCTAAATTCTAGGATACACTAGTACAAGTGATTGATTGGAATAAGTTGGTTTACATTAAGGTGTTAAATAGTGGCTTATGAACACCCACTTTCTATTTAGATCATTTTGATGTCCACTACCGTGACATCGACATTCGGAGCACGAGACTAACTGTTATCTTCCAACAATTTTCATATGCAAGGCCTAAACGAGCCCACCTTCATCTAGGCATACCATGTCCCACTCAAACATGTCCGCTTATACTCTACTTTTATGATACGACTTTCGGGTCATGAAGACCAAATATAAACCTTACCGTAAAACTAATGTACTATCCGACTTTGATTAGAGACCCAACCTCGACTCGGTTCCCTTGACCCAATATATGGCTATGATCTACTCGAAACCCACTACACACATACCACTAGAGTGCCACCAAATCGAGACCCTGTGTGCTACTTATACACAAAATTCACGGAAGACACATTTTCAGACTTACAACACCTATCTAACCAATTCGACTCCAAACTAGCCAACCACTCAATTCAGAACCTATTCTATACTACCTTAACCTAGGAGGGAAGGTATAAATTGACTTTATGAGGTCTTGTCCTGCCTATATAGATTAAACCCAAGGTTCATCCAAAATAAAATCCCTCTATACCTTTTATCCTAGTTATATTTCGACCAATACAATATCTACTATCTTGCTGGAGCATGATTTTAATTAAGTGTCACGACCCGCACCCAGCGTAGGGGCACGAGAAGTGGGTACGTCCAGCCTACGCCGCAGTGTCGGCAGTAGAACGCTATCCTAGGTCACTATCACAAACCACATACAATATGATATACCCTCCGAACGGAGGACAAATCACAGAAGGTGGAACTCAATCACAATCTAAAGATGGAATAACACGATATGATAGATATGAAATCTCAAAAGAGAACATACAAACAAAAGGAAAGTCTAAGTGTCTAAACGACACAACATCTCAAACATCCAGAAAATAATACAACTCTAAAGTAAATACAAATGACATAATGAGATAAGATAAAGCCTAGCTAATCTAGTCTAAGCAGTAGGGATGACGTCCTCAGCTAGAGCTGGATCCTCCTATGGGTCCAACTTACAAGTGTCATCTAGATGGGCTCTATAGTAGGTTGGGTAGAAGTCCTCGGTATCATCTGTAATATTTTCAACAGGTCCAGTCAGGACAGGAGCGAGCACAGTACATCTCACTCAGTTCATATCATGACAGGAAATATAAAGCATACAAATAAGTAAGATACACGAACTGTAAGAAGATGTACACAAAAACAAGAGATATTTGTAAATAAAAAATATATACATAATAAGTAAGAACTGTAAGTGACTAGTGATTTAGAACACAATATTGTTATAAACAGGTTAGGTTATACAATAAAATGGGACCCCATTATACACGAGGGTACAATGGACATATATAATGTTTTATACAATAGAAAATTTGATTGCATAACCATTTCCTACTCACCTTCCCCAATCAATACACAAGGATCCAGTCAAGTTATGTTATTGCACATGAAGTATAGTTGTACAAGATGATCATGTGGGCACATGAGAGTACACGATTTCACACGATTGGTACACGAATAACATGAACACAAGGAGTACACGATGCCCATGATAAAGTACACGAACATGAAATACCCGATGTATCCGATGAGGGGATAAGATCGCATGAAAGATCCATATAGTACTAATCCGTGATAACAAGTGTCAGCATCAAGTAAAATAATCTCGAGCATGAATATAGGTCGTGACTAGTATGAAAAGATCAGAGAATGTACTCACCTGAAATCCGAATGTCCGTGAGAATATAAAGTCCGAAGCGAGGTAACTGAGTCCTATTTAGAGCAACACAAGTCATGAGGTATACAAGAGGATTATAATTTGAAGAATACAATGCATCTACATGTTTCTAGGTCAATCTGGACCAAAGTCAACTCTTGGTCAACTCTAAAAGTCAAACTAGGTCAACTCTAGTCAAATTAGGTCAAACTAGTTAGGGTTTGGTCAATCTTGGTCAACTAGTCTAAGTTAGTCTAATCTAGACTTAACAAGTCAATTCTAGGTTTAACAAGTCAACTCCAACTATCCAACACATGGCCTAGGCAACTAGCTATACTACATACAAAGATAAACCATAGTCTAGCACTATATCTAACTAGCTAGGCACATACAACCAAGTAATCTAGTATAGTATCACATTCACATTTACATATATAAACAATATATATATAAGGTATATATATAGGTTTTGTGTGTGTGTATAAACATTGTGTAGCGTTAGGTAAAGTTGAACTTCTAATTAACATACATGTATACATTCATGCATGCATATCTACATACATACATATATACACTCATACATGCATATATATTCAGTTCATTACATACCTATATACATTAATCTCAGGTCCCCTGTAGGTTCCCAGGTTCATACATAAAAGGAGAATCTCAGTTTTCAGTCTCATGTCAATGATTTCAGTTTAAGTGGACATATGTAAACATGCAACTGAGAATACCATCTCAGATTTTAGTTTTAAAAGCATGAACTATCAATCTCAAGTTCAAGTCAATGGCTCTCAGGTTTTTACATAAAGGGAAAACTCAGTTTTTTTATAAAACCAACCCCATGTTTTCCTATTCGAATTGGAACATCAAACCAACTCAATTACATAGTTCAGTTAACATCGGTAAATCTGATTTCAGTCCTTAATAAATAAAATTCGAATATACACCAATCCATTTGAATCCCCAATTATCTACAAATCCTATAATTGTATTTATAACATGTATAATTTGTATTTAAACAATTTAAATTCAGTTAAACATATCAATCCCCACATTCGAACACAATATCAGCCCATATCTGAATATGAACAAACCTCAAATTTCAAACCAAAACCACATCGAAAACCAAATTTATTTATGTACAGAGGTGTAGGTATATTACACGTGTCATGGGGTATCATTTCGTGTCCACATAGCTGGACACGAAGAGTCCAAAACAGGCTAAACGTGTATTCAGAAATCACAGTGAACCTAAGTCTCGTGCAGAGGTGTCGGGGTCTTGTGGACACGCCACAAGACACGTGGAGCCTCGTGCTCGTGTCTAGAGTGAGTCTAGGTGTAGGTGAACGTGTCTAGGTGTCTATATTATGTCCAACGTATGTCAGGAAGCGACACGAGACGCGTGTCAGTGGGCAAAAATTCGTACGGGTGCAGCAGTATAAGACCAGTACGGGTGCAATAACGTGTCCGATACGACACGGGATCATACGAGACTTGGGGGGTGACCTGTCAGTCTCTGCCCCAAGGTACATACCAAGTTTAGCATATCAAAATGCCGTGTCCAGAGAGAACTTAGACACGGGTAGCAGGACACAGTGTACGCGCCCGTGCTGCGTGTTCGTGCCCAATTTAGACACGAACATGACACAAAATTCAACTCAGAGTTAGGGTTTTGTGTTGTACACCTATAGGGCTACAAATTCCTTCAAATAGAATTTAAAATTAGCAATAATAATTCCTATCAAACATTTCATCGAACATCTATTCAAAAATATCGATACGTGTCCGATACAGACACGAAATGGACACAATTTCTTACCAAACTTGGGCTACACCTAGAGGAACCCTAAATGGATGCATCTATGTAAAGAAATCAGGAATTTATTAGGGTTTGTAGGATTTTACCTATTGAGAGTTCAAACTCAATGTAAAGGGTTTCGAAATGAGAAGTTCTCTCCACAAGCGATGTCCAAACGAGCTCCACTTCTTTCAAGCAACCCCCACTAGCCTCTACTTCTGAAATTGATCCTAATACAAGAGAGTAGCCTCAATTTGGGGTCAATTTGGATAAAGGGAAGAAATTTGGGGAAGAACAAGTTAGGGTTCTATGTTGATGAAAAAAGAGGCAAGGTTTTCTAAATGATACTTATAGGAGGGGGATTACTATTTGTGGTTGCCACTAGATGAATTAGGGTTAGGTTTTAGATGTAGATGAGTGGCTAGGGCTTGTCTACCCAATTTTAAGTCCTCCTATTGGTCCAATTAGTCCTAAGGCTTTCTTTTTCACAAATATCTCAAAGAGGAAATATCCTACTTAGGAATATCTAGATATTACTAACCTTGGCACTTAGTAGGAATATTCTAACCATAATTCTAACCTCAAGACTAATCTAGATTAGGTTAAGCTTCTAGGTTAGTCTCTACAATTCAATTAGCACAATATTAATTAATCAAAATTTATTTTCATTAATAAGTCAAAAATGACCAAAATACTCTTAGGCTAAAAAGTTGTAATTAGTCATCCTAATCACATGACTAGGCTCCCTTGGTCATGGTTAGTCTCTAGGCTTAGCAAGACTAGAGTTTAACTAATTAACCATCAAAATCACAATCCAATATTTTAAATAGTTTTAAATTAATTAAAAATCACCAAAAATTATAATATAATTTAAATGTCATTATTAAATGATTATAATTATAAAATTTCAAAATTATCCACATTTTAGAAAAGTGGGAGTTATATTAAGCAATATCAATCGGTAAAAATTTTCCTTGTTAAGGACCACACCAATGAACATTGGCTCCTTGGAGTCCATGACTATGATCAGAAAAGCCAAACATTCTCATACCACTCTTGAGGAATTATCCTTCTCCGAAGTCTTGTAATGACAATTTTACGGTTAGCCAACTTCTATAAGTTGGGTAGAGCCTCGAACCGAGAATACCTGGGCATGGAACCAATTTGGATTCTTTTTATATAAGATATCCCCCAATAGAGGCACAATTCAATTCAGAGGACGTAGTAAGTTGAGTCCAAGATGCATCGGCCATTTCGATGTCTTGGAACGTGTTGGAGAGGTTGTCTACAGATTGGCATTGCCACCATCACTAGTGGGAGTATATGATGTATTCCATGTGTCACAGCTGAGGTGATACGTGGCAGACAGTAGTCATGTGATCGATCACTCCGAAATTACTGTTGGACCGAGCTTGTCGTACCAAGAGCAACCAGTAGGTATCCTTGATTGCTGAGTGAAGGTGTTGCAAAATTAATCTATACCATTGGTTCATGTGGTATGGAAGCATCACTCGTCGGGACAGTCTACTTGGGAGCAGGAGGACGACATCCGAAATCGTTACCCGCATTTGTTCGAAAACCAAGGTACGTCTCGCATTTTAGATTCTTAATACTGTATTGCACCCCCGACATTAGTTTTAATTTCGAGGACGAAATTTCTTTAAGTTGGATTGGATGTAAACCCCCATATTTATTTAATGTATTTTGGAAGCTTAATTTTTGTAATAGTTAGTTATACTAATTTATTAGTTTATTTAGTTTATATATATATATATATATATATATATATATATATATATATATATATATATATATATATATATATATATATTATATGGATGCTTAAACTTGTACATATTTCTACAATAAAAGTATACCTCAAAATAATTGTAATATTAGTTATAATATTTTTTTGTTATTCTTCTAGAATTTTTGAGTAATTTTTATCTAGTTTATATTCCTTAGGTAATTTATATATATATATATATATATATATATATATATATATATATATATATATATATATATATATATATAACATATACAGAAAAGCAAAAAAAAGAAAAAAGAAAAGAAAAAGAACAACACACTGTTGGAACAGTGCTTGCACTGTTCCCGTTCTCCCCCAACCAAAGTAAAAGCTCGGCCAAACCCGCGTAAGAGACTAAGTCTAAAATTCGAAACTCACCAAATCTATGACCAAATCGGTTCAATAAATTGCAATACGATCCTAACGAGATTCTCCCCTGCTAGACTCCTACCCAGCCTTGAATCGATCTAAAGCCTATCATTCTAGTCCGAATCTCGATTGTAATTCAAATAAACTATAAAATAAATACTTAAAAACTGAACCATAGAAATTCATCGAGAAGTTGCATCGAACGTTCGCTCCCATCCTGAGGATCGACTCCAGCACGACCCTACACCCCGCACACCCCCGCCGATCGCCTGCAGCCACGCTGATCGCCGCCAGCCACCCTAGGCCGACCACGAGCAGGGCCAAACCCCCTGTGTCCGACTGCAAGGTACACACCTTCGAACAACGATTTCTTCATTAAAACTTAATTATTTTTCGATTTGTTAAAACCTATAGGGAGACCATATAACCATCTTTAATCTATGTATCTAGTATCGAATCAAATCAAGTTAGAATCGATAGAAAAATATGACATAACTGGTAGATCATAATATGACAGGGTATTTAAGCTATAGTATTGGCTAAGCTAGTGACTGTGGTGTTCCAATACTAGTTAGGTCTTAATAATAAAATTTACATAACTAGGGTAATATTTGTTGGAAACCAATCTCGGGATGGGTGTCTACCATAGTCATGGTAAATGATTGTCCTTACATTTGTCTATTTATCTCGTATCTAAACTGTGGGCTTTGGTCGAGGAAACTTTGGGTTAAGGCTTAAGGGTTGCTAGTTAAAGCAAGCTTCAAGCAATTAATTAGAGACTCACAACAATTGGTTTCTTGAGAATAGATAGTCTCCTAGGTTGGCATTTTGACTAAGGATAAAACCCTAATCATTCTCAAATTCAGATGGCTAGAAGGTCCCAATAGCAGTTTGGAGGTCGAGAGGAGAATGAGTAACTCAAGGCAAGGTTCTAGTCACATGGCTGGCCGATGGTAACTATACTTATGTATACAACTATTATAGTCATGGGGGATACTCTATATCTCTCTACCAATTACGAGCTTCCGTCTTTCCAAATCAATGAAAGTCAAAAACAATAAAGAGTTCAAGAAAGATGTCACTGAATATAATTACGTGATTCAAAGGTTAATGTATAGTTCAAGAGGAATTGTCAATACAGTCGCGGATGAGATCTTAGAGACATCTACGTCTCAATCCACATAGATTAATCAGAGGGAGGGCGAACCGAGTGCACTAAGGTTGATCAGACCGTAATACATCGATTCTGATTAGACAATATGTTAGTAGGCGTAACCAATAAACATATGTCTTGAATCAAGCTCGATAAAAGAGTAAGCTTGCAAAACTAGGCTATAATAGCAGCATTGGTCAAGATAGTCAAAATACAAGTATACGAGATTTTTGAAAGGAGGCACAAGTAGTTCGAGTTTTGTGAGAATCAAAACCTTACCTGGTGTTCTTGCTTATACGGTCATCCTACTATCTTCTTATCCATAAGGCCTTGGTCGACTAATGGGTTATGAACCTCTAAATTCTATATTCTAGGTAAACCTATTAGCGTCAGTCAATTACCTCGTCGATAGGTCACAAGGACCACGGAATGTTAGGTTGGAAGACATGCTACCCAACATACAGAACTTTTACTAGTATTGGATTTGAATCTTATGGGACACACAGGGCATTTTCCTATCCTCTATAGTATTCTAAACTTGTAATCACGTCTGAAGTCATTTTACCGAGAATTATACCTCGCCCGTATACTCTGGCGGTGGTAAACCCTTGGTTCCGTGATTCAGATGCGATATGCTATCAGATACTCTACCTTATATTGACATAAAGTCTAAAGAGGTCAACAAAGACATAGTTTTAGTAATGTTCCATAATCTATGATTCCTTGAAATAATTTTAAATCTATAGGTCGTGCCTCGCCAGTGAGCTGCTGTCTAGCCATCGTAGTTGTTAAATTACTCCAACTATATTCCTAAGAACTTCAAGGGGCTGCTAGAGGTTCAAACTAGTTGACTATGATGGAAAGCGTAACATCTGCCTATAAGTCTCAATCCTTAAAATAAAAGATTGATCGGAGAGGGAATAACTGAAGACAAGAGAAGTAAGAACATCCTAATCTTTATTTCATATGTATTTCAAATGGTTGAGGGAAAGCTTTGAATCAATCAACCTCGAGATTCATATATGAATAACAGAATCAGGAATTATAGATTAATTCTTTACAACAAAATAGGATTTTAAATAGGCAATTCTAACTTATGATATAAGGTTTATATCTAACAGAGCAAAAGAAAATTGAACAGTTTACCAAGATTAGGGCCTTAATTCTAGAAAAGTCTAACTTACCAAGTGAATAGTATATCCCCATTGGATCATATCATTATATCAAAAGGTAATAGTGTACCTATGGAGATCTGACAAACTATCAAAATTAATAACTCCTCATCTAAAATGCATGGCCTAGACTACCTATCGGTAAATTTATATAAGGACTCCTAGTCCTAGTCATTCTCTTAAATTAAATTAACCCTAACTCGTGAATGAGCATTTACTAGTCGCAGACTCGCAATAGTACGACTAGCTTAAGTACTATCACGAGTTCGCATGATTTGCAAAATAGACCTGCATGGGCCACCACAAAAACTTGTCACGACCCGCTCCCACTTTTCGGATACGAGACTTATCCAAGCCAGCCTACGCCGCAGAGTCGGCGGTAGAACGCTGTCACGGCCATGATGCTCAAAATCACATAAATAATTTTATTGCTCATTTAAATTTCTAAATTTATTACAATATTTACAACATTTATATTTGAAAGAAAATACAAAATTCTTATACGTATTTGAAATGGCTACAACACCTATCTAATGTCTAGGTTTAACCTGCAAGTACACCCGTATCTCCCAATGCTATGAGAAGCCACAGCTAACCTAAAAATTGTTGGTTTCCAGTCAGGAATGGAACGAGTACAATTCACTGAATGTAGTTTCAATAAATGAAAATGACTGTATAACAGAGGTTAGCCTTTAGACATATGATTTAGAAAATAAATGAAGAAAAATAGAATAAAAATAAATATCAAAAGCAGTAAATAAAATACAAAAAAATACTCACCGACTAACCGACTGAAGTACCTTTGACATGTGACCGGTCTCGGGACAATTACACGACACTGTCTACAATATCTATACTGTATAAAGTAATACTGTCTACACGGTATACTGCAATAAAGAAACACTGTCTATATGGTATAATGCAATAGTAATCACTGTCTACACGATATACACGGTATAAGGTCAAATCACACAACTTTGGTACTTTACCTCCCCGACACGACAAAATATAATCAACATAAAAGACAGAAATCACATCTCTATCGACAAACAATGAGGTATAGTAAATCTTAATATCGAAAACAAACAATAAACTGTACTCGCCTGTGGTCCTTTGTTGGTGAAACCGATAATCCAAACCACTCAGTGTGCCACAACAGTCAAACTCGTACAACAGTCTCCAGATGATGAAATAGACATTACCAACGTTATCAGAATAGTCAAATTAGCTAGAATTATTTGTCCTTAAGTCTAATTCTGGACACAGCGGCAAAACGATAATTTTGGGTCAAAAACGGTATCCGTCGTTGGACCAGCTTTGCACCGAAAAATGTGCCAGAGTCAATGGTCCCTGAAGTCGTTAAACTATATATCTACGGATTCGTTTTGATGATACGAACCCAACCGTATGTCCAAAGTTAGATTCCGACGGGCTGTGCACAAAATTGCCCGTCGAGTCGGATCGTGGGGCCCGCAAAATGGCGATCAGGTCAACTGTCTCAGAATCGGACCAAATTTGGCATACATGACCAAAACAATGACACGGTCCTGTTGGCACAAGTTTCGTCTCGATCTGACGAACGTGCACAAAGTAATAAGAAAATTTGTACAAAAGTCGATACGGTAAATTTTGACGGATACGCATCAAATTCGTCGCGCACACGCAACCAATTTGAATTCCGTCAAAGTCTATACGTCTGCGAAGCCATTACGCACCTTTCGATGCTTTCGGTTCGTGACCACGTCGCCCGGAGTGGCAGGACGCACGTCGAATCGAAGAGTTTTTTAATATTTTTAATATTTTAAAAATAGATTTTTTGCCCAATTGGGAATCCGATTTCTCGACGTACAGTCGACGAAATCCGATTCTACAAAAAAGAATTCGAAGCCCTATAGGTTGTCTAGGACTGCTGTAAATTAGTTTTTGATGTTGCATAATGTTCTGATCTACATCTAGCTTCTAAAATAGGGATTTAATACGCGAAACTGTTCTGTTTTGAACAAGTTTTCTCGGCAACTTTGGGCTCGATTTACGGTGCATATGGTGGAACTTAAATTGAAATAATTGAAGGGATTAGGAGGGGGTCATGTTGTGAACATACCAGATCGAATGGTTCGCAAAACGACCCACTGGAGGAGACGAACTGTTGCCTCGAAGTTGGCCAGGCTGCTGTGCTGCTACTGTTCTGTTTGGACCCGTGCATAGGGCCTCTGGCAGCTCTCTGGCACTGCTGCGACGGTGCACGATGACTGGGGTGCACCCAGGGAAGGAAGGTGGCGCGACGTAGGTTTGAGGTTAGGGTTTAGGAGTTAGTCGAGATCTTTCTCGTTCCCTCATCTATACATATATATATACGCGGCTCTCAACTAGAAGGGAAAAACACGCGCGGGTTGGGCTGGGTTATTTTTTATTATTTTCTTTTTCTTTTTTTTCTTTTTCTATTCATATATATATATATATATATATATATATATATATATATATATATATATATATATACATATATATATATATATATATATATATATATATATAAGTATATATATATATATATATATATATATATATATATATAAGTATATATATATATATATATATATACTTATATATATATATATATAAGTATATATATATAAAATATATATATATATATATATATATATATATATATATATATATATATATATATATAAGTATATATATATAAAAAAAAAATATATATATATATATATATACTTATATAATATTCTCCATAAAAATCTAAATAAATCCTCAATGTTATCAATTCCTAGTGTAGGGCCTATTTATATAAATATGAATATATATTATAACATTTATTTGACAAAAATAATATCACCAATAATAATAAAATAATATTATATAATAATAACCTCAATAATATTAATAATAAAAATAATAATAATACTAATAATAATGAAATTCAATAAATCAAGAATGGTATATATACCATTATGTACAATCTAATAATCCCAAAAATGTATATGGACCTATTTATACAAATATCATTGAATATCAACTAATAATGATATTTATAATATTTTATTAACGAATACTTAGAAAATATTCATTAGATCATTAAAGCGGAATACAACGCACTCATACCAAATTACATCAACACGAATGTCAATGGACGTACCGCATGACTACGTGGGCTTGGGCTTGTTTTGGGTCCAATCCGGACTAGTTCGGTACAATCGGGTTCCCTAAAACTCAATAATATAATTAATAAACAAATAAATCTTTGGTAAGGGTTAGGTCGCAACTTGGCCTGGTTTTTCTAGTTAGGACACACTTATGGCTGGGTCTTCCCAGGTATGGCTAAAACACTAGTCAAGGCACACGACCATGCTATCCGTGCCATGATTTCCAATCGTCTTGTACTTCAAACCTCAACCGTGGCTAAAGTCATCTACCGTGTAAAAATCTGACAATCACCATTCAAACAAAATAAATAATAATAAAAAATATTTTAAAATTTTTGGGAAGGGGAGCTACAGAGGAGGACTTTAAGAGTGACACGTTGATGGTCCCGAAGCGCCCGAATCGACTCTGTATAGCTTTCCATTAGTTGTGCGCATGACTTTCAGCTTGCATTGTTGGTCCGCTATTGGCATAACACGTTGATGGTGCATGGCCCGTACTGCCTTGGACTTCTTTGTACTAGCCCACGAAGGCACATAGTACTCAATCGAATTATTTTTCGCCATGACAGTGAGTGATTCTATAAAAGACAGAAGTCTTCTCCTATCCATCAGAGCTCATACACAGGAGAGCGGCTGCGTCCTTGTTCCGTCGGTGTATCTTCTTTGACTAGGAAAAAGAAGGTTGTGAGCTGCAGTTAGCATTGTGCTTCCCTGGCGGATGTGTTGCACCAGTAGCAATATTTTTCTTGTTGAGAACATCAGCATAAAGGATTGGCTGCACCGGCACAACTTCTTCAGTTATGGTGCTTGGCACATTGCCTTTGCACACCCAGACTTGGCGAGTCTTATTCGGCTTTGGCAGCCGCTTCAAAGTACTCGCACTGTCTTCAGAGAGAAACTCCTCGCACGCTTGCTGATCGAAGCATACCATAAGCATCTTGTGGGAGGAGTCGAGCTTGTTGTCGACAGACTGTGACACGACCTTCTCTTTGGAAGAGAAAGTGGTCCCTTGCAGAGTCGCCACTTATTTGCCATTAAAAAGCTATGGAATGAACTTTTATATTTATTCACAAATAGAACAGAGTACAATGTAGGATCTCATTAGGATCCTAAGTGTACACTTTTGTTTTTATCTGGGAACCATGTCGATGGAGCGAGTGGTAATTCTTTGACTCCGTTGACGATCTGATGACGATCTTGAACTCTCTGAATGTCTAAGTTTCTCTAGAATAGGTAGGGACTTTAAGAGGATTGAAACTCTTACAAGTGCTCTGGATACTGAAGAGGTTGAAAAATTGGAGAGCTGAATAGATTGAATGAAGGAATGATCCTTCTATTTATAGGCAACAGAATGATCTGCTTATGCACGTATATGCGATACACTTATGGAGGTTTTGCACATAGGGACATCACGTGTCTGTCCTTGTTGGACGCATGGACGATGTGCCAGGGAGCTGGAATTGAATCTGTTTGGACTGCAGAGTTGGGCTTCGGAGGAACAGACATGTGGCGGTTGCTGAGATTTGATTGTTGCTGAAATCTTGGGTGGTTGGCACCCGTTCATAGGCAGATTCGAGTCAAAGACACGTGGCGCATGCCCATTACTCAAAGATCTTTGCTGGTTGATTTGAATGGATTCGCCTAGGATCTGGCGTATGAGGAGTCTTGGCTTCTGACAAGAGTAAGTCTGGGCGTATGGCTTTTGAGGCACATGCAGAGTTTGAGTGCATGGCTGTGGATGCTTATGCTAGTATTTTGTCGACGACATGCCAGGGCATAGCCGACAAAATAAGTAATGATGGAGCTGACGTCGGCGTCTCTTCGATTTTTGAAAAAGCTGTCAATTGTTCAGACTTTGAGACGTCTGTTGACGACTCCTGTCACTTAGCATTAAATGCTTGATGGGTATATAGCTTTAGGTGGGTGCATCAGACGTGCATCACATGGAGCTAACATGCGCATCAGTTGTGTGGCGCATCTCTTTTGGTCACTTTTGGTCAGCTTTGTTAAGTCTTTCAAGGCAAATTGATGACTCTTTGACTTAGCTGATTTTGAGGTGGCAGATTCATCGTCATTAATGCAAGTTCATTGTACTGACTTCGAAGAAATTGTTACTTGGTGCATGGGTTTGATTTGCCCTGGCCTATAAATAGCAGCGTAGAGAGTTTGCTCATTCTTTTCATCCAAGCTTCTCATTTGAGATGAACTCGACCGATTCTCCTCTTTGGAAAGATGTTATACTGCGGATTGTTGATCTCCTCATTCAAAGAAGCTTTTATTTTGAGGATGAACTCTTTCAAGGGACTGAGATGTACCAGGAGAGCTATGGGCACAACAACTTATGTTCGAACTCCTTGTCGGCAGTATTCTTCTATGAGACGGCATTGGGTGCCTGTTGCATCCAAAGATCGGGATTGTTGTGCCCCAACTCCCATTTTGCTAGAAGAGCCACTAGGTTTGGATTGATTGCCAACCCGTGATCTGCTTAATAAATGCTTTATTAGCCTAAGCACTCGTGCATTTGACGAGAAAGTGATTTGCTCTGATGAGGAAGGATGATACGCCTGGACTGAGACACCAGATTGATGCGCCTAGACTGATGATTCGCCTAGACTAAGATGTTCGAGTGATAAGCCTAGTTGTAGGGTTTAGACTAGGCTTCTTTGTAGTAGACTTTTGTTATAACAAGAGTTAGCCATGTAATAGATTTTCATATGAAATAAAAATCTAATCTTCATGCGCCTTTTATCCTTGCAGTCTTTTGAATGATTTGCAAAACATTCTATTTTGAGTCTTCGGCGCATGATATTTGCGGCGCATGGACACTTTGGCCTTCGGATGCGCTTGAAATTCCAAGCTTCTACAGCTCATCTACATTTGAGATGCTAGCCCATCATCAGTCGTGGATATGAAATTAAATTAGTGAGTAGTGCCTTTCAGGGGAGCTTTGTTTGCTGCATATGAACTCAACATTCAATTGTGATTTTGTGAACTGTTTAATATGCAGTGAACGGAAGTTTTGTTAGGGTTATATACTAAAAGCATCACTTTTTTAGTAACCGTATTTCCTTAAATTTTGAATGAGAATCATATGGGCAAATGTTTACATATTGTATTTGTTGCAAGTGTTAATGCAAATGTCTGATATTTTATATTGTAGATAATATGGTGTGTGGTGTCACACAGAAGATTATATTATCAGTTCCCTATGGAGTATATAAATAGTTCACAACCTAGATGGACTTGGACAATCTATTGGAAAGGTTATAGTGTAATCTGGTATTAGTCTATCTTGACTATAGGTTTACACTAGTACACTTTGTGTGTATTGAACAGGACCACTTGAGGTTGTTCTCTTTGTACTGACTACATAAGAGAACAAACACCTCTGTTATTATGGATGCTTGTGCTCTTAACCCGGATATAATAACGGACATGCATATGCAGTGTGCATTATTTTGAGTCATAAAAGAGTGAGATTCATTATGGATCAACAACCTCTATGAATTGGGTAATAATATTGTATGTATGATGGGCTGTTGATTATAAATGGAATCCATGTCCCGATACATCGGGTTGATGATGTCCCCTTAAGGAGCTCATAAGGATTGTCATGTAAACCCTGCAGGTGGATTATATGCGACATGACAAATAAAGTTGAGCGGTACTACTTAAGGATAAAAGATGTCGAATCAATATAGTTGTCAGTAACTTAATTTGATCGACGGACATACGATATCTTAACATGGGGAGCCAAACGAGCATGTAATAAAAGGAGCCCATAAACATAATTTGGGATTAGGTAGTTAGTGAAACAATAGCTCATTAGTGGACCGAGCTATTGTTAATGGACCTGGATTGTGTGTTCGGGCTGAACACGGGATATCCAAATCCGTTAGGAGGCCTAACCCTAATTTCTCCTCATGGTCCCTTCCGTATCCTATATATATCCTCTATTCTCTGGCCGCCAAATTACCGATTAGAAATATGAAAGTTTCTCTAAATTCGTGATACGTAAGGATAGAAAGAGAGGGCTGCCAAGGAGAAGAAAAGGTTGAGAGATCGTCGCCCACACGACGTCCAACTCGAGGAAGGAATACGTGTAGAAGATCTTGGGGTCGTCCGCTCGAGATTGCCAGGAATTACTTGTCTCCTTTCCGCCCCAGGTATAATTCGTGAACCCTAGTTTCCGCCTATGAAGGGTTAGAACACGTATTAGATCTGTTTAACTTTCTATCGATTAATACGCACACCAAAGGAAGGGTCCTGGGAATCCCCAGTTCCATCAATTGGTATCAGAGCCACTTTGGATCTACGTATTGATTGATACGTCCACATTGTCCAATAAAAACTGCGCTGTGTAATAGTCGGTAGATGTAGATCTGTTCTAACTCGGTTTTGTAGGCATCTTAGATCCAACTATTATAGTCCAATGCATATTTTTGATTGTGTTGTTTAAACCACAGACATGTCGTGGATGTTGTTGTTGCTGTGGATATAATTAAAATCACGAGGGTTGATCGTGCTTATTATTTTAATTTTGCAATCTAGATTATGTGTGAACTCCTTCGGGAGGCATATGATTGATGTAATTTTAATTATTTTTGATCAATCGTGATGGCGGTGGTGGCTGTTTCTGACCCCGAATAGATCTGTACAGTACCAGATTTTGGATTCGGATAGTTGAGGACGGAGCAGTAAAGATGACCATAATAATTGGATATTTTCTCTTATTTTTGTCATTTTGCTTTTTCTGATTATGCATGTTTATTATTGTGTGGTTTTTTTTAAAAAACCAAGCCTACATTGATAATAGACAGCATGGACATAATATCAACTAGTAGAAAAACTCTCATTGTTAAATAACTAAGTGGGAGAGGATATTATTTAGTTTAAATCCTATGGTCTCCATTACTGGTTTGTAGGTGATGTAATTATACTTGCGTATTGGCTATAGTACTTTCCGCCATATCGGATGAGTATAATTATGGATCACCAGTACAAACTTCCTTAGGGATAATTGTAGAAAGTTACCTAGTATGTGTTTACTTCTCCATCTGAAGGAACTCATTACAAGGTAATGGACTTAGTATTAAGTAATGGTATACACTTAGATACAAATAATGGTATCCTCCCCATCGGAGTCACTGCTATTATTTGTATGACCCGAGCAAGACCAACATATTAATTTTATTTGTCATAAAGTTATGTTGACATGATAGTAAAATTAATAAGAAAAACCTACTTGAACAAAGTTGAATTTGTATACGTCCACACTATCGTGGCATGCTAAATTTATGGTGTTCAAGGTGTTGGTGAATTTCTTATTATTGTTTTGAGGGAATCAATATTTAGTTAATTCAAAAAGTTTTTTTTGCCCTACATAATTTTATTTATGTGATTCTCAGTATTTCAAAAATGGGTTCTTTCAGTCCACTTATGGTGATTCTTAAAGAAAACAAACTTACTGGACCTAATTATATTGACTGGAAACATAATTTGGATATTGTTCTGACTGCTGAGGAGTACAAATATGTACTTGTTGAGGAATGCCCACCTAAGCCTGATGCTAACTCTGATGAAGAGGTCAATGAGGCTTATAAGAAGTGGAAAAAGGCAGATGAGATGGCGCGGTATTACATTGTGGTATTTATGTCAAATATACTGCAACATCAGCATCAGGCCATGGCCACTGCTTATGACATGATGTATAACCTCAAGGAACTCTTCGGACATCAGAGTAGAGCAGCTAGGTAGTTTGTAATAAAATGTTTGATGAATACAAAAATGGCTGAGGGTACGCCAGTAAGGGATCATGTTCTCAAGATGATGGGTCATCTGAATGAGATGGAGATCCTTGGAGCTGAAATCGATGGGGAATTCCAGGTCGATATCATTCTCGGGACTCTGCCTAAAAGTTTTGATAATTTCTGCCTTAATTACAACATGAACAAAATGTTGTATGGTTTGGCAGAACTTACAAAAGAGCTACAGGATGCTGAATCTCTCTTTAGGCAGAGTGGTCATGCTTTTGTTTTTGAAAAGGCTTCTACTTCTAAGCCAAAAGGCGGTAAGAAGAAGAATAACATTCAAAAACAGGCAAACTCAGCAAAGAAGGGCATGGGACCTCAAGGTGCGGTGAAAAAGCCGAAAGGCAAATGTTTCAAGTACAAAGGGTCAGGACATTGGAAGACTGATTGTCCCCTTCTCAAACAAGGGAACAAAGAAGGTATATCTCATTTACTAGTAGTTGAAACATGTTTAGCGGTGTTATCTACTGGCACCTGGTGTGTAGATACAGGAGCCACTAATCATGTCTGTAATATATTGTAGGGGTTCCAGAAAACCAGACGGCTCAGTGATGGAGAGATATGCTTGTTCATGGGTGATGCTACAAAAGTATCAGTCGTTGCATTAGGAGATGTTACTTTATATTTTGGTAGAAATAAGTCTTTGATATTGAGAGATTGTCTTTATGCACCTTCACTTAGAAGGAATTTAGTTTCTGTTTCTATGTTAGTTAAGGATGGATATTCAGTTTATTTTAATGAAAATATTGTTATTAGAAAGAATAAATATTTTATCTGTTCTGGTACATTGGTTGATAATTTGTATGTCATTAATTCTATTTCGCCCACAATGTAGCTTATGGAAATGAATAATATGTCATCTAACTTAAATAAGAGAAAAAAACCTTCTTGTATGAACCAAACATATCTTTGGCACTTGCGATTGGGGCATATTAACCTAAGAAGGATTCAAAGACTGGTTGAAGTTGGACCTTTGAGTTCATTGGAAGTGGAGGCACTACCAGTCTGTGAATCCTGCTTAGAAGGTAAAATAACCAAAAGGCCTTTTACGACAAAGGGGTATAGGGCCAAAGATGTGTTGGAATTGGTTCATTCTGATTTATGTGGACCCATGACTATCCAAGCTAGAGGTGGCATTGAATATTTTATCATATTTATTGACGATTATTCAAGGTATAGATACATTTATTTGAAGCGCCGTAAGTCTGAGTGCTTTGAGAAATTCAAAGAGTATAAGGCTGAAACGGATAAACGTTATGGAAAATGTATCAAGTTATTACGATCAGATCGTGGTGGTGAGTACCTCTTTGGAGAGTTTAGGGATTATTTATCAGAGGCTGGAATTGCATCCCAATTGACTGCACTTGGAATGCCCCAGCAGAATGGTGTAGCCGAAAGAAGGAATAGAACTCTTATGGAGATGGTTAGATCAACGATGAGTTCTTCGGATTTGCCAGATTCGTTTTGGGGATATGCCTTAGAGACTGCAGCTTATATTTTGAACTTGGTTTCTTCTAAGTCAGTACCTCTTACTCCCACAGAGCTGTGGATTGGACGTAAGCCTAGTATGAAACATGTTCGCATTTGGGGTAGTCCAGCACATGTGCTGAATAGAAAAACAGATAAGTTAGAATCTCGTACAGAAGTACGCTTTTTTGTAGGCTATCCAAGAGGAACGAAAGGAGGTTTATTTTATAGTCCTAAGGATCAGAAGGTCATTGTTAGCACCAATGTCCGATTCTTAGAGGAAGACTATGTGATGAACCATAAACCCACAAGTAGAGTTGTTCTAGAAGAACTGAGACGTGAGACACCAAGTACTTCAGTACCAACAGTACAAGAGGATGAACCACAAATAACTGCACAACGTGTCACAAATGTTACACCACAACCGATAGTGCCTCGTCGTAGTAGGAGGGTTGTGGGACAACCTGATAGATATATGTTCTTGGGAGAGTCGTCAGACTTCGTCCCTGAGGAACAAGATTATGATCCCTGTACCTACAATGAAGCACTCCAAGATAAAGATGCAGAGTCTTGGCAAAAAGCAATGATATCTGAAATAGAATCTATGGATTCTAATCAGGTCTAGGAGCTTGTAGAACCACCTGTTGGTGTAAAAGCCATTGGATGCAAGTGGGTCTATAAGAGAAAAAGAGGATCAGACGGTAAGGTTGAAACCTTTAAAGCTCGGCTTGTAGCAAAAGGTTTTACTCAAAGAGAGGGTATCGATTATGAGAAAACCTTTTCTCCAGTAGCCATGCTTAAGTCTATTCGGATTCTTTTATCTATTGCAGCTCATCTCGATTATGAGATTTGGCAAATGGATGTCATGACAGCTTTCCTTAATGAAAGTCTTGAGGAAGACATCTATATGAAGAAACCAGATGGGTTCATTGAAAAGGGCCAGGAGCATCTTGTTTGTAAGCTCAAGAAGTCTATTTATGGACTTAAGCAAGCTTCTAGATCTTGGAACATATGTTTTGATCAGGTGATAAAATCCTATGGATTTGATCAATGTCAGGATGAATCATGTGTATACAGAAAGTGTGACGAAAATGTGGTGGTGTTTCTAGTACTTTATGTGGATGACATCTTGCTCATTGGAAATAATGTGAAGGTGTTATCTGATGTAAGGATATGGTTATCCAAACAGTTTGATATGAAGGACTTGGGAGAAGTAGGTCACATCCTTGGGATCAAAATTCTACGAGATCGCAAGAAAAGGATGTTGGGCTTATCCCAAGCTTCCTATATCGATACTGTACTAACTCGTTTTAGTATGCAAAATTCTAAGAAAGGTTTCTTACCTTTTAGACATGGAATTGCTCTATCAAAGGAGCAGTGTCCGAGGACACCTAAAGAGATAGAAAACATGAAGGCAGTTCCTTATGCTTCAGCAGTAGGAAGCTTAATGTATGCAATGCTATGTACGAGACTAGACATCTGCTCATGGTTGTCATGCCCTGCTCCCCAATAATCGGGTACGGGTCGATGCATGCCCGGCCTATATTGTCATTGACAATGGTAGTGAGCCGTCTAGTCATCAATAACAAATAATCTCATCACAGCATCTAATCACAGAATCTATACTAACCATCACAATAATCCACTATACAATTATTACAACTTATACATGCATATCCGGGTACAAAGCCGGTAAAATATAAATGATACAACAACAATATATAATCGAATACATTCTATCAATCTCTATACATGAAACTAGATATATCAATATCAAGTGAGCTCCAATGTCGTCCATGAATGATAATCTATGATCCATCTCACCTGTAATCGACGATCCAGTCAGGAAAGGAGCAAAGTACAATGTAACTCAATAAAACTCACCACAGAGATCAATGGAACGGTATATCAAAATATAACTGAAAGACAGGAAACAAGATGAGTATAAAATATGCACTAGCTATGTGTACATGTGCAATTGGACGTTATCAACATGTGGGGACTTATATGTAATCAGGCATATAGAATATGCTATCAGTCAATATATAATCAGGCATGTCTGACGATAATGCTATCAGTCACGCACGAAATGGACTTAGGCATACGGAGTATGCTATCAGGCAATGTTTGTCCAATATTAGTCAATCACATGTCTCTAGAACGTCCCCCACCCGACACGAGAAACAATGCAATCAATCAATCAATCAATCGAGAACAAGTGAAATAAATGACACGATAACAAGAGTAAGTGCAATGCATGCAATGATGGTAATACAGAGTACATGTACTTGCCTTGATTTCGGGATTTGTCCAAGATTGCTCCGAGTCAAAAACCTAATAGAATCCAATAAAAAATTTCCTATTAAAACTTCATAAATCTCCATGAATATGAACCCCATTTCTCAATACTACCAAGTAGGCTGAGTCCCACACTCAATATTCCAATCCAAACTTTTTACTAAAAACAACATAAACTTATGGCCCAAACAACCCTATGAAAACTCCAAAGGTCTGGTCATACCCAATATTTAAATTGCTACATGCCACTTAACCTTTATTTCATATTAACACCACAGTCCAATGACCAACCCATCATAATGTATCAAAACTCTATAACCAAAGCCCATTTCCCAGGCATCCATTCATAAACATATGGGTTCTAATAGGCTAAAATGGTTCAAGTCTGCTCTGGGCTCATCATTTCTCTACTGAAATTCAATATACTAAGCCCCACTGATATTCAAATTGCTACATAGTAGAAATTATCCCAACGGCTACACAAATTCGAATCACTGCCTCCTACAAGTTGCAATCTCCAAAAAATGGTGTCATACCTAATTCTGTATCTACACTATATGTCAACGTAATATTGCACTCCGTGTCCTGCACCAGTAAGACACAAGGCCGACTACCGAACTCATCACTAGATCGATCAACACAACGCTTGTCTAAGCCTCACTCACACAACCCTGCAAGAAGGAACCAGTCTCCAATAGACGATTATACCTGAACAATGAGGATGCAACGTATTTCTTGAGTCCGACACAGTGTTTCCGAGTCCTCAGCTCGACGACAGGTTCTCTTGAGCATTTCATCGAACATATAAAGTGCACGAACTTAGGACATCGATATGAGTTCCATTTGAATGGTGAAGACTCCAAAATTAGAGAGAATGCACAAGAATTAACCAGGAAACTCACCCACAGTTCCAATCGAAATCCCAGACTCAATCAAGAATCTATTCATCACATGATGCCGCCGACACATGTACAGAACAGAGTAAGTTCCAAAGGAAAACTCGATCAAAATATTCCAAAGGAAAACTCGATCAAAATACTCAAAAATTTGAAGGGAGGAGGTAGACGATGAAGACGAGGACACTCACCAGTGTCGAATCGAAGTACGCCGCTCACCACACGGCCATGAGTTGGATCGAGAGCTCCGCCGAGACCGCCGAGGAAGTACGTCATCGCCGAAAAGAAAAGTTGGAGGAAGAAGGTCTCGGGGTGGTGGAGCAGTGCCTCACTGCCAATTCGTCGTCGCTGTCGATTTTGCCATGGTCGCCGCTCATCGAGCTCGAAGAAGAATCGAAGAAGACGGATTCTGGGGAAATTTAGACAGGGCTCCGCCGCTACAAGTGGTGATGGAGAAGAAGAAGTCTAGGGGTCTATATATAGAATCAATCAACGGTCAGGATGAAGGAGGTGGTTAGTCGACGACGAAGCAGCTGCAGCGCCAAGCCGTGAGGGGAGCTGGTCAGCAGATATCAGTCTAACCCAGGACAAGAGCACTGGACTGCCGTAAAGCATATTTTGAATACCTGAAAAGGACTAAAGAGTATATGCTAGTTTACCAAACAGGTAGTTTAGTTCCCTCGGGGTATACAGACTCAGATTTTCAGTCAAATAGGGATTCCAGGAAGTCTACCTAAAGTTATGTGTTTACTTTGGGAGGTGGAGCCATTGTGTGGAGGAGTATCAAGCAAAAATGTATTGCTGATTCCACCAAGGAAGCCGGGTATGTGGCAGCCTCTGAGGCAGCCAAAGAAGTGGTTTGGCTCAGAAACTTTCTGTTGGACTTGGATGTGGTACCTAGTTTGCCTAAGTCTATTACACATTATTGTGATAATAGTGGTACAGTTGCAAACTCGAAGGAACCACGAGGCCATAAGACTGGCAAACACATTGAGCGCAAGTACCACCTGATACGAGATTTTGTAAAGAAAGAAAAAGTTGCTATGATCAAGATAGCATCAGCCGACAACCTAGCTGATCCCTTTATAAAGAGCTTACCAGCTAAGGCTTTTGATAGTCATGTTGAGGGAATGGGAGTCAGATGTGTAGCAGCATGGCTTTAAGTATAAGTGGGAGATTTGTAACATTATACTGAAAAGCAATGCTTTGAATATAAGTGGGAGATTGTTAGGGTTATATACTAAAAGCATCACTATTTTAGTAACCTTATTTCCTTAAATTTTGAATGAGAATCATATGGGAAAATGTTTGCATATTGTATTTGTTGCAAGTGTTAATGCAAATGTCTGATATTCTATATTGTAGATAATATGGTGTGTGGTGTCACACAGAAGATCATATTATCAGTTCCCTATGGAGTATATAAATAGTTCAAAACCTAGATGGACTTGGACAATCTATTGGAAAGGTTATAGTGTAATCTGGTATTAGTCTATCTTGACTATAGGTTTACACTAGTACACTTTGTGTGTATTGAACAGGACCACTTGAGGTTGTCTTCTTTGTACTGACTACATAAGAGAACAAACACCTCTGTTATTATAGATGCTTGTGCTCTTAACCCGGATATAATAGCGGACATGCATATGCAGTGTGCATTATTTTGACTCATAAAAGAGTAAGATTCATTATGGATCAACAACCTCTATGAATTGGATAATAATATTGTATGTATGATGGACTGTTGATTATAATTAGAATCTATGTCTCGATACATCGGGTTGATGATGTCCCCTTAAGGAGATCATAAGCATTGTCATGTAAACACTGCAGGTGGATTATATCCGATATGACAAATAAAGTTGAGCGGTACTACTTAAGGATAAAAGATGTCGAATCAATATAGTTGTCAGTAACTTAATTTGATCGACGGACATACGATATCTTAACATAGGGAGCCAAACGAGCATATAATAAAAGGAGCCCACAAACATAATTTGGGATTAGGGAGGTAGTGCAACAATAGCTCATTAGTAGACCGAGCTATTGTTAATGGACCTAGATTGTGTGTTCGGGCTGAACACGGGATATCCAGATCCGTTAGGAGGCCTAACCCTAATTTCTCCTCATGGTCCCTACCGTAGCCTATATATATCCTCTATTCTCTGGCCGCCAAATTACCGATCAAAAATTTGAAACTTTCTCTAAATTCGTGATTCACGTAAGGAGAGAAAGAGAGGGCTGCCAAGGAGAAGAAAAGGTTGGGAGATCATCGCCCACACGACGTCCAACTCGAGGAAGGAATATGTGCAGAAGATCTTGGGGTCGTCCGCTCGAGATTGCCAGGAATTACTTCTCTCATTTCCGCCGCAGGTATAATTTGTAAACCCTAGTTTCCGCCTATGAAGGGTTAGAACACGTATTTGATCTGCTTAACTTTCTATCGATCAATACGCACACCAAAGGAAGGGTCCTGGGAATCCCCAGTTCCATCAAGTTTGTTGTATAACATTTCAAGTCATGATTCATTCAGTCTACTTATTTCATCAACTTGGTAATAAAGTGGATTAACAACTTCCTCATTGGCCACTCACTATTTTTTATTGATGCTTTGTATAATTTTTGTACAAATGGACAAAAGATGAATGCTATGCGATAGACTGGAGTCCAGTTGTTCCTGGAAGGCTTGTATCTGGTATGATCTATACATATAACCAGTGACATGAAGGAAGTAAATTATTTTCTTTCTTTGCTACACTAAAGAATACACTTTAATTTAATAATTTCTATATTTTATATCTAGGTGGTTGCAAAAGTTGAATTTATTTGTTGGAGCCATCCTGTGGGACATAGACTACAAATAAAACTCCTTTTGTCGACAATATTGCAAGCGTTGAAGATTTAAAAGTATATTACTAGAACGAATACTTCCGGCGCATGTATAGTTTATTATTTGGTGTTATACTTGCTACGTTTATCCTCTATTCCTTTTTCAGTAGAGTCCAATAGAAGATGATACTTTTGCTTCATGTTCAGTTGATGGCACTATTTCAATCTAGGATACATGTTTAGTTAGAAAACCAGTAGTGTCTGTAAAGGCGAATAATAATGATGTTAGTGTTATACCATGGAACTGTTAAGCGTAAATTTTTGTATTTGTCATTGCTACGAAACATGCTTTTAAAATTTTGTCCAAAACTATGCCACTTCGTTGATCTTTTTACCATGTCAATAGGCTGTCTAGTTGTATGATAGAATTTGGAAGTGATGATGGCACTTTTTCCATATGGGATCTTAGTTGATCAAAGTACATGTGTTATTTTTCCCCTCTCATGCTTTTGTTAGTGAAGTATTATAGTTAGCCAATTGGAGAGAATGTATTTGTTTTATAGCATCCTTCTTTTTCATATTTAAATGGCAGTTAATTCCGTATAGTTATATTTTTGTACTAATGTAAGTAGCAGATTGTGTCTTCTTTCTTGAATGTCCTGCTTATTGGACTTATTTCAAGTAGTGTAAAATTTGTTGCTTATACCATTCTAAATGTAACGTTGTATTGTGCTTAGTGACTGTATCATTCCACATTTTGAACAATTCTTTTCACCGCCATTTTCTTTCTGGGATAAGTGTCGATTTTACGATTTTGTACATAAGTTACAGTAGTTTCCTTGATTAATCCAAAACCCAACGTGAATATAATTACCCCAAATCAAGGAACCACAAGCATGCTACACAAAAATAGTTGTATTGTATTATATTGTTACATGTCTGTGCGCACCCCTTTTATCTCTTCAATAAGAATGTGCAAACTTGTATGGTACACATATGATGTCCAAAACAATTGGATTTTGCATGTTAATACTCACGTGAAACAGGTTCAGTCAATTTCTTTGCAATAGCTCTCTTCAAAATTTAGTTTAGGATGGAAACCCAGGGTTGTGAAGGCCAATTAAATTTTTTATAGTGGTGTAGATTGATATCCACACTATCTGGTAATAATCATGGATTTATTTGTAGGTTGCAAATTTTGGATTAACAAAACTGACTCAAGCCGTATGTATGACACATCCAAATCGACTTGGAACATTCAGTCACATGCCTCCAGAGTAAGCAACATGTTCTGCTACTCTTAAGCTTATTTCTATTTTTATTTGTGGCATTGTACATATGTTACCATTAACTTTTTGATTGACTCTATGTGAGAAGGCACAATATAAGGGGCCTAATTAAGGAAATAGAAAACATTTGGATTGTATATTGCTTATAGTAGTTATTCATGTTGAGGGATAAAATGGATATTTTTTGAGTCACAAAGGTTATCCTTTACGGTGAGTATGATGTTGCTTTGTCATTAACACCATCCTACTTGTGCTATGGCAAGCTATTCCTTATTAGAGTTGACAAAGTATTTGCTTTGTGTATGTTACTGTCTTTCAACATCAACTTCCTTAGGAATCTTCTATTGAAAATGATATTGTTTTATATTTTACATTTATATTGGTTACAAAAATAAATTTTTTTTAAGGCAATAATCAATAAGCTCTATTGAAGATGATACTATTATGAAATTTACATTTATATTCTTTGTTCTTACTGTAGTCTATAATATCTTGAACAATCATGCATTTTAAAGGTTCGTAATAAGGACATCAATGGTCGTGGAGTCTTCTAAAGGTAATCTATTTTATGTGCCTCTTATTTTAAATATGAACTTATATATTGATATGACGTGTAATATCTTTCCTGTAGCAGAACGGAAAAAACACGGAGTTAAACAAATGACAGACGCATCTAGGAATTTTAAGGTAATATCCTTATTAGTAATGGAATTCCTTTTTTTTTTACCTCTTTTGAGCTTTCCAATATGTAATTGATGGTTTTTGATGCAGTAGTCACTCAAGAGTGTGATCACCAGAGACAATTGTTGTTGATGTGTGGTTTGTAGGAAAGTAACTTAAGTTGTTTATATTCATTTCCTAGTGTCTTTCCTCGAGTGCTAGTTGTATTCCATCAATATATGGCTATAAAGGATGAATCTACTTTACCAAATAGAATGGGTCTAAATAGATTATCTTGTGATACAACTAAAGCCACTAATCTTCTTATAGTTAGTGAGGCCCAGATAATGAAGAAATTGTCTTACTAAGAGGCTCCAAAAATGGTTAGCTATCTATGAAAATATGCATGTAATATTTATGATTGGGTCTTGGTATTTCAATCCCATTTTTTGTTTTCGTAATTTTATCTTCCATTTTTATTCTTATTCAACGAGCCTTTGGTTATATTGGGTGGTCTAAAAAATCTAAATTCTTTGGTGGTTTAATTTTCTTTCCCTCTATCCAGGTCCTAATAACTTGGATAACTTGAGGAGGCATGCAGATCAGTTCCAAAAGTAAGTACTGGTACAGGTGCTGATGATGGTGCTGCAGCAGCTCAAGAGGACGACGATAATGATGTCCCTGAGCTTGTCCATAGTGAGATGTCTGAAGCCGGTGTAGAGGAGAAGGTTGTTGCTTATGTCACGACCCGCACCCGGAGTAGGGGCACGAGAACGTGGGCACGTCCAGCCTACGCCGCAGTGTCGACGGTAGAACACTGTATAGGTCATCTATAACATACAACATCTAGACACAATATAAAAGTACCTGTCATCTTCGTACGGAGGTATATAATGTACTTGTCAACATCTCAACTCCGAACGAAGGACAAATATAAGATATGATAATAGTCAATCACAGTCTAAAGCACGATAAGATAACACAGAAGTTTATAACTAAGACCAACAACAACAAAAAATAAAACTACTAAATAATAATATCTCAAACAATCTCAAAACAAAGTCAAATCTCAACTTATTACAATTCAAGTTCTAAACATGAAATCTAAACCAAGTCTACTAGCTAGTCTCCTGATCACTCCAGAGGGTCGGGGCCCAAGGTAGCCATACTGTCTCCGGATCCCAAGCAAGTAGGGCAAGTGTGCTCAGGACAAACATCTGTAATATTTTTAACGTATCCAGTCAGGATTGGATCGAGCACAACTCATCTAGAAATTCCAAGTAAATGACAAAGACTATAAAGCAGGTATAGACAGTTATATTGATGAACATGGCAAGCTTGTAATAGGTAATGAAGTAGAACGACAGTTAGAACAAGGAAAGTAAATACTAAGATACGAAAGATAATGGAAATGAAGACTGTAACACAAGCTAGCTGAATTAGAGTAACATGATAAGTCCAGACAGTACAATATAAGTCAAGTGTAATTCTAGTACGAGATGAGTCCAGTAAGTGATTCTAATCCATGATTCGAGTAAGGTAATTCTTGTAATGATTCTTGTAATAATTCTTGTAATGGTTCTAGACGATACTCACAAGTGTGTTTTAAAATACCGAGATCGACATGTAAACGACTATAGGTAATCAGGCACATCACACACTGATCAGGTGAGGGACGACTATCATTCTTGTATAATTCACAGGAAGGTGGTGCTTGTATTTAGGAATGTCTACGTGTCTACTAAAATATTTTCCCGCCCGACAAGTACAAGTAAATCCATAACCCGACACGTAAATCGAGGACGAGTCCAGCCAGAACATGACGATACTAGTATGTGATTCTTGTGGTGATCCTTGTATGATTCGAGTCATGATTATTGTAATAGGGGCTAGACAATTAAGGTATGTGTATCGCATGCATGAATCCAGAAATATCAATCCATGTTTGTAACAGAGAATCAAATAGAACTAACTAGAACTGAATACAGAAATCGACAAGTAAATGAATAAACAATCAGAGAATGTGCTCGCCTGATAACCTGAAGGAATGATGTAATATCAAATGTCTGAACCGGAGTCACAATGTCCTAATTAGAGCAATATAGGTTATGATGTGTTCAATATAAGGTAAATAAAGTATATAATGCAAACTACATGATTCTAGGTCATTCTAGGTCAATGTCAACTCTTGGTCAACTTTTGACTATTGGGTCAATTTGATCTTAACTAGTCAATCTAGGTCAACACTCTAGATAGCTACTTATCTCTACTTGTGGCAACTAGGATGTGTCAAGGTCGTGTCGTGTCCAGCTAGGCGTATCAGAAAAAAGTTTTTGTGCGTGTGCGTGTCTGTACAGAACAATGCGAGAGTGAAAACTCCCAAACCACTAAACCAAACCATGTGAGACTTTGGGGGCATGTTGTCAGACATTGCCCCCAAGTGTCCACCAATTTTTACGTCCAACTGAGTCGTATCGTGTCAGATATGGATGTGTGGTAGCAGGATGGGTCTCGTGCAGTGTCCCCGTGTCGATTTTCGACACAAAAACGAAATCAAAACCAACTCAGTCGAACAAAAACCAATTCTATACTTAATAAGCTTTAAATCCATATAATTAATTTTGAAAATTACTAAAATAAATTCCTATGTGGCTTTTCACCAAACACTTTACACTACACTCCGATACGTGTCCGATACGCATACAAATGGACATGAATTCCTACCAAACTTGGTCAACAGCAAGGGCGACCCTAAATGAATGCATCTATGAAGAGAAATTTGGATTTTAAAGGGTTTAGAGGCCAATACCTATTGAGAGTTAGATCTCAATGAAAAAGTCCAAGAATGAGATCCTTCTTGCAACTTGCAATGGTTAGAAGCTTCCAAATCCTTGATAGCTACCCACCAATGGTCTCCTCTACTATAGGGGAGTTTAATGCAAAAGACTAGGCTCAATTTGGAGTCAATTTGAAGAAAGGGGGTGTTTTGGGGAAGAACACAAATTAGGGTTTTTATGAGGCTATGAAAAGGAGGGAAGAATGAATGAAGAGGTATTTTTATTGAGGGGGGCAGCCTCTTAGCTGCAAATGGTTTGTTCTAGGGTTAGGGTTAGGTTCTAGTTGTTATTAAAGGCCTCTACAATTGTAATTCTAGGCCTTAAGCTAAAGGCCCAAGCTAAAATATCTATCCTTAACAAATATCTAAACTCAACTTAATATCTAGATATTCCTAACCTTGTCATGATGGAAACTTCTAATCTAATATCCAAGATCATAGATAATATCTAGGTTAGGGCAATTCTAGGTTAAGGCCTAATTAACACTTAGCACATTATCAATGGTCAAAGTCCTAATTAATTCAAAAGTCACCAAATGACCAAAATATCCTTTGCCTAAAAGTTATAATTAGCCAATCTAATAATATGGTTAGGTCCCCATGGTCATGGTTAGTCTATAGGCTTAACAATTCTAGGATTACACTAGCAAAACACAAAAGTCACAATGCACCAATTTAAATAGCATTAAATAAATTAAAATTCACCAAAAAATTACTAACATGAGTTAAATCCTATTATTTAATAATCAATTTTTTACAAAAGTTCAAAATTACCCTCATTTTAGAAAAGTGGTGGCTATAAGTCTATCCTCCTTAGAAGAATTTCTTCCTCGAAATTTAAGGTGATCGTACTCCTTCTAGGTCAAACCCCCAATCAATCAAGGTTAAAAATAACTATCCTATAACATGCAATCATAGTCCTACTGGTCGTGATTCTACAGTCTCGAACAGGTTAACTATACTATCTAACATATCACAAGAATATCATGACAGGTACTAATGAAATTGCATGTGAAGTTGGAGAAGAAGAACATGAAAGACAGACTTGCTAACCCGTCACCCATAACGTCGACCTCCTCGACCGTCAGCACAAAATCCCGCCTCTTTGGTGCTTGGCATGGTGCTGCACCACAGGTAGCCTAGCTCCCTCTCTCTGATCCTGTGCTCCACGAAGTGGGGGTGCTATGGGGTAATCCACTATCTGGTGAGCAGTAGATCCACAGAATAGGCAAACCTTGAGCCTCCTCCTAAAAGACTCCTAAATGTGCCCCGACTTCTTACAGTAGCCACAAGTCTGCACCAAATGGTCCGGTCCTCGAGACTGATGCTGTGCCTACTGAACTCTAGCTGTTGCATGCATCTGTCGATGGGCTGGATGATTGATGCATAAACTTGGGACGCTTTGCTGGTCCCGCACTAGAACTAGCTCCCAGAGCATCTTCGCTCCTCTTGGGCCTAAGACCGTAGTCCTCCTCTGCTATATGAGCATCCATCAAAATCTGCTCAAATATCGTATCGCGATGCCCAGATGTGCGAGAGTGAACTGCGTGGATCAGGCCCCTTCTGAACTTGCAGGCCTTGTCTCCCTCGTCTTGAACCATCCCTGGAGCGAATCGGCTCAGCCGAAAGAACTCTGTCGCTTACTCGTCCACCGACGAGTTCTTTTGGACTAATCCCGTGAACTGGCCCTAAACCGCGCTGAGAGCTACATCAGGATAGAACTTCTCCTTGAAGAGCTTCCTAAAGTTTTCCTAAGTAACCCTCTCAGCGATGCACGAGGATCTGTGTGGTACCATGTCAAGGCGATGTCAAAAGACTGACTCACCGTGACTTATACCCACAGCCTCCTCGGAAGCTCTCCCAGCTCGGAGCTCCGTTCAACATCCTCCAGCCAGTCATCGGCATAAAGGATGCCCTCAGTCCCCTTGAACTCCCGGGGGACCATCTTCTTGAAATCTAACACAGAGCCAGGCTTCGCATGCTGCTGCTCCTGGGTAGGAGCACCCTGTGGCGGAACAGTAGCCACCTTCTCGACTGCTGCCAGTGCCAACTGATGAGCATTCTCCATGCTCTGCCTCAAGACCTCTGCATGACGCTGTGACATCTTTGTCTGTGCTCGCTGTGACTCTATCTTCTACTGGAGAAGAGTGAACATCTGTAAAGCATCTGTCGGCAGTGCAGGTGGAGGTGTAAGAGTCTCTGGCACAATAATACCAGGCCTCTAAATCTGCTGAGGGAGACCTTTAGAAGCTACACTGGATCTAGCTACCTGAGCTCGAGTCACGGTCATCCTGGAGACAGATTCGAACAAAGATCAATACGACACAAGATAAGATTTTATCAAGGAAGGACAGTTGAATTTGAAGAAATTGTAATGAAGGATTAAAATCAAAGATTTGGAAGTTTCCTAATTGTGATTGAGTAACTCTCTATATAGCCTATAACCTATATCCTAATAGCAGGCTTGTAGCAGCACTCTAAGTTGAGCACCACTACGAAATTGTACTAGTTGCAACTCTAACCTGTATGGGCCACCATAAAAATGTGTCACGACCCGCACCCGGAGTAGGGGCACGAGAACGTGGGCACGTCCAGCCTATGCCGCAGTGTCGACGGTAGAACACTGTATAGGTCGTCTATAACATACAACATTTATACACAATATAAAAGTACCTGTCATCTCCGTACGGAGGTATATAATGTACTTGTCAACATCTCAACTCCAAACGGAGGACAAATATAAGATATGATAATAGTCAATCACAGTCTAAAGCACGATAAGATAACACAGAAGTTTATAACTAAGACCAACAATAACAAAAAATAAAACTACTAAATAATAATATCTCAAACAATCTCAAAACAAAGTCAAATCTCAACTTATTACAATTCAAGTTCTAAACATGAAATCTAAACCAAGTCTACTAGCTAGTCTCCTGATCACTCCTGAGGGTCGGGGCCCAAGGTAGCCATACTGTCTCCGGATCCCAAGCAAGTAGGGCAAGTGTGCTCAGGACAAACATCTGTAATATTTTTAACGTATCCAGTCAGGATTAGAACGAGCACAACTCATCTAGAAATTCCAAGTAAATGACAAAGACTATAAAGCAGGTATAGACAGTTATATTGATAAACATGGCAAGCTTGTAATAGGTAATGAAGTAGAACGACAGTTAGAATAAGGAAAGTAAACACTAAGATATGGAAGATCATGGCAATAAAGATTGTAACACAAGCTAGCTGAACTAGATTAACATGATAAGTCCAGACAGTACAATATAAGTCAAGTGTAATTCTAGTAAACGGCTATAGGTAATCAGGTGCATCATGCCCCACACCAGTAGCGGGATATACCCCGCCAGGGCAGGGCTTTTGCGATAGCAGTTGAGGAGACCCATCATGCAGGCATTAGACTAGGAAGTTAGGTCTTGCTCTTTCCTTTTACCTGTTTCTTTCCGTCCATTGATTGATGATTGCTTTCTTAGTACCTTTAGTTTGCATATGTGATGATCATGCTAGATTAAATAGAAAACCCCAATAAAGACTGCAATAACATAATACTATCGAGATTTAAAACCATGCATGTTTGCTTTTTCCTAGAATTGCAAGTTATATAGCTTTGGATAAAAATTAGTGGACTTTGATTGTTGGGTGCTTGCTCTAGAGAAGCGTACAACCAATTTGAATTTCGAGGACAAAATTTTTCTAAGGGGGGTAGGTTTGTAACTGCCTATTTTCAAAATCAAGGGTAATTTTGTCATTTCTCGATTTTCTATAATTTTGGTAAATTTTAATTTACTTAATACCATTTAAATTGGTGTATTGTGATTTTGGTGTTTTGCTAGTACAACCCTATAAACTGTTTAGCCTAGAGACTAACCATGACCACGGAGACCTAACCAAGTGTTTAGATTAGAAAATTTTCATTTTCTAGGCTAAGGGTATTTTGATCATTTGGTGACTTTTTAATTAATATGGATTTTGGCCTTTTGGTAATGTGCTAATTGATAGTTTAGGCCTTAACCTAGAATTTCCCAAATCTAGAGGTTAACCATGGGCCTGGAGATTAGATTAGAAATATCCATTACATGACAAGGTTAGGAATATCTAGATATTTGATTAGGAGTAGATATTTATTAAGGAATAGATATTTAGTTTGGGCCTATAGTTAGGAGGCCTTGAATTCAATAGCTAGAAGCCTCAAATTAACTTAGAAACTAAACCCAAACCCTAGAGGCAAACCCTAGGCTGTCATGAGGAGCCTCTTCCTCTGTTTAAACACTTAATGACACCCCCTTACCTCTTTCTTTAAACATACAAAATTCTAGTTTAGTGTTCTTCTCCAAATCACCCTATTTCATCAAATCAACTCCAAATTGAGTATAGTCTTTTGCATTGGACTCCCTACAGTAGAAGAAGACATTGGTGGATAGCTAGCAAGATTTGGAAGCTTTGGGACCATAGCAAATCGAGGAAAACATTGTCACAAGGCTCTTTACATTGAGATTCCAACCCTCAATAGGTAAACCTCTTTACATCCATTGAAATCCTAATTTCTCTTCATAGATGCATTTATTTAGGGTTCCCCTAGGTGTAGCCCAAGTTTGGTAGGATTTCTTGTCTGTTTGATATGCGTATCGGACACGTATCGGAGAGTAGTTTAAAGTGTTTGGTGAAATGTCATAATGGATTGAATGTTAACCAATTTGAAATCTAATTTCATGTTTGTATAGCCTGTTAGGTGGGGATTTTATTTGTAGATGTCTGAGCACATTTTGGGTTTCTATTTGTGTCCAAAATGGACACGAACTCATCTACAGGATATTGCACAGGGGAGTGCAGTGCTCCCCTGCTGCTCGAGTGTCCTGTAGGACACGACACGACACCGTTTCACTTGAAAATTCATGGGCACGTAGGGGCACTCTATGATAGATTGATCCTCAAGTGTAAGGCAAATCCATCGAGAGGATCGAGAGAAATCTTGACTGCACTGGTCACACACATAGACACGCATGCGTATGGACTTTCTAATATACCCTTATAACGAGGACACGACACGAGTTAGACACGATTCAGGGTACCCTAACCCTAGTCCTAGACCTAGGCTACCCATTCGACACAACCACTTGGTGTCTTAGTGGACACACGTGTCCCTGGATGAGTCGACACGCATGCACGAGACAGTGCACTGCACTGTCTCTGACACCAGTTTGACCAGGTTTGTGGCACTGTTGACACATTTTGTTGATACAGGAGGACACGACTGACCCCCTATGTTGGCATACACTTCCCATCTTTAATTCGAATGTTTGTTTAGTTTTCAAATGAATTTGGTTCGAAAAGGGTATTGCCTGATACTGTTATATTTGTTTTCAATATGGGATTTTTACTGATACATGTATTTAGCTTTTCAAAAATGGGTTTAATGTTTAATTCGAATCCTAAGGTTTTAAATGAGTCTTTGTAGGATTCAACTGAGTTTAGTTGTTTCAAATTTGGTTTCAGAAATGAATTTTGGGTTAGTTTGTGTAGAATGATACATAGGATGGTGTTTTCGAAAGTGAGTTCTTGAGGATAAATTTGATTTAAGGATTTCAAATGAGTTTTAAATGTTTTGCCTGGGTTTAGGTTGTTTCCAAAAGATTTGGGTTTCATGTTTTGTTTTTGATTTTCAATTTTATTTGGATTCGTTTTATGAAGGGACTGATACCTGAGATTGGTTTTCGAAATAGTTTCAAGGGGTTGGTCTCTAATTGATTTATGATACATGTTTCCTTTTAGGTTTCGGTTTATATGTTATGTAGATGTATATAAGAGCAGTTTCATTTCAGATTTATAAGTTGTTATATGTATATATATATGTGGTATCTAACTGCATATGTTTGAACCTATATCTATAAAGATATACCTATATAATATATGTTTAGATGTTATCTGTGAGAGGATAGGAAGAGTGGGGTTTCCTGATATTCAGGTAAAGATGGGGAATCCTGAGACTGTTAACTTATTCAGTTTGAGATATATAAGTATAGATGTATGTTGGTAGAGAGTGGCTGTGAGTTGAAGGAGAGGTGATTTAGTGAGTGAATAGGTGAATGAATGTTTTAGTGAAAGAATGAGGGACTGAATTGAAGAAAGGAAGAGGTTGCAGTACAGCAGTTAGTTGCTGATTGCCAACAGCAGCAGCAGCAGCTTCTTTTGGCAGTGAGCAAGGTCGTTGCCTTGCTTGCTAGGCTTGACTTGGTTGATTTAGAGATGTGGGTATTAGTTGGGTTAGGAGGTTAGGATTTGGTATTGTGAGTGTGAGTGTTAGCCGATTTTAGATTGTTAGTTAAAATGTTATTTAAGTTATAGAGGTTAGGATACATGTATACCTATAAAATATATGTATAGATGTATGTTTATGTTATATGAGAGTTGAGGCAGAGTATAAAGATATCTATATATAAGGTAGAGGTTAGGCTTAGCCATAGGCTATGGGGGTTTGAGATTCCCTTTCATAAATTTTATAGTGATATATATAGTCTATCATATATGTATTGATATATAAGTATATATTATATGGTAGATGTCTTGATCATATAGGGAAACCTAGATAGGTCAGAGGATGACCTATGTAAAAACCCAAATTTCTTTATTATTATTATTATTAATATTATTATTATTATTATTATTATTATTATTATTATTATTATTATTATTATTATTATTATTGAAAAAGACTTAAAAATAAATTTAGGCAATTTATGATTTTTATTAGTAGAAATGACCTTAGCCATTTTTGAGTTTTGGAGCACTAGACGACCTTGACTTTTAGCACGGAAGTTGTAGCAGTGTGCATTGACTAGTATACTAACCATGCCAGGGGAAGCCTAGCCATGGTGATGTCCAAACTAGGAAAAGTAGGCCAAGTTGTGAATTGACTTATTTAAATTATTTAATTAAATATTATTTTATATATTGATTTTTAGATGATCCAGTTTGTCCAAACCAGCTCGAACTGGGCCTGGACCAAACCCAAACCTAAGTAGACATGTGGTGTGACCGAAGGTGGCCATGTAGACATATTTTATATACGTAGAAATATTTCCTAAATTATTTTAGAATTTTATGTACAATTTCTAATTATTTAATTATGTTTACAATTATTGGTATTTTTATTATTAAATAATATTTTACAAAATTGTACGTATTTTTGGACCCAGATAAGGGTGTGCGGTATAAGTTCACCCATTGGGACAATTTTATTAATTTTTTTATTAAAGTTATTTTGTGGAGATTTAATAAACATGTTTAATCTATTAAGATATTATTATTTGGAGTTGATTTATTGTGAATTGAATTTATATATATATATATATATATATATATATATATATATATATATATATATATATATTTATATATATATACACACACACCATAACCTATTTAAAAAACCAAATAACAAATTAAATATTATCTATCCCATGGTTTAATATATTTAAACATATCTACATATATATATATATATATATATATATATATATATATATATATATATATATATATATATATATATATATATATATATATAAATATATATATATATATATATATATATATAAGTATGCATATAGAAAAGAAAAAGAAAAAAAAAAAAGAACAACTTAAGTGGTCGGCTCCCACAAGGAGAAAGCAACCACAACACAAACCCATAGCAGCAGCATGGTGCCCAAGGGGCCGCTCACCCCCTCCCAACCTTAATATATATATAAGTTATATACATCTAAGTTTTAGAAAAAGAAAAGAAAAAAAAGAAAAGAAAGAAATAATGGCAATGTGTTGTCGGCCCCACCAAGTGGAAAACCGACCACACAATGAACTTAAATAGCAAAGGCAGCAGCAGCTCTTAGCTGTGCTCAAGAAGGGGCCCACCCTCCTTTACGAAGCAACAGTAGCAGCAACCTATTATAGGGCCGAACCCCCTTCTCTCCTTACATATATACATATATATATATATTGAGAACACCAACCAAACCCTAATCCTAATCTCTTCCTCCACCTTCCTCCTCCTCTCTTCTCCACCCTCAGCCAACCTTTTCCCTCCACGAGCACAGCAGCACCCCACATCAACGACAATGGAAACGACAACAACAACAACAACAACAACAGCAGCAGAATTTAAAATCAAGGTACCTAACTTTACCGTACAATTTCTCTCTCAATTCTTGTTCATTTTTTATTCCGTAAATTCGTGTAGAAAGCCCACATGACCCTCTTCGAGATCCTCTAGGTGGATTTTGACATGGCTATCCAACTTGCTTGAAAAATTGAGACGAATCTGGAGAAAAACTATTTCTCTGGAATATTAAAATCTGTTGTAAAACACCAACTTGTCGGCCAATATTCGTTCTGTACTTTAAGATTTTATAGAAGATAATTGAAGATAATCAAAGACAACATAACCGAGATTGTCATACACCTTCTGGATTCACTTTTCATCTAGTGTGTAAAAACTTATACGTTAAAGTTTCACGAAAAATTGTAAATTCTATTTTCGAAAATTAGAAAAACACCCCGATACGGCATGTGTCCCGACAAATCGGGCGACGTGGTCATGCTATATGCATCGAAAGAAGCGTATGGATGTTGTCGACGTGTGGGAACTGACGGAATCTGATTTTGTTGCATATGCGTGACGAAATCAGTGCGTATCCGTCGAGATACCCCCGTATCGACACTTTGCAAATTAAGTCACAACTTCGTGTACACTCGTCAAATCGCGATGAAATTGCGCCATTGGACTCAAAATATTTTTCTGGTCCTGTGAGCCAAGTTTGCTTCAATTCTGAGAAGGTTGACTTGGACGCCATTTTGGCGGGCCCACAGTCCCACTCAACGGATAATTTTATGCACGGCCCACCGAAATCCAAAACTGGACATACCATTGGATTCATCTCATCAAAACAAATCCGTAGACATGTAGTTTGACGACTTTAGAGACCGTAGGTTCTGGCACACATTTTGGTACAAAGCGGGTCCAACAACGGATATCGTTTTGACCCGGAATTACGATTTTGCCCCTGTTCCAGAATTTAACTTTTGGACAGGCATTTCCTAGTCGTATCTTTTATTCTAAACTCGATCGTGATGTTTGTTGCAGCATCTGGAGTCATCTACGAGATTTGGCTTTTCTTGCTTTGTTTATTTGTCGGTTCGAGCTACAGGATTACTCCCTTTTGCACATAACCACATGCAAGATACCTTATCATTATACTGTTTATATTCAATCTATAATTTATTACATAACCTTGTTCATTATTTTCAGTTATTACAGTTCTTGATTTACTACATGCTCAGTAATTATTAGTTTACTTTTTTACTATCCTTTGCTTGCATATGAACCTAGAGTTAGGGGACTACCGATTGTAGTGTATTGCATATACCTCGACATAGTTGTACCACGAGGATGTGTGAGACGAGTAGCATGTAGAGGTCCTTGTGTATGGGCTGATCCCCTTTGTGCATGCGTTAGGGCTAACTACTAATAGAGGCATGTTCGAAGACTTAGCAGTTAGTAGAGGTATGTGAGACATGGATGTGACTCTGTTAGGCATTGAGTGGGAAGAACAGTTCCTTAACGTATGGGTCCTTTATGCACTTTCCTATTACTGATCCTGCTGGTCTCTGACATTCGAGGAGTGTTATGCTTTGAGGTCCCTGGTATCCTGATGGGACCATACCTAAGATTACTGCTCCTGAGCCAGATGCCCATGCGTTGGAGGTTTGTTCTTAACTGCATGAACACAGTAGTACGGTTAGATTACCTTATTGTTGTCTTGTTACTTATTTTCTTTATGGCATATTTTGTATTCAGTATTTATGGCATGTTCTTTCTGTATCTTGTTACGTCCCTCTGAGGACCTGGTTATCTCTCCAGGTGTGTGCTTTTATGATATTGCAGGTGTTCTAGCCGAGGCCATGATCTTATCCATTCGTTCGAAGATGATTGCACTTGGCTCGTCTTGTTACTTCATCTATTCATTATTGTATATTTTATTTGAGATAGTTGGTAGTGGACCTTGTCTCCGCCCAACTTTTGTACAAATTATAATTCTGTGTTGATTTCTATTTTATATTGGTTCTTTTATTATGGATGAGATTAGTATCATAGATTACTGCATTTCACAGCTTATGTGTACATAAGATGGTTCTATATATTGGAGTATACTTTATATGTATGCAGCTGGCATGGATACGTACCTAGTCCTAAGTATTTTGGGACTGGGGCATTACAACCTAGTTTGACCAAAATTTACTTATTGACCTAGTTTGACCTAGACAGTTGACTAGGTTGAATTAGAGTTGACTTTGGCCTAGTCTGACTTAGAAATTATATAGATTGTATCGTGTACTTCATTTATCTTATTTCTGAATACATCATAACCTGTAATTGCTTTAACTAGGATTTTGAGACTCCAGTTCAGACATATATTTTTATCAGTCATTCAGGGTACCAGGCGAGGACATTTTCTGATAATATTTCTATTTTATGATATCGTCTTTGTTTCTAGTTTTTAGTGTAGATATCCTTGTTCTTTTGACACATGGTTCACACGGATTGGTATTTGTCTGGATCCCGTCATAAGATGTTGTTCCTCTTATATATGGTATACACTGGGAAAGTATTCCTTGTTCATTGTTCATTGTATAGATACGATTCCTGCGAAGGTTCGCTACCTCCTCAAAGAATATGTGTCATGATGTGTCATGACTGGATTCACAATACTAGTCAGAGATGGGGGTATTAGCGTAGATATGTGATCAATAATCTACTGTATCAATATTTGTATCACCACTGTATCACCCCTATATTATCACTGTATAGTGTTGATCATACATTCACGTATGATTAGCTAGGCGAAACATTTGTATCAAGTTTCTAAGCCGATCACATGTTGAAACTAGTGCTAAACTCACATAGATCGTAGTTTCCGTTTTTTGTACATGATATAAACTATTCTCTTGCTCTTACATTCATTTACAGCCTTGATACGCCTTACCATGATTCATATACGTACCACTTTACCATGAATATTCTCTCTATTTACTGTTACATTTTTAATATCGTCTAACTAGAACTGTTATTGGAGTTTTGTGCTCGTTCCATCCTGACTGGATATGTTGACAAAATTTTACAGATTATGGCGAAGAGGAGTGTCCTACCTACTACAGTCCCCATGTCGTAGTTGGCTTAGACTTGGAGACCCTAGTTCAGTAAGGATAATCTCCAGCCGATGAGGCATTATAGTAGCTTAGCTAGATTAGTTTAGTACTGGACTTTGTCTCCAGATTACACATTGGCTTGTTATTATTTAGTCTTTGTATTTGAGATTGTTGACTCTAAGACTTTGGACTTGTATTATTCCGTGTTAGATTTTCAGGATGATATTTATAAATCTTGTTGTCCTTATCTTTCAGTTTTATCATTCATTCTTAGAGTTTGTGATTGAGTATATTATATTGTCATTGCTTGTCCTCTGTTCGGAGTTGACCATTATCGACAGATTTTGATATTATAATTGTTCTTTAGATAGTAGACCTAGACAGCGTTCTACGCCATTTCTACAGCATAGGCTGGGACAATGTCTCGCACTTATGCCCTTACCAGGTGTGGGTCGTGACATTTTTAGTGGTGGCCCATGCAGGTCAGAAGTTGCAATTAGTGCGATGTCGTAGTGGTGATCGACTTAGAGTGCTGCTACGAGCCTACTATAGGTTTAGAAGATATAGGCTGTAGGCTAAGGATACTCGATCACAATTAGAAAACTTCCAATTTGCTTCTATATAACTGTCCTTTTTTTGATGCTGATTATTTGTACTCAAATTGTCCTCCTTTGATATGATCTATCTTGTGCCATATTGACTTCTTTCTTTCGATCTATCTTTAGGATGGTAATGACTCGATCTCAGCATTTGGAGGCTGTGGATACTGAGAGGTCAGCCATATCTTGCGGATATGAGCCAGTCACTTCTTCTGCAGTCGGTGCATCTGCAGCAGCATTCGGGGGCGCTCCTCTACCAGTTGCGAGGACTGTCCCGGAGGTCGCTGCAGTAGAAGAATTCATGGGTGCTCTTCCTCCTGTACATCGGACTCCACCATCTGTAGCCGAGGATCTGCCTCCTCCGTCTCCACCACCTACCGATATGGGACAAATATTTGCCTTCCTTCGAAAGGTGATGGAGGCCCATCGATTCCAGATTGAGGCTCAACAGAGGCAGACAGACGCGATACGTCAGAATGTGAGGGATGTACACCTGTTGGCTCTAGCATCCGTGGAGCAGAGGACTCCGCATCAGGGAGCGCATCCGAGGCCGGGTAATATCTAGGACTTCAAGAAACTAGGGCCTCGTGACTTTGGCGGGACTGAGTGTGTAGTTTATATTGACGACTGGCTCGAGGACATCGAGCGTCAGATGAGGGCTTTCCGCCTAGCAAACGACCTGAAGGTCGAGGCGGTGGGGCTACAGTTGTTGGACATTGCTCGCACCTGTTTCAGGAACGAGCCAGCCCTTGCTGGGGAGGGCAATACCTGGGCCGAGTTCAAGGTCCTCTTTAAAGAGAAGTTCTTTTCTCCTACGGACAAGATCGACTTGGCGAGGCAGTTTCAGAACCTCCAGTAGGGTGGTTTATCTTTAGAGGTGTATGCTGCGGAGTTCGACAGACTGAGCCGATACGCAGAGTATATGGTACATGAGCCTAAGATCAAGGCGAGCTGCTTTAGAGAGGGATTGATCTGGGATATCAGGATCCTTATCCCCTCTTTCTATTCGACTTACGTGGAGATTCTTGAGGAGGCTCTTAAGGTGCTCAGGGAGTGGGGCTTGAAGCCCAAACAGGATCGTGATCTGTTTTCGGGGACTACTAGCAGCATGGGGGCTGCTAAGCGTCCTCAACTACAGCATTATTCTATTCTGCAACGCCCACAGCAGATTCCTGCTCCGGTTAAGTCACCAGTACAGCAGGTGCCCTGGTAGCAGTAGCAGGGACCGACGCAGTAGGTACCTACTTGCCACTACTGTAAGAGGTCCGGACATCTCTGGGAGGTTTGCAGGAGACGTTTGGTTGTTCCTATACTGTGGCACCGAGGGGCATCAGATGAGGGATTGTCCATCGAACTATCGTCGTGCCGCTCAGGGAGCACAGGATAGGCCACCTGTGGTACCGCATCATGCCCCACACCAGCAGCGAAATATACCCCATCAAGGCAGGACTTTTGCGATGGTTGTTGAGAAGACCCATCCTGCAGGCATTGGACTAGGAGGTTAGGTCTTACTCTTTCCTTTTACCTGTTTCTTTCCGCCCATTGATTGATGATTACTTTCTTAGTACCTTTAGTTTGCATATGTGATAATCATGCTAGATTAAATAGAAAAGCCCAATGAAGACTGCAATAACATGATATTATCGAGATTTAAAACCATGCATATTTTCTCTTTCCTAGAATTGCATGTTATATAACTTTGGATAGAAATTAGTGGACTTTGATTGTTGGGTGCTTGCCCTAGAGAAGAGTACAACCAATTTGAATTTCGAGGATGAAATTTTTCTAAGGGGGTAGGTTTGTAACTGCCTGTTTTCAAAATCAAGGGTAATTTTATCATTTCTCATTTTCTATAATTTTGGTAAATTTTAATTTACTTAATACCATTTAAATTGGTGTATTGTGATTTTGGTGTTTTGCTAGTACAACCCTAGAAACTGTTTAGCCTAGAGACTAACTATGACCACAGAGACCTAACCAAGTGTTTAGATTAGCAAATTTCCATTTTCTAGGCTAAGGGTATTTCGGTCATTTGGTGACTTTTGAATTAATATGGATTTTGGCCTTTTGGTAATGTGCTAATTGATAATTTAGGCCTTAACCTAGAATCTCCCTAATCTAGAGGTTAACCACGGGCCTAGAGATTAGATTAGAAATATCCATTACATGACAAGGTTAAGAATATCTAGATATTTGATTAGGAGTAGATATTTATTAAGGAATAGATATTTAGTTTGGGCCTATAGTTAGGAGGCCTTGAATTCAATAGCTAGAAGCCTCAAATTAACTTAAAAAATAAACCCAAACCCTAAAGGAAAACCCTTGGTTTCCATGAGGAGCCTCTCCCTCTATTTAAACACTTAATGACACCCCCTTGCCTCTTTCTTTAAACATACAAAACCCTAGTTTAGTGTTCTTCCCCAAATAACCCTATTTCATAAAATCCACTCCAAATTGAGTCTAGTCTTTTGCATTGGACCCCCCTACTGTAGAAGAAGACATTGGTGGATAGCAAGCAAGGTTTAGAAGCTTTGGGATCGTAGCAAATCGAGGAAAACATCGTCACAAGGCTCTTTACATTGAGAATCCGACTCTCAATAGGTAAACCTATTTACACCCATTGAAATCCTGATTTATCTTCATAGATGCATTCATTTAGGGTTTCCCTAGTTGTAGCCCAAGTTTGGTAGGATTTCGTATCCATTTGATATGCGTATCGGACACGTATCGGAGCATAGCTTAAAGTATTTGGTGAAATATCACAATGGGTTGAATGTTAACCAATTTGAAAACTAATTTCATATTTGTATAGCCTGTTAGGTAGGGATTTGATATGTAGATGACTGAGCACGTTTTTGGTTTCTGTTCATGTCCAAAATAGATACTGTTTATGTCCAAAATGGATACAAAATCACCTACAGGACATTATACAGGGGAGTGCAGTGCTCCCCTGCTGCTCGAGTATCCTGTAGGATACGATATGACACCATTTTACTTAAAACTTCATGGGCACGTAGGGAAACTCTCTGACAGATTGATCCTCAAGTTTGAGGCAAATCCATCGAGAGGATCGAGAGAAATCTCGACTGTACTGGTCACACACACAGACACACGTACGTATGGACATTCTGATACGCCCTTATAACGAGGACACGATACGACTTAGACACGATTCAGGCTATCCTAGCCCTAGACCTAGGCTACCCATTCAACACAACCACTTGGTGTCATAGTGGACACACGTGTCCCTGGATGAGTCGACATGCGTGCACGAGACAGTGCACTGCATTATCTCTGATACCAGTTTGACTAGGTTTATGGCACTATTGGACACGTTTTGTTGACACAGGAGGACACGACTGACCCCCCTATGTTGGCATACACTTCCCACCTTTGATTCGAATGTTTTGTTTAGTTTTCAAATGAATTTGGTTCGAAAAGGGTATTGTCTGATACTGTTATGTTTGTTTTCAATATGGGATTTTTGATGATACATGTATTTGGCTTTTTGAAAATGGGTTTAATGTTCAATTCGAATCCTAAGGTTTTAAATGAGTCTTTGTAGGATTCACCTGAGTTCAGTTGTTTCAAATATGGTTTCCGAAATGAATTTTGGGTTAGTTTGTGTAGACTGATACATAGGATGGTGTTTTCAAAAATGAGTTCTTGAGGATAAATTTGATTTAAGGATTTCAAATGAGTTTTAAATGTTTTGCCTGGGTTTAGGTTGTTTCCAAAAGATTTGGGTTTCATGTTTTGTTTTTGATTTTCAATTTGATTTGGGTTTGTTTTATGAAGGGACTGATACCTGAGATTGGTTTTCGAAATGGTTTCAAGGGGTTGGTCTCTAATTGATTTATGATACATGTTTCCTTTTGGGTTTCGGTTTATATGTTATATAGATGTATATGAGAGCAATTTCATTTCAGATTTATAAGTTGTTATATGTATATATATATATATATATATATATATATATATATTTGGTTTTCGAAATGGTTTCAAGGGGTTGGTCTCTAATTGATTTATGATACATGTTTCCTTTTGGGTTTCGCTTTATATGTTATATAGATGTATATGAGAGCAATTTCATTTCAGATTTATAAGTTGTTATATGTATATATATATATATATATTTTATATATATATATATATATATATATATATATATATATATATATATATATATATATTGGAACCGAAACTTTATTGATGTATCAGGCGCAAAATGCCGAAGCATATACAAGTAAGCGTGCCAAGCGCAAAAGTAAGCAAAAAACAGTAAACAAACCGAGCGCCCTTAGGTGCTGCCACAGGTCTAAAGCAAAGCCTGCCAATACCGGTTCGACGAGTGGAAGCAGCGGTTCTTGATTTTAAGGATCTAGCGACGAGTTTCTCGGGTCAGTTGAGCTACGTTGTATTGGCAGTCTTCATATCTGAATTTGTTCCGGTTCTTCCAGAGTGCCCAAATGCCAGCGGCAGCAGCGATCTAAGAACTATGGGAGTCTCTCCAGTTTGCCAGGAGATCGTTGAAGCCCCCGGGCCGATGCCTTTTCCTACATAGGCGGGCGAGTTTGCGCCACAGCTTATCGGCAAGATCTCCAGAAATTAGGATGTGTTCTGCTGTTTCAGGTTTGTGGGAGGTATAGCAGTGACATCTGGATGCTAGGCTGAAGCCTATGGTGGTTAGGGAGTCATCGGTCGGAAGCTTCCTGCGTTGTGCTCTCTAGATCAGGAACGATCACTTAAGGGGAATACAAGTTTGCCAGAAGTGGGCGATCAAAATGGATGGCAATCCTCCAGCCCTGACCTCGCGCCTGGCGGATGCCATCGAGAATATTCCACTAACGGTAGGGGTCCAACACATGGTGTCTGGGAGATCGTTGATTTGTGCATCCGCGGCGACGATCGCTAAGGTCGCCTCCGTCCCGATCCACTCTCTGATCCGATCCCACCTCCATCATGAGGCGTTGCTCTAAAGATCCCGAATCGTACAGTCCGGTGGGGCGTTAGGTGTGAGTTGGAACACCGAATCTCCAATCCACCTTTCGTGGCATGGAGACTATATATATATATATATGTGTGTGTGTGTGTGTGTGTGTGTGTGTGTGTGTGTGTGTGTGTGTGGTATCTAATTGCATATGTTTGAACCTATATCTGTAAAGATATACCTATATAATATATGTTTAGATGTTATCTGTGAGAGGATAGGAAGAGTGGGGTTTCCTGATATTCAGGTAAGGATGGAGATTCCTGAGACTGTTAACTTGTTCAGTTTGAGATATATAAGTATAGATGTATGTTGGTAGAGAGTGGCTGTGAGTTGTAGGAGAGGTGATTTAGTGAGTGAATGGGTGAATGAATGTTTTAGTGAAATAATGAGGGACTGAATAGAAGAAAGGAAGAGGTTGCAGTACAGCAGTTAGTTGTTGATTGCCAACAGCAGCAGCAGCTGTATGCAGTAAGCAAGGCCATTGCCTTGCTTGCTAGGCTTGGCTTGGTTGATTTAGAGATGTGGGTATTGGTTGGGTTAGGAGGTTAGGATTTGGTATTGTGAGTGTGAGTGTTAGCCTTTTTAGATTGTTCGTTATAATTTTATTTAAGTTATAGAGGTTAGGATACATGTATACCAATAAAATATATGTATAGATGTATGTTTGTGTTATATGAGAGTTGAGGCAGAGTATAGAGATATCTATATATAAGGTAGAGGTTAGGCTTAGCTATAGGCTATGGGGGTTTGAGTTTTCCTTTCATAAATTTTATAGTGATATATATAGTCTATCATATATGTATTGAGATATAAGTATATATTATATGGTAGATGTATGTAGATGTCTTGATTATATAGGAAAACCTAGATAGGTTAGAGGAAGACCTAGTTTGACAAAAATTTACTTGTTGACCTAGTTTGACCTAGACAATTGACCAGGTTGAATTAGAGTTGACTTTGGCCTAGTTTGACTTAGAAATCATGTAGATTGCATCGTATACTTCATTTACCTTATTTCTGAATACATCATAACCTGTAATTGCTTTAACTAGGATTTTGAGACTCCAGTTCAGACATCTGTTTTCATCAGTCATTCAGGGTACCAGGCGAGTACATTCTCTAATAATATTTCTGTTTTATGATATCGTCTTTGTTTCTATTATTTAGTGTAGATATCTTTGTTCTTTTCACACATGGCTCACACGGATTGGTATTTGTCTGGATCCCATCATAAGATGTTATTCCTCTTATTTAAGGTATACACTGGGCAAGTCTTCCTTGTTCATTGTTCATTGTATAGATACGATTCCTGCGAAGGTTTGCTACCTCCTCAGAGAATACGTATCATGACGTGTCATGAATGGATCTACTATACTAGTCAGGGATGGGGGTGTTAGCATAGATATGTGATCAATACCCCACTGTATCAGCATTTGTATCACCACTGTATCATCCTTATATTATCACTGTATAGTGTTGATCATACACTCACGTATGATTATCCAGGCCAAACATTTTTATCAAGTTTCTAAGCTGATCACATGTTAAAACTAGTGCTAAACTCACATAGATAGTAGTTTCCGATTTTCGTACATGATATGCATTGTTCTCTTTCTTTTACATTCATTTACATCCTTGATATGCCTTACCATGATTCATATACGTACCATTTTACCATGTATATTCTCTCTATTTACTTCTACATTTTCAATATCGTCTAACTAGAACTTTTATTGGAGATTTGTGCTCGTTCCATCCTGACTAGATATGTTGACAAAATTTTACAGATTACGGCGAGAAGGAGTATCCTACCTACTACGGTCCCCATGACGTAGTTGGCTAAGACTTGGAGACCCTAGTTCAGCAAGGGTAAGCTCCAGCCGATGAGGCAATAGAGTAGCTTAGCTAGATTAGTTTAGTACTGGACTTTGTCTCCAGATTACACTTTGGCTTGTTATTATTTATTCTTTGTATTTGAGATTGTTGACTCTAAGACTTTGGACTTGTATTATTCTGTGTTGGATTTTCAGGATGATATTTATAAATCTTGTTGTCCTTATCTTTCAGTTTTATCATTCATTCTTAGAGTTTATGATTGAGTATATTATATTGTCATTGTTTGTCCTCCATTCGGAGTTGACCGTTATCGACAGGTTTTGATATTATAACTGTTGTTTAGATAGTATACCTAGACAGCGTTCTACGGTGTAGGCTTGAACGTTGTCTCGCACTTGTACCCTTATACCTGGTACAGGTCGTGACCCGTTTTTAGTGGTGGCCCATGCATGTCAGAAGTCGCAATTAGTGCGATGTCGTAGTGGTGCTCGACTTAGAGTGTTGCTACGAGCCTGCTATAGGTTTAGAAGATATAGGCTATAGGCTAAGGATACTCGATCACAATTAGGAAACTTCCAATTTGCTTCTATACAACTGTCATTTCTTGTTGCTGATTATTTGTACTCAAATTATCCTCCTTTGATATGATCTATCTTGTGCCATATTGACTTCTTTCTTTTGATCTTTCTTCAGGATGGTGATGACTCGATCTCAGCATTTGGAGCCTGTGGATACTGAGATGTCCGCCACATCTCGTGGACCTGACCCAGTCACTTCTCCTGCAGTCGGTGCATCTGCAACAATATTCGGGGGCGCTCCTCCACCAGTTGCGTGGACTGTCCCGGAGGTCGCTACGGCAGGAGAAGTTGTGGGAGTTCTTCCTCCTGCACATCGGACTCCTCCATCTGTAGCCGAAGATCTACCTCCTTCGTCTCTACCACCTACCGATATGGGACAAATATTTGCTTTCATTTAGAAGATGATGGAGGTCTAGCGAGTCCAGACTGAGGCTCAGCAGAAGCAGACAGACGCGATGCGTCAGGGCGTGAGGGATGCACACCAGTTGTCTCTAGCAGCCGTGGAGCAGAGGACTCCGTATCAGGGAGCGCATCCGAGGCCGGGTAATATCCATGACTTTAAGAAACTAGGCCCTCGTGACTTTGGCAGGACTGAGGGCGTAGTTTATGCTGACGACTGGCTCGAGGACATCGAGCATCAGATGAGGGATTCCCGTCTAGCAGATGACCTGAAGGTCGAGGCGGTGTGGCTACAGTTGTTGACATTGCTCGCACCTGGTGCAGGAACGAGCCAGCCCTTGCTAGGGAGGGCCATACCTAGGCCGAGTTCAAGGTCCTTTTTAAGGAGAAGTTTTTTTCTCCTACGGACAAGATCGACTTGGCGAGGCAGTTTCAGAACCTCCAGCATGGTGGTTTGTCTATAGAGGAGTACACTGTGGAGTTCGGCAGACTGAGCCGATATACAGAGTATATGGTGCGTGAGCCGGAGATCAAGGCGAGCCGCTTTAGAGAGGGATTGATCTGGGATATCAGGATCCTTACCCCTCTTTCTACTCGACTTACATAGAGGAGTGTCCTACCTACTACAGTCCCCATGACGTAGTTGGCTTAGACTTGGAGACCCTAGTTAAGTAAGGGTTAGCTCCAGCCGATGCGGCATTAGAGTTGCTTAGCTAGATTAGTTTAGTACTAGACTTTGTCTCCAGATTACACTTTGGCTTGTTATTATTTAGTCTTTGTATTTGAGATTGTTGACTCTGAGACTTTGGACTTGTATTATTCTGTGTTGGATTTTCAGGATGATATTTATAAATCTTTTTGTCCTTATCTTTCAGTTTCATCATTCATGCTTAGAGTTTGTGATTAAGTATATTATATTGTCATTGCTTGTCCTCCGTTCGGAGTTGACCATTATCGACATGTTTTGATATTATAACTGTTGTTTAGATGGAAGACCGAGACAGCGTTTAACGCCATTTATACGGTGTAGGCTGGAACGTTGTCTTGCACTTGTGCCCTTACCCCGGGTGCGGGTCGTGACACGTGTCAGATATGGATGTATGGCAGCAGGACACTGTACTGGGTCTCGTGCAGTATCCCCGTGTCGATTTTCGATACGAAAACAAAATAGAAACTAACTCAGTCGAACAGAAATCAATTCTACACTTAATAAGCTACAAATCTATATAATTAGTTTTGAAATTACTAAAATAAATTCCTGTGGCATTTCACTAAACACTTTACACTACACTCTGATACGTGTCCGATACACATATCAAATGGACACGAATTCCAACCAAACTTGGTCAACAGCAAGGGGGACCCTAAATGAATGCATCTATGAAGAGAAATTAGGATTTTAAAGGGTTAGAGGCCATTACCTATTGAGAGTTAGATCTCAATAAAAAAGTCCAAGAATGAGATCCTTCTTCCAACTTGCAATGGTCAAAAGCTTCCAAATCCTTGCTAGCTACCCACCAATGGTCTCCTCTACTATAGGGGAGTGCAATGCAAAAGACTAGGCTCAATTTGAAGAAAGGGGATATTTTGGGGAAAAACATAAATTAGGGTTTTTAAGAGGCTATGAAAAGGAGGCAAGAACGAATGAAGAGGTATTCTTATAGAGGGGGGCTGCCTCTTGGCTGCCTAGGGTTTGTTCAAGTGTTAGGGTTAGGTTCTAGTTGTTATTAAAGGCCTCTACAAGTGTAATTCTACGCCTTAAGCTAAAGGCCCAAGCTAAAATATCTATCCTTAACAAATATCTAACCTCAACTTAATATCTAGATATTCCTAACCTTGTCATGATGGAAACTTCTAATCTAATATCTAGGTTCATGGATAATATCTAGATTAGGGTAATTCTAGGTTAAGGCCTAATTAACACTTAGCACATTATCATTGATCAAAGTCCTAATTAATTTAAAAGTCACCAAATGACCAAAATATCCTTAGCCTAAAAGTTATAATTAGCCAATCTAATCATATGGTTAGGTCCCTATGGTCATGATCAGTCTCTAGACTTAACAATTCTAGGGTTACACTAGCAAAATACCAAAGGCACAATGCACAAATTTAAATAGCATTAAATAAATTAAAATTTACCAAAAATTATTAACATGAGTTAAATCCTATATTTAATAATCATTTTTTTACAAAAGTTCAAAATTACCATCATTTTAGAAAAGTAGTGGTTACAAGTCCACCCTCCTTAGAAGAATTTCGTCCTCGAAATTTAAGGTGATCGTACTCCTTCTAGGTCAAACCCCCAATCAATCAAGGTCAAGAAATAACTATCCTATAACATGCAATCATAGTCCTACTGGTCGTGTTTCCACCTTCTCGAACAAGGTAACTATACTATCTAGCATATCACAAGAATATCCTGACAGGTACTAATGAAATCACACATGAAGGCGGGGAAAAAGAATATGAAAGACAGAACTGCTAACCCGTCACCCATAGGGTCGGCCTCCTCGACCGTTAGCGTAAAAACCTTGCCCCTCTGGTGTTGGGCATGGAGCTGCACCACAGGTGTCCTAGCTCCCTTTCTCTGATCCTGTTCTCCACAAAATGGGGGTGCTATAGGGCAATCCACTGTCTGGTGAGCAGTAGATCCACGAAATAGGGAAATCTTCAGCATCCTCCTACAAGACTTCCAAATGTGCCCCGACTTCTTGCAGTAGCCACAAGTCTGCATCATACGGTCATGTCCTCGATGTTGATGTTGTGCCTGCTGAACTCTAGCTGGTGCATACATCTGCTGAGGGGCTAGGATGATTGATGCAGAAACTAGGGACGCTTTGCCGGTCCCGTACTAGAACTAGCTCCCAGAGCATCTCCGCTCCTTTTGGGCCTAAGACTGTAGTCCTCCTCTGCTATCTCAAAATCTATCAGAATTTGCTCAAATGTCATATCATAGCACCCAGATGTGCGAAAGCGAACTGCGTGGATCAGGCCCCTCCTGAACTTGCGGGCCTTCTCTTCCTCATCCTGAACCATCCCTAGAGCGAATCATCTCAGGCGAAAGAACTTTGTCGCATACTCGTCCACCAACGAGTTACCTTGGACTAATCCCTCGAACCGGCCCTCCAGCGTGTTGAGAGCTACATCAGGATAGAACTTCTCATTGAAGAGCTTCCTGAAGTTCTTCCAAGTCAACCCTCTAACCGATGCACGAGGATCTGTACGGTACCATGTCAAGGAAATGTTAAAGAACTGACTCGCCACGGTTGACCCCCACAGCCTCCTTGGAAGCTCTGCCAGCTTCATGCTTCGCTCAACATCCTCCAGCCAGTCATCGGCATAAAGGATGCTCTCAGTCCCCTTGAACTCTCGGGGGACCATCTTCTTGAAATCTAACACATGGCCAGGACTCGCCTGCTGCTGCTGCTGGACAGGAGCACCCTATGGCAGAACAGTAGCCACCATCTCGACTGCTGCCAGTGCCAACTGATGAGCATTCTCCATGCTCTTCCTCAAGACCTCAGCCTGATACTGCGACGCATTTGCCTACGTTCGCTGTGATTCCATCATCTGCTGGAGAAGAGCGAACATCTGTAAAGCGTCTGTTGGCAGTGTAGGTGGAGGTATAAGAGTCTCTGACACGACGATAATAGGCCTCTGAATCTGCGGAGGGAGACCTCCAGGTGCTGCACTGGATCTAGTTGCCTGAGCTCGAGTCACGGTCATCCTGGAGACAGATTCGAACAAAGATCAATATGGCACAAGATAAGATTTTATCAAGGAAGGACAGTTGAATTTGAAGAAATTGTAGTAAAGGATTGAAATCAAAGATTTGGAAGTTTCCTAATTGTGATTGAGTAACTCTTTATATAGCCTATAACCTATATCCTAATAGCAGGCTCATAGCAGCACTCTAAGTTGAGCACCACTACGAAATTGTACTAGTTGCGACTCTAACCTGTATGGGTCACCACAAAAACGTGTCACGACCCGCACTCGAAGTAGGGACACGAGAATATGGGTACGCCCAGCCTACGCTGTAGTGTCGGCGGTAGAATACTGTATAGGTCATCTATAACATACAACATCTAGACACAATATAAAAGTATCTGTCATCTCCGTACGGAGGTATATAATATACTTGTTAAGATCTCAACGCCGAACGAAGGACAAGTATAAGATATGATAATACTTAATCACAGTCTAAAGCACGAAAAGATAACACAAAAGTTTATAACTAAGACCAACAACAACAACAAATAAAACTACTAAATAATAATATCTCAAACAATCTCAAAACAAAGTCAAATCTCAACTTATTGCAATTCAAGTTTTAAACATAAAATATAAACCACTTGCCCTACTAGCTAGTCTCCCGATCACTCCTGAGAGTCGGGGTCCAAGGTAGCTATATACTGTCTCTGAATCCCAAGCAAGTAGGGCAAGTGTGCTCAGGACAAATATCTGTAATATTTTCAACGTATCCAGTCAGGATTGGAACGAGCACAACTCATCTAGAAATCCCAAGTAAATGACAAAGACTATAAAGCAGGTATAGACAGTTATATTGATGAACATGGCAAGCTTGTAATAGGAAATGAAGTAGAACGACAGTTAGAACAAGGAAAGTAAAAACTAAGATATGGAAGATCAGGGCAATGAAGACTGTAACATAAGCTAGCTGAACTAGAGTAACATGATAAGTCAAGACAGTACAATATAAGTCAAGTGTAATTCTAGTACGAGATGAGTCCAGTAAGCGATTCTAATCCATGATTCGAGTAAGGTAATTCTTGTAATGATTCTAGACAATACTCACGAGTGTGTTTAAAAATACCGAGATCGACATGTAAACGGCTATAGGTAATCAGGCACATCACATACTGATAAGGCGAGGGACTGTCATGACCTGCACCTACTGTGAGGGTACGAGTACGTAACAGCGCCCAGTCTATGCCGCAGTGTCGGCGGTAGAACGATGTTCTAAGTCTCTCACTAACCATCAACTCATGCAGTATATAGTGTACTCATCATGATCAACTTTGAACGGAGGACAAGTATAAGATATGGTATAACTCAATCACAGTCTAAGCACGATAAGATAACACCGAAATATAACTAAGAAATTGAAGACAACAATAACTACTGATAAAATAATCAACAAACTCAAACAATCTCAAATACATCTCAAGTCTCAATTCTCTATATACAACTCCAGTTCTAAACATGAAAACACTAACAAGACAAACTAGCTAAACTCCCGATCACTCCTGAGTGTCGGGGCCATAGGTAGCTAAGCCATCTTCTGGTCTGTAACATGTAGGGCATGTGTCCCCAGGGCAATCATCTGTAAAATTTACAACAGGTCCAGTCAGGACAGGTACAGCAGTTATAGACAGTTGTATTGATGAATATGGCAGTTTATATTCAGGTGATGGTAAGAAAGACATATAAAGTGCAAGGAAAGAAAATAACTAAACAAGAGAAGAATCACAGCAATAAAGACTGTAAAAATAGAACTATCTGAACCAGGGTAATATGATATAAAGTCCAGACAGCAATGTAGACACGTGTAACTCCAATGTAAGTCCAGTACAAGATGAATCTAATACAAGACGAATCCAGTAAGGGACGATTCTAGTCATAGTGATCAATGATTCTAGGGTGAGTCCAGCCTATACTCTAGCAGTGTATTTTAAAATACTGAGATCGACATGTAAACGGCTATGGGTAATTCGGCACATCACACACCTGGCCGGGTGTGAGATGGCTATCATTCCAGTTTGATTCTAGCATAGGGTGATTCCAGAAATGGGGTATGTCTACATGTCTTACTCCAGTATTTCCCCTCCCAGCAAATGAATCCAGAAATCCAACACAATGATTTAAGATGAGTCTAACCAAAATATAATGATACCAGTAAATGATTCCAGTAGGTGATTCCAGTAATAGAAGCCATAAATGATGATACCAGTAATAGAGGCCAAAAAATAAATGTGTGTCGTATACATGAATCCAGAATATCTTTACGTGTTGTAACAGAGAATCGCATACAACTAACTAGTACTGAAGTACAGTAATTGACAAGTAAATGAGAGAACTATCAGAGATTGTACTCGCCTGACACTCTGAAAAGAGTAGTATAATATCAGATGTCTGCAACAGAGTCACAATGTCCTAAACAGAGAAATATAGGTTATAATGTGTTTAAAATAAGACAGATGATGTTTATGATGCATCTACATGATTTCTAGGCCAATCTAGGTCAAAATCAACTCTAAGTCAAACCTGGTCAACTGTCTAGGTCAAACTAGGTCCAAGTCAAACTTGGGTCAACCATAGTCAATTACACTAGTCAAACTAGGTCAACTAGGCCAATCCTAGTCCAATCAAGTCTCACTAGGCCTAACCAAGTCTAGACTAGCATACAAGCACAATCACAAGGTTACAAAGCAACACGTATTCGTATATATGCATATACCATATATATATATATATATATATATATATATATATATATATATATATATATATATATATATAGGCTAAGGTATTTATACATGCATTCATACATACATACATACATATATATTTAGCATACTAGCATTCTACATTACCTTTATTCATGCTTGTTCATGTCATCATGCATCCATACATATATGGGTGTGATAGGTTTAGGGATTAAAGCTAGTGTACAACATATTTAATGTAGTGAAGTAGGCATGCATATAGAGGGGGTTAAGGTGTCAACATGGCAGTGGAGTTAGGTGTCAATGTGTAACATGTATTCAAGTAGGGCTAATTAGTGTAGTAGGAAGGGTGTTGTGTGTCTAGTGAACAACATATAGGGTGTACGAAAAATAGTGTAAAAGAACTGTTCTCAGGTTGAAGTTCTCAGAAATCTGAATTTCAAGTGACAGTTTGGTCAATCAATGCAATGTGGATAGAACATGTGAATTATATACATAGATGTTCAAGGTTCTAAGCATCAATGGAAGAAGTCTGATACATTATAGTATCTGAACAGTTAAGCAATAATTGGACAGGACATAAATGGGTATTGGGATTAAGTATGGAAAGAGGGGTCTGAAACTCTATTGTTCAGTGAAGACTGAACACAAGGCTCAACCCTCATCAAGGATTAAACCCAAGTAATAAGTGGGGCTGTTAGCATTAACATAGGTCTGATATTAAATACAAGAGAATGAACATAAGTTATCTAAAACTGATACATGGGTAAGGGCTACTACAGATACTTTCTGTACCTGTCTCTACCCTCATGGACAAACATATGATATCCAGGATGGACTAATAATGTTCCTAAGGTCTGAACATTAAAGTCTAGGCAAGGGAGGACTGACTAGGGGCTATTCCTAAGTGTGGAGATGTAGGACAGGTGTGTGACAGATTTACAAAACAGTGAGTGAAATCTCAGGATTTCGAACAAACTCATGAATCATTAAATAGGAAAACATTTCAGTGTCATCAGGAATTAATGTGTGTAGAAACTGGAAATCTGAATTCAATGGTGTAAAATTTGAGAAACAGTGAATGAATGAGGACTGAACATGTGAAGTATATTCCAAGACTGAATACTGCATTGGGGCTAACCCGAGCCTCTAATCTCCTCTCAACTGATACCACACAGTGAACAGAACATGAATATTATCCTGCACAATGCATTGATTGGGGTGTCAAGCAAGGTCTGAACACTAAGTTAATTCCGGGTTTGAGGAACTAAATGGACTGCACTATGCTAGTGACAGAACACTACAACCCAAAACCCCAACTCCAATATCAATCTCAGTTAGTACACAGTTTGCATACATTCAATTTACCTACATTAGATGATACATACAGGTTACTTGCATACATGGTACACTCATATATTCATCTTGCATACCAGTCTAACAAGGAACATTTTTTTCAGAAATCGAACACAATAAGTGAAACCCAAACTGAAATGAACTATTCAAATCCTAACTGGGAGTCAACATCAATAGCAATGAATATAACCAATTTCAAAACCCAAAACAAACCTTATTAGAAAACCCAGGTATAAAAAACCTAGGTTTTGCATACTGTCATGCATTGAATTCGGGTTTTAAAATTAAAGTATCAGAAATGCCAAATTCGAAATCAATTCATCTATAATCCAAACAACCTAACTAATAAAATCATCACAAACCAATTAACGAGATCAAAACATCTCAAAAAATTTGAATCTTCGGTTTGAATTTACTGATCAACAGTATCAGAGAACTTAAGTTCGAATGTCAACAAAACCATTTGAAACCAACAAATTTGAAATAAATATGGAAAAACACATGTACAGAGTTAGGAACATACTAGGCATGTCTACGTGTCCCATTGTGTCCAGAAAATAGGACACGAAGGTGTCCAAGTGCTTGAAAACACACTACATACGCATAGACTGCACTATCTCGTGCAGCGAGTCCACGCTCTCGTGGACGCGACACGAGGCACGACACATCTCGTACTTGTGTCCACTTGTAGCCCACATATAGGCCTATACACGCGACACAACACGAGACACGGAGGACACACACACGCGTGATACGACACGCGTATCAGACACGGCTCTTCGTGCGTACAGTCCCTGTGTATGGTCAGTGCGGCCTGGTTTTCGTGTTCGACATAAAACAAAGTGTCGTAAAACTTGGGGAGTGTCTTCTCAGTCACTGCCCCAACCTCCATGCCATGTTTTGCGTGTCAAAATGCTGTATCCAGTGAGCAATTAGACACGGGTAGCAGGACACAGCACGGGGGTCTCGTGCTGTGTGTCCGTGTCCCTTTTGGACACGAAAAGAACAAGAAAATCAAATCAGTCTTCACAAAAATTAGTATACACATATAGATCAACAAATTCATATAATTAGTTTTACAAAAATCGAATATAAAATCCTTAGAGGGATTTAATCAAACACCTACACAACAATACGACACGTGTCCGATACGGACACCAAACGGACACGAATTCCACCCAAATTTTAGGGACACCTAGGGGACTCCTAAATCTAGCCCTAAATGTAAAGAAAACCAAAATTTAAATCAATTTAAAGGGTTTTACCTATATGTGCAAAAAGCTTGGAAAAGCTTCAAATGGAAGATTCCTCCTCTTGATGGCAAAAGCTCCAAATTGACCCAAAGCTGGGATTAAACCCCAAAATCAGAAAATAGGAGAGTATTAGGTTCTAATGCAAGAAACTAGGATTAAAAAGGAATAAAAATGGATTTATGGGGATTTTTGGAAGGGGGACAAATACCTTTCTTTTCTAATGTTGAAATGAATAAAAGAAAGAGGCAAGCCCTAGAGAATAAGTGTTTATATAGAATGGGGATCCCTACGGATGGTCATAAAGGAAGGAATTAGGGTTAGGGTTTCCTAAATTAGCCCATGGGCTTAAGTTATGATTAAACAATCATTAAGCCATAAGTCATTTCATGAAACCATAAGCCATGACTTAAATTCACTAAACCAAATCCCCTCATTCTAAAATTAGTTTCTAATGACTAAAAGTAGGTTAACCTAAGTTAGACTAGGGTCACCATGGCTAGGGTTAGCTTCTAGGCTAGTTCACTAGGTCTCAACAAGTCAAGTCGACCTAGAATTCACCAATTCAATAAATCATCAAATAATTCAAATAAGTCAAAATGACCAATTTACCCCTAGGCTAAAAATGATAATTAAATATCCTAATGACATGGTTAGGCTCTAGGTTATGCAGTCACTAGGATTTCACTAGCAGCACGTTAAAATCATAAGTCATGACTTAAAGCAGTTTTAAAATAGTTTAAAAATAATTAAAAATCACCAAAAATCATAATATGAAATAAATATCAATAATTAATAATTATAATTACAAAATTTCAAAATTACCCTCATCTGGAAAACTGGGTGTTACAGGGACGACTATCATTCTTGTATAATTCACAGGGAGGTGGTTCTTGTAATTAGGAATGTCTACATGTCTACTCAAATATTTCTTCGCCCGACAAGTATAAGTGAATCCATAACCCGACACATAAATCGAGGATGAGTCCAGCCAAAACATGATGATACTAGTAGGTGATTCTTGTGGTGATCCTTGTATGATTCGAGTCATGATTCTTGTAATAGAGGCTAGACAAGTAAGGTAAGTGTGTCGCATATATGAATCCGGAAATATCAATCCGTGTTTGTAACAGAGAATCAAATAGAACTAACTAGAACTGAATACAGAAATCGATAAGTAAATGAAAGAACTATCAGAGAATGTACTCGCCTGATACCCTGAAGGAATGATGTAATATCAGATGTCTGACCAGAGTCACAATGTCCTAATTAGAGCAATATAGGTTATAATGTGTTCAATATAAGGTAAATGAAGTATACAATGCAAACTACATGATTCTAGGTCATTCTAGGTCAAAGTCAACTCTTGGTCAACTTTTGACTATTGGGTCAATTTGGTCTTAGCTAGTCAATCTAGGTTAACACTCTATATAGCTACTTATCTCTACTCATGCATCAATGTACCCCAAGTCCTTGGTTTACCAAGATGCTATGTGCCAAGCCCAACCTATACACTGCATATAATAATACCGAATAATACATTGGTGTATATATATATATATATATATATATATATATATATATATATATATATATATTTTTTTTTTTTGTATATACACACACACACACACACACACACACACACACACACACACACATATATATATATATATATATATATATATATATATATATATATTAACTTATTCATGAATTTATACTGCCCTAAGGTAACACCAAATTACTTTATCTAAATATATGTATATTCTACATAGCACAACATTGCCTATCATAATGTTATATATTCAAGCTATATACACATAGGTCACTGTACAATGTACATATACTCACACAACTCAAATTACTTGATACCCTCACACGCTAACCCCCAAATCTATAGGACACTAAGACACTAACTCAAATATACATGTACTGACACCCTCTCATCTAACACTCTAACAGTTAACTCTCATACTAATCCCTTAACAGATATATAACTTCCTACATGTGGTCACATGCCTACTACTGCCAGGTAAGGCCTATGCATGTCTAAACAAGCTACTGTATTGCCACTACAACCAAATAACCAAGACAAGCAGGCCATGATGCTGCCAAAGCAAATGTATATTTGCTGCAGCTAAGCTAATGAGGCCAAGGCAATGCCTTTTTGCTGCTACTGCATGCTGCTCTGCTAAACTCAAGCCAAGGCCAACCAAGCCCTACCCCAATTCAAAGCCACATCTTAAAAAATTGAGATGACTGTTTGCCATGAAATATAAAAGAGCAGAACAATTATGGGAGGACTGGACTTTTACTTCACGTTACAAACTCGCTTGTACAAAGAAAGCTTAGGGACAAAAACCTAGGTACATCAGTCTAAGTACAATTGTTTATTTTAGATTCTGGGGGTGACGATAGAGGCTCGGGAAAGCGACGGCCGCTCTGCCTTACTCCTTGGACAATCAGTATGCAGCCTTGGCTCCAAAAGATTGCTTGGCGTTGAAGAAATGCTCTCTTTGCTCTCTCTCTGCTTTTTCTCTCCAAGTATTCTCGTGCTCTCTCTGATATCAAAAAAGGGTCATCTTGCAAGGGAATGGCACCTTGCTATTTATAAAAAAGGGAATGCAATCATTAGGGTTTGCAATGATTGCCCCTTAGAGTGGCGGCGGCCTATTGATTGATCAATCTGGGCCATTAATCTTGAGTGTGATGAATATGGGCCATTTAGTGTAGATTGCACCAAATCCTATCAGTAATTAATGCTGATTGGAATAAATCTCCATGATGATAATTTGTTGATGTCTGCGAATCTGAATGAATAAATTTAATTCATTATTTTGCCACGTGTCCCAGATTGTTGGGATTTGACCCAATCTTCGATTGCAGTAAATCTAGGAAATTGATTGGCTTTATGATACGTGTCCTGGGAGTCACTGAGCCGCATAAGGATTAAGCCGCATAAAGTTTGAGCCGCATAAGCCTAGCCACGTGTCAGGGCAGCTTGGGGAGTGGCCCCCGAATCTTCGAACCACATGATAATCTGGACCATATAATGGGTAGTGAGCCGCATGAAGATGATCATTGTGAGCCGCATAGGACTGTTTCGATCTGGGCCATATAGGGCAACTTCGTCCTGAGCCGCATGGGGAGTCTCCGTTCGAGCCGCATATGGCTGTCCATGTGTCTAGGCTGCGTGGTGTTTTCTGGATCTCGGGGGGTTGTGCCAGAGATTTTCTTTGATTTCCTAGGATTCTGTCATTATGACAGAGTCATAATTGCCTCTTTGTGTCAGGCCTGTCGTTTCGTCAGAGCGGTCAGCCGTCAAAGCAATTAATGTAGTATAGGGCGGAGGGAAAAACTGTTTGCAAGCCACGTGTCTTCTCTTCTGAGCCGCATGGAACATCTTGAGCCACATAGTCCCTCGTGCCGCATGAGTCTTTGAGCCGCATGGGCTATCTGAGCCGCATGGGGTTCCCTGGCCGCATGGATCTTTCTTTATTATTTTTCATGCTTCTACAAGACCCCCTTCAAAGTTTTTAATTTGCAAAATTGAAATACTTTGAATAAGAAGCATGGCTGTGTGGAAGCTCTTCTAGCCGCATATGAGGTCCTAGCCGCATAGATGTCTTGGCCGCATGGAAGTTTCAGCCGTATGAACTTTCGAGCCGCAGAGTTGTTTCAGTTGCATGGATGGCTTAGCGGCGACTTTCGAGCCACATAGCTTCTTGCCACGTGTGAGGGTCTTTAATTGCCTCCTAATTCGTTTTAGCACCGTCTTTAGAGGGAAATCCTAAGGGCCGGTTCATTAATTCTTTTGGATTTTATGCCATGGGTGAATCTCGGGAACGAAAATCCGAGGAGTCGGTTTCACCTTTTACGAGGCGGTTACTAGTCCACGTGTCCTTCTTCTCTCGTCCTCCTATAAATAAGAGGAGTTTGGAGAGAGAAAGGGGTTCTTTACTTTCTCTTTTTCTTCAAATTTTTCCTATCCCGATCGTCTTTTTCTTCTCCGATAACTAATGGCTCCCAAGAAGACCGTGGCAGCAAAGGGCAAGAAGGCGGCCTCTTCATCGATTGCAACAGTGAAAGGCAAGAAGACTACTTCTGCCTCAACTGTGGCCGTTCCTCCGCCGGTCGTCGTACCCGATGTTCATCCTGACGTTTATCCCCCTATTATTGGTAAGGATATTATATGAGTTAAAGAACCCTAACTGCTATGGCTACGTCGCATATTTTATGCATAAGCTTTTGTGAGTTTCATGTTCGTCCTATGGCTGGGCTGCGAGCCGCATAAGAATAGCCACTATGTCCGCATACGTGCTTTGCCGACGAAGCCGCATAAGCAACGCTGAGCCGCATGGACTTTCTCTGAACAGAGCCGCATAAGTGTTCTTCTGAGTCTTGAGCCGCATGAGGCTTCGTTAAGTTGGAGCCGCATAAGGCTTCATTAAGTTGGAACCGCATGGGTGTTTTCTTGAGCCGTATGAGGCTTGGAAGCACCCAATCATTTCTTTTTATCCATCTTTTTAACTTATCTTTCTCTGTCTTCTTTTCAGTAAATCTGCCGATAAATGCTGCTGGAGAACTCCTGGTAGGTAGTGCCCAAGCTGCTCTGGGTTATAGGTATGACCATATTGTTCAGCATATGACGGATCAGTTTCCGAGTGACGAACCTCCGGCTAGACTAAATGCCATTAAGAACCAGCCTTTCCATTTCCTTAACGCTATGATGAACTCCGGGAAATTCGAAGGGGAATATTTGAAGCCTGTGTTCTTTTTCGGAGACGCCTTGACTGTGGAGAACAGTCATGTTCTGGAGGTGTCGGAGAATTGGAGTTTTGTCTTTAACGGGATGGCGATCCGCATCCTCCAAATGGAGCGACACTTTCCATTATCTTGGTTCAATATGCTCCCATTGGACCGAAAGATGGAAGAGACTTTAACCCCTACCCGAGGTGGGATGTTTGTGGGAAACATCTATTATAACAACAGTCTGAAGTCAGTGACTGTCGGCAAGGTGCACACCAGCTGTTCTGTAACGGGATTGGTCCCAGGTACTTTTTTGAATGTGTCGGGCCCCAATTTCACATTTTCTACCGCCGACACTTTTATAAATCAACTTGCTCGGAAGGGCTCCTACCCCATTGGCCGGTTGATGCTCCCTAGTTGGATACATCCTATTCCCTCGTGGACCAATCTGTCTATGTGGATCTTGTAGAAGTATGAGGCCTTTTTGTGTGAGATTGGCCTTTACCATGCTATTCGAGGCACCAACCATGGCTTGACCGTAAACAAGAAGTTGTTCATGTCTCTGCTGGAGATGTATAACTGCCATACGAGAACCTTCTATACACCCGTAGGGGAAATGGGGCTTGCGCTCCATGAAATGCACGCGGTCTCCAAGCTTCCTTGGGGGGACGAAGCTTTTGAGGCGTATACTCCCACTAATGAGGAGTTCGAAGATTTGGAAAGACGGTATCCCGGCTTCGTGGCTCTTTACCAAGAGATATTGTGCCACTATAGCACATGTCATCAGATAGCCCGAAAGGATAGCAACTCGGAAGGGAATGCTCCCCACACCAAGGACTGGGTGCACTATCTCTTCCCGACGGATGCCTCAGGTCGAGTTACCTCCCGTCGCCCTCGATCCCGGGAGGCGGTTAAAGACTTGGTGTCGTCGGCTAAGAGGGTGGCCACCACCAGTGACAGATTCAGGAGAAAGACCGGCTCTTTTGGTTATTTTACCAGGATACCCAAGAGCTGTCAGAGAAGGCGCTCTTGGCGGGGTTTTTGATGATATGGCTGCAAAATTGTGTAGTCTTTGGAGGGGCTTGTTCTATTGAGAGAATCAGTCGTAACTTTATCCTTCCGGCTGTGAAGTTAGTTTCGCGAATCAGGCTAGCTCTTCTCCCAGCCATGGTGTGCAGCATACATCATGGCCTTCGCACCTTCACATCTAAGGTCATCGCTCACGACGTGACCAAAGATTTTGAATGGACTGAGTTGCCCTATCACTATTTGATGGGGTGGCTGTTGATGCATTATCCGTCTTTGATGAGACCGGGCTCTGAAGACGGTGTAACTGATGATGACGCATTTATCTTCCATTATCGTGGTGAGCCTTGGGAGTATGAAACCATGCGGGCTTGCCGGATGGCATTAGCGAGGGCAGATATGTACCATATTTCTATATCCGTCCCTTGTTTTACTGCTAAGGACATAGAGGTTGTACATCTTGACAGTATTGCATCCCCTCAACTTCTGGACGGCCAGATGCTCCTGTGGCTGCGTAACATCCGCCCCACACATCTGGTGTATCGTAACCGTAATACTGTTTTTCTGGAGCCTTATCTGCCTAGTAGGTTTGCCCGGCAGTTTGGATACAGCCAACTTTGTCTAGACAGTCCCAGCTCCTGTCTGGGTTTTGAAGGTAGCCTTCTTGATGGTATCAGGGCTTGGCAATACTATGATACATTCCATACCCATACCATTTTCTCGGTCCCTGTCATTAAGGCGTCAGTGGAGATCTTGTACATGGCGGCTTTGTATCATGTCATGGCGAACAAACCCCCGGTCGGTTTTAACCCGGGTGCCAGTTTTATTATTGGTACCAGCCTGGAGGAAGGATCTCAAGGGGCCAAGAAGATAAAGACTAGAGTCGAAGTGCCAGATTTGGATTCCGCTGCTGAGGATGATGAAGGCAACGAGCATGATGGAGATGACTCTATCCTTCCGGTGGCAGATGAAGAGGTGGATCAGCCGCCTATTTTGTCGGATGAGATGTTGGGGGATCAGCCACCCATTGCGCCTGGCCCTACTCCAAAGCGTAGCAGGCAAGTTTCTCCTGTTGGCGGTATTTCTCATTTTTGGAAGTTAGTTGCGACCAGACACCGTCAGCTAACTATAAGAGAAAGTGGAGAAGAAATTAACCCCGCGTCAGAGGTTACCAAGCCACTCCCGACTCTTCCTTTCTTCTTTCCTTCTAGCTTCGATTTTAATCATCTTCTTTCCTTTTTGTAGGTGTTAAGAGAAGAAGAAGAGTCTCAAGATGCTGAGGTGGTGACCCGGGATGACAGGGATTTTAATGAACCTGTCCATGAAACTACTAAATTTCATCAAGATGACGTTGATCGCGTCGTACTTCCCTCCGGGGTAGCTGGGATAGAGGAACCCGCTGAATCTAACTTGGAGGTTGCGGGTAAGGAGGTCATGTCAGCTACGCACGAGCTGCAGCCTCCATGTTCCTCTCCTGGTAAGATAAGCCGAATCTTATCCTACGAGGAGGCCTATCTGCTCTATCATCACATCCTTCAGGTCACGTCGACTGATCATTGTTCTGGGCATACAGGTCCGGCCTCTCCAGTGCTGAGGATGGACACTATTGAGATGAACTATATCGAAGGGGCACCGGTGGAGAGGAACGTACTTTCTCCTCTTTCGGCTCGTCTTGAGGGGCCTCCTGTGGGCTCGAGTTCAGAAAATCGGATGATGGGACGGCCAGGGCAGGGGACGATGGTCCTTTTATCCTCTTCTGCTTGGGTGGCTTCGAGAGTTGACCTCTCTACCCTACCGAGTATCCAGGCTCTTCGGGTGGCGGAGGAAGAGTTATCCGTTATCCGTGCATCGTTCTGCTCGGATTTTATCCCCCTGGTGGCAAGTTCTAGCATTACTCCTCCGATATTGCCGGCAATGCTTCCTCTGACGCCGTCCTCTACAGAGGTCTTGGATGACGCGTTATAGGACGTAGTTGACAGCTTTCACCGTCATTTGAGGAGGAGAATAATGGCTACTGTGGAAAGAGGGACCTCTTTCGTCTTGTCCCAGAAATACGCCCAGGGTCAAATTGATATCCTTAAGACTCTTCTTGGTGGTGCGGGGCTGGCTGCGCTCCTGGAGGCGAAGTTATTGGAGACTGAGCAGCTGGTGGCCCAGCTACAGGTGCTGCGGCAGGCTAATTTGTCAGCTATTATAGATCGGGAGCGTGGTTCTCTCACCGCTGCTATAGAGAAGACAAGGGCTGCTCGGGATAAAACCAGGCCGACCGTACTGAAGGACCTTCATGATCTGTCTAATCGATATGATCAATTGAGCCACGAGGGTGAAGATGTCATGTCTCGGGAAGCGGCTGCCTCCCGTGGGATCACTGACACGCGAGAGCAGATCCTTGAGCTTCAGAGGAAGCTAACTTTCTTGGAGTCTGAACTTGAGGCTGCCCGTATTGATAAGGAGCTGATTATTTAGGAGGCTGACAGAGTCAATCGAGCTTCGACTGACCTGGAAGTTGCTCTGAAGAAGTTGGAAGATGACTGGCAGGAGCTCATGGGCTTGGATGATAAAGAGCGGTTATCCTGGGAGGCTGAGTGTCGAGTTAAACAGCGACTCGAACAGGAGGCCATCTTAGTGAAGAATCGTCTTTTGGAATTGTGTAATGCCGAGCTATAGTCGGCCTTTTCCTCTTTTGTCTTCTTTCTTTTTTTTCTTTTTTGAGAGGGACGTGGTCCCGAAACATGTAATGCTTTTTTCTTTCTTCAAATAAAGAGTACTTTCCATTCTACCCTTCATTCGTATTGCTTATTGTGCTTGTGATATGATGGTAGTGTTTGCCCCGCACGGGGACTTGTTTGTGGACTCGTCATCCATGGCATACCTTAGTTTTAGGTACGGATAACAAGTTTGGTTAGGATATTTGGAACAACCATGACAAAGTGGTCATGGGTGCTCTCGGTATCGGGAAAAAGAATACCGTAGAGCAGCTGGGCTCCCAGGACATGATGAGATGGTAGGCTTGTGCTAAGAAACTTAGCAGAGGATATTTGTGGGCCTATTATCCTTGGCGTACCCTGGCTTAGGATACGGATAATAGGATAAAAGGGAACCAACATATTTGCTCAGAGGTAATGAGGACATGGCAAGCATGAGGGTTTTATCGTGGAATCTTCCTACTCAGAGGTAATGAGGACATGGCAGGAGTGAATTCACGGAGGATATTTGTGGTCAACAGAGGACATTTGTGGACCTATTATCCTTGTCGTACTCCGATTGTGGGTACAGATAATAGGTTGAAAGGGAATCGACATACTTACTCAGAGGTAATGAGGACATGGCAAGTATGAAGGTTTCTTCGACAGAGCCTTCCCACTCAGAGGTAAGGAGGACATGGCAGGAGTGGGCTCAATGAAGAGGGGGTACATAGAACGACTCAGAGGTAATGAGGATATGGAAGTTCTATGTAGGGGGTGATTTATTTTTGGCGGAAGTGAAATGACTCAGAGGTAATGAGGACATGGCCGTTTTGGCAATTTGTGGATCGATTACCCTTTTTGTACACTGGGAGTGCGGATATTAGATCATGAGGGAGGATCTCTTCCAGGAATAAAGTTCAGAGGTATGATCATACATGACTTACTATCTGAAAGAGTGATCGGGATGTGAGTTCAGAGGCACCAGCGGGTATATGACTCGATATTGTGAAAGTGTGAGTTCAGTGGCACCAGCGGGTACATAACTCGATAATCTGGGATGTTGTTGATGTGAGTTCAGTGGCACGAGAGGGTACATGACTCGAGAATCTGGGGAATGGTGAGTGTGAGTTCAGCGGTACCAGCGGGTACGTGACTCAAAAATCTGGAAAATTGTGAGGGTGAGTTCAGCGGTACCAGCGGTCACATGACTCAATGATCTGGAGAATGTCATTTTGACATAATATTTCTTCAGGAACTTGCCGTTGACGGGCAACATAAGCAAATCCCCGTTCTGTTTTGCGAGGCGGTAAGCACCGTTGGAGAATACAACCTCGATGATAAATGGGCCTTTCCATTTTGGCTGGAACTTGCCGGCGGTCTTGTGAGTCATGGCCATCGGTCTCCGAACCACCAGAACAAGATCGCCCACTTGAAATATTCTGATCTTGACCTTCTTGTTGAAGGCTCTGAAGATGCGTGCTTGGTATAGTTCGATCCTTTGCTGAGCTAGGAGGCACTTTTCATCTAAGGCCTCCAACTCTTGTAGTCGGCGTCGGTAGTTATCATCCGTCGTCAATTGATAAGTGAGGGCGACGCGGAGTGAGGGTATTTGAGTCTCCAATGGAAGAACTGTCTCACTCCCGTACACCAGGGAGAATGGTGTATTCCCGGTAGCTGTTCGGACTGTAGTACGGTATGCCCATAAACATTCACCGAGCTTCTCGTTCCAGTCGCGTTTGTTGGAAGAGACAAACTTTTTAAGGAGTTTGATGATTGTTTTGTTGAATGCCTCTGCCAACCCGTTCGCTGCTGGGTTGTATGGTATCGAAGCAAAATTCTGGATGCGGTGCTCATCGCAAAACCGATAGAAGGCATGGCTTGCAAACTGTGGACCATTATCGTCGATAATCCTTCAGGGCAGTCCAAAGCGGTAGATAACATGATGCTTGAGGAAGCTGATCACGTTTGAAGTCTTTACTTCTGCGAGTGGAACGGCTTCTGCCTATTTGGAGAAGTAATCCGTGATCGCAAGTATGAAGCGATGTCCACGGGAGGAAGGTGGAGTAATTGGACCGATAATGTCCATTCCCCATGCTTCGAAGGGCCAGGATGCCACTGTCGGATGTAGAAATTCGGATGGCTGGTGAATGAAGTCCGCGTGGACTTGGCAGGCTTTACACCTTCTTGCATAGTCTATCGCATCCGCTACCATCGTGGGCCAGTATTAGCCCATTCGGCGAAGACGGTCTTGCAATTTAGGGCCAGACTGATGGGCCCCGCAGACACCGTCATGAGCTTCTTGTACGGTTTCTTTGGCTTCTGCGTTCGACAGACACCGAAGTAATACTCCATCATCGGATCGACGATACAGTATTTTCGTCTCTGTATCGTAGAAGAATCTGAAAAATGCCGTCTGATGGAGGTAGCTTCCTTTGGGTTCTCGGGCAGGATATCGTAGACGACGAAGTCGATGAATGGTTGTCTCCAATCTGGGGCATCATCAATCGCCTGAGCGGAATAGCTTGCCAGGAATTGAACATTGTTCTTGGGGCAGACCAGTTCGTGGCCTATCACATCTACCGATTGATGAGTATGATTTGGCACTGCTAGGGAAGCGGCCAGGCCGGCTAAGGCATCGGCTTTGATACTTCGGAGTCTGGGGACGTGCTCGATGAAGAACCCCTCGAACGACGAGATAATGTTGATTGCTATTTGGTGATAGGGGATCATGTCTTCGTGGCGAACTTCGTATGAGCCCCGGATCTGATTGACGATTAATTGAGAATCGCCGTATGCTTCAAGATATTCTATCCCCAGCTCTTTTGCAAGTTGGAGGCCAATGACAAGAGCGTTGTACTCGGCCACATTGTTAGAGCAGGGCTCCGTGAGGGAGTAAGCACGGTTAATCACCAATCCGGAAGGGGAAACTAGCACCACCCCAACTCCGACAACGATATTGCCCTTGGGTCCAGTTCTCGAAGCACTGTCGAAGAACATTTGCCATATATCATCGTGAGAGGTTGTATGCGAGTTGGCGACCTCATCTGGGATTTCTTCATATATTCTGGATGACTCCGAGCCTGGGTGGGCTGCCAAAAGTCTGCCAGGGCTTGACCTTTGACAGCCTTTTGCGGGACGAAGATCATATGATAAGGGGACAGCAATTTTGCCCATATAGCGAGGTGAGAGCTGAGTGCCCCTGGTTTAGTCATGAGGACCCTGAGAGGGTTGACTCGTGAGATCACATGTATTGTTTGTCCAGTGACATAGTGCCGCGTCTTCTGAATGGCGAACACTAGGGCGAGGCATTCCTTCTCCACAGCGGTGTATCGGTGCTCTGGCCCAATCATCATTCGGCTGAGGTAATATATGGCTTGCTCATGGCCTGCATCGTTGTTTTGTGCCAGCAGAGCCCCGAGGGAATGTTCCATTGCTCGTACGTAGAGCAGAAATAGTTTTCCAGCAACCGGAGCCACCAGGACTGGAGGGTTTAACAAATATTTTTTGATATTATCGAAGGCCCGCTGACATTCTTCATCCCATATGAACGAGACGCCTTTCTTCATGAGGTGGGTGAATGGTCGACATCGCCCGGAGAGGTTAGAAATGAACCTCCTAATGTAAGCTAGCCTCCCTTGAAGGCCTCTGAGTTCGCAGAGATTTTTCGGGGGACCCATCTCCATAACTGCCTTTATCTTCTCGGGGTCTACATGGATACCCTGGGCGGTGATGATAAAACCCAAGAACTTCCCGCTGGATACGCCCAGGAAGGACTTTGTAGGGTTTATTTTCAAATTGTGCGCTTGCATCAGGTCGAATACCGTCCTCAGATCCTGCAGATGGTCTCCCTTACAACGACTCTTGACGGCGATGTCATCAACATAGCACTCTACCGCCTTGCATAAGTGGTCTCTGAAGATGATGCTCATGGCTCTTTGATATGTGGTGCCAGCATTCTTTAAACCAAAAGGCATGACTGTGTAGCAATACGTGCCAATCGGTGTTCGGAATGATGTGTGCTTTTCGTCGTCAGGAGACATCTTGATCTGGTTGTACCCCGAGAAGCCATCCATGAATGACATACGTTCAAAGCTGCAGGTATTGTCAATCATGATGTCCGTGATAGGGAGGGGGAATTCATCTTTGGGGCATGCCTCGTTCAGATTATGGAAGTCGATACAGATTCGAATCTTTCCATTCTTCTTGAGGACTGGTACTATGTTGGCGACCCAATCTGGATGTTGTTCCTCACGAATGAAGCCGCTGGCTATTAGTTTGTTGACTTCGGCTTCGATTGCATCCATGATGCCTGGGCAGAAGCGTCGCTGTTGTTGCTTGACTGGCTTTGCATCCGGCCGAATGTTGAGTTTGTGAAGAGCAATATCGGGATTTAACCCCGGCATGTCCTCATAGCTCCAGGCGAACACATCAATATATTCTTTGACAAGTTCCAGTAGCGATTCTCGCTCTTCGTCTGTTTGGCTTTTACTGACGAAGATCGATTTTGGAGAAGATTCATTGCCGAGATCTACTTGTATGACTTCATCTTCAGTGGGAGGTTCTCTCTGTTCGAACCGCTTTTCCTATTGTGCATCCAGCAGTTGGGCCCACGGCTCTAGCTCAAGGATTTCGGGGATGTCTTCATCTTCTTCATAAGCGTCAGTGAATGCCATGTTGACTGACAAGACTTGTCTGAACACATCTCCGATGCTGGTATCTGAGTCAGAAGTTGGTGACCCGGTTGAATGTGAATGCCAGTCACATTCTTCATCTGAACTCTCGGGGGTCGTTGTGGGTGTAACATACCCTAATCTACATCGAGTCTTGCTATAGTAGTCCCGTAGTTTGACTGCCGGGACCGGTGGCTTCAAAGGTAATCGTCGTCCAGTACCGTAGTTCAAGCCTGGCGGCGTCTCCAGATCATACCCCTGTTTCTGCATAAGATATTTGGATTGGGGGCTACAAAGATACAGAGGCAGTCTTCCGACATATGATCCAAGGTCGACTTCTTCTATGGTGAAGGGATACGAATCGTCCTTCCGGCCGAAGATGATTGGATGGTCCCCTCCCTCGATTATGCGGTAAGCATCTTCCACTGGAGTAAGCTGGATTGCGGTGTACACATTTGTCACCTGTGTGTGTAGGTGAGTGCCTATACCGTGTTCCATAGCATACATTATACAAAGCTTATTAAGCTCGAGGTAGTTCAAAGATAACCCTTTATTGATGAAGTAAGGTATCTTTTCTAGGGGGATTACATCATCTGTGAAGGGAACACCAGTGTGGGCAGCCACGTACTTAGCTAACTCCGGTTCCTCCTCGGCAACCCCTTGTATGAACGAAGACTGAGAGGACGACCTGGGCAGCTTGATCGTCAGTGGTTTAGCTGGTGGAGCGGAGCGTGGAGTTGTTGGCAAACTAGCGACCCCCAGCTTGGTACTCGACGCTAGGCGGGGAGTGGTTGGTTCGCTAGAAGTTCCAGGTCTCGCCTCTGGGTGACGACCCTTCTTGGGAAGGCGTATCATCATTGGCTAGTCGGAAGGATTGGACCTCTCTGTTTGCGGCTGGCCGACTCTCGGCAGCCTGATTGTTAGTGGCTTCATTGAGGGTCTTGGCATTTGGCCAGACCTTGGCAGCCGGATTATCATCCGCTCTTTCTGTACCGAGAGGCTGATTGCGTTCTTACGCAGAGTGGCGGTAAGGGGTGCAGACTTGCCAGGTTTGCGAGCTTGAAGGTGGATCGTCAGAGGTTCTTCTGGTCCTGTTGCTGTCTTGGTATGAGCTTGTACATCTCCTTTATCAAGGTGCTTCTTCGACTTTTCGTACAGACAGGAGTCTGAGTAGTAGGATTCGACCCCTTTGAAGGGATCGATATCAGCAAATTCCGTCCTCACGAAGCCGTATTTGTCGACATATTTGAAGCACTGGTGCAGCGTGGAAGGCACGATCATATAATCGTATATCCATGGGTGCCTCAAGAGGATGTTGTAAGAAGTGTCTGCATCTATGACGTAGCAGGTGACTTCTGATTGGAGATCGTCGATCTGACACTTCAGGCGAATCTTCCCAATTGGGTAGCTCCTGCCCGAATTGAAACCGCTGATGGCGGTACTTGTAGGCGTCAGGCGATGCATTGGGATACGGAGATGATGTAGCAGACCCTTCGGGATAATGCTTATGGAAGAACGAGGATCAATGTGCATTCGATCCACCTTTATGTCGCCGATGTATCCAGTGTAGTATAGCGGGCGATCGTGCAGGTTAGTTTTGATGAGCATGTCCTGCGGAGTGAAGATAATATTGGGCATCACTCCCATACAGGCGCTGTCTTGGAGATCTGCAGGCGGGTTCTCTTCCGTGAGGTTGACCTGAGCCGGGTATGCGTCGGCATTTTGGAGTGCATCGCTCAAAGCCGTACGAACATCCTTTAAGAGTCTCAGAAGCTCGTATAATAACAACTTGGCCGGTGTGTTGGCCAATTGTGCTAAGATGTCGAAGTTTTAGGGCTTCTCCAGCCCTTGTGATGCCTCTTTTCGGAGGGATTTGTCAAAGCGAGTCTCCTTCGGCCTAGGCATGTCGGTCGTCGAAAACTGAGCCGGTCCCGGAGCGTCAGTTGTAGCGGGCTGATGATCTTCAGCCGAGTTGTCAGTCACAGGTTGGGATTATGTCCCGGACCGCGTGACTACAGCTGTAGCTTCTTCGATATCTGTCGAGATTGTGCGGCAGGTCCTGACTTTTCTATTCTTCTTCTTGCAGGTGGAAGACGAAGTGGGCCGAGTCACTTCCGATACCAAGTCTGGATGGATCCACATGACCTCCCCTCGTAATGTGGTGAGGGGCACTAGACCAGCAGCCTGATCTCGGAGAGGTGGAAGATTAGCAATCTCTATTGTCGCCAGAGGGATGGGGACCACACAGTCTTGAGTTTCTGTCGGAGGGAAGCTGCCGAATTGTACTGACACCATATTGGCTGCCATCGTTACCTTTTCGAAATCGATGGCCAGTGCATTCGAATCGATGAGATTTTGGATGTATCGTTTTAGTTGGTAGCAGTCGTGTGTGGCACGGTGGACGCAGCGCTGGTAATGGCAGTACTTTGGGTTCTCCATATCCGCCTGCCGCGGTTCCCGTCTTGGTGGAGGAAGCTGAATTATGTCTCCTTGTATGAGCATGTCCAAGATGGGCTTGACGTGGCCGTCTTCGAAGGAGTAAGTAATTTGCGGCCATTTTTTGTCTGTTGGCTTTGGCTCAGGTTTCTGTGCTGTGTCGGCTACCATAGCCTGCTTACCCCTGTTGTCCCGGTTGTTGGAGTGGCTACCCCCATTGTCGTTGTTAGGACGCTTGCCCTTATTCTCTCCGTCCGAGATGTGCAGTCCCAATTGGCAAGCCTTCTTCAATCGTTCTTCGGCGCTTGTGGCACTGATGATGAACGTCTTCCAATCCTTGAATTGACTTTCGCCCATCCAGAGACTGGTTGTTGGGAGCAATCTCTTTTGGCAAATTTCAATCAAGGAGGAATTCAGATTTCCAGATGGCAGCTTCATTGTGGTTTAGCGAAACCGCTCGATATAGTTTCTTGTTAGCTCTTTTTTTCTTTGGACGACGTCCATGAGGGTGGACATTGTGATGTCCTGTCCTACTTCGTAGAATCTCTCCAAGAACATGCGCTTGAAGCCGACAAAGAAGTGGATGCAGTTGTCTGGCAGGTTGCGGTACCAGTCGAAGGCGACCCCTTCCAATGCCCCGATGAATAATCGTGTGAGAATAGCATCGTCATGGGGCAGATGGTCGGTGGTTACCTCGAAGTAGGTGATGTACCGACTTGTTGAGGTCTTTCCATCATAAGGATTGATATTGAATGGCTTATATCTTGGTGGGAATGGAACGTCCCTCCAGGCAGCAGGGTACGGTTGCCGTATTCTGAGGTCTTCAGAGTTTTCTCGAGCGTGAAACATGGCTCGGAGCTCCTGGACCTCTCTTCTCGCTTCGCAGGCCTCGTCCACGGTGGTTGGGGCCATTGTTTCAGGAGGATCGTTGCCCGGGTTTGGTGCCGCCGAATTCGAGTCCGCATTGATCGCGGGACCCGCGCTTGTTTGGCCAGGCGTCCCTTCTTGCAGAGTTGGAAGGGCCACTTTAATCTCGTCTACAGACTTGACCAAAGCAAGCAATATGGCTTCGAGACTGTCGATGCGTTGGCGATCACTGGAACCTCCTTGGCTGCTGTCTGTCATGAATACCGTCTTTACGTGAGGAGAGATGGACGGAGCGGTGGAAGAAGCGCCCTCCGAATCGTACCCCTGTAGTGAGAAGTCATCAGGGTATATGGGTATGTTCTCTTCTGGTTCAGACTCAGAAGGAACAGTACCCCCAGTCTCCGAGTTCGCCTCGTCTTGGAAGTTGTGGACGTTCTCGGGGACGTCAGGGTTTACTGAATCTGATGGGAGAGTTGCCTCCCCTGACTCGTCTTCTTGGAACATCGGATTGTTGTGGAGGCTCGGAGGGGTGCTACCCCCAGTCCCAGCAACCCCCTGCGCTGTGGACGACGAATCTTCCATTGTAGAAGATTTCGTCTTAGAACGAGTACCTTGGAAAACTCCGGTGGTGGGCACCCGTTTAGACGACAGTCTTTTAGTCTCAGTGGTTGAGATCTTCAGGCTGGGAACATTTGTCTTCTTTCTTCTTCGATCAACGGGGACTTTCTGAGCGGAGTTGCAGGAGACGATGGGAAGTACCTCGTCTTCTGAAGACGGCTGTTGCAGTCTTTGAAAGACGGACCGCCGGTCTTCTCGTACCGTCGTATTCTTGCAGCAGCAGTTGACGATGACTTGGGTGCAATGACGTCCGTGGGATGACTTTTTGTACCCTGATACGTCTTCTCTTTCCATGCGTTTGTGGAGGATGGCCTCACGCAAGTCAGACTGGTCTGGATCGACCATGCTTTCTCCCTGGATTTTGGGAGACTTTTGTGCACTTCTCTGTCCGTTTGCCACCGGGAGCTGGACTCGAGTGGTTCTGTACAACTTCCCATCTGAGGCCCGCATAACAGTATGCGCGACGCTCAGATGATCAGAGACAGGATCAGCGGACCGAGCGTGCCAAGCTCGCGCTGCCCTAGACTTCTTCGCTCTAGTGCGTAAAGGCACATAGTAGGAAGAGTCTAGGTGATGCTGGAGAGAGTCAAACATATCTTCTTGGGAGCACAAGAGATCAGGACCATAAGACAGACAGTCGAAGATAGAGTCGCGCGGGGTAGGCGTCATGCTGCCGTCCTCAACAATCTTCATGCGGCTGGCAGACGTAGCCGCATAGGCTTTCTTCATGCAGCTGGGAGTCTCAACCGCATGAGTTTTCTTCATGCGGCTGGATGATCTGGCCGCATAGACTTTCTTCATGCGGCTGGCAGATTCACCCGCATGAGCCTCCTGCATGTGGTTGGCAGTTTTGGCCATAGGAGTGTTCGGGTTCTTCTTGGGCGCATAGAACCACTCTTTGTCCCTGCAAGTCCAGCATCGTAGTGCTTTCCTCTGCCAGACTTGGGGACAACAGAGTGCTCTACGGCTCGAAGTGGAGCCTTATGAGAGTCGTCTTCGCCGTCTTGGGTAGCAGAGAGTACCCCGTCCAGAGCTTGTGGAGGAGCAAATGATTTTGGCCTCCACTCGCAGCGAGTTTCTTTGTGCGGGTTCGCTTCTGGATCGGGCCAGCACTTCCTTCAGAAAGCATTTCTTCAAACTTCTGTTGGTCGAAGCGGACGACCATCTTCTGTTGCGTGGAGCCAAGTTTGGCTGCATCCGATTGCGTCACCAACTCCTCAGCCGTGGAGAAGTTCGTCCCCAGCAGAGTCGCCATCGTGTTTGCCATGAAATATAAAAGAGCAAAAAAATTATCGGAGGACTGGACTTTTTCTTCACGTTACAAACTCGCTTGTACAAAGAAAGCCTAGGGACGAAAACCTAGGTACAGCAGTCTAAGTACAATTGTTTATTTTAGATTCTGGGGGATGACGATAGAGGCTCGGGAAAGCGATGGCCGCTCTGCCTTACTCCTTGGACAATCGGTATGCAGCCTTGGCTCCAGAAGATTGCTTGGCGTTGAAGAAATACTCTCTTTGCTCTCTCTTCTTTTTCTCTCCAAGTATTCTCGTGCTCTTTCTGATCTCGAAAAAGGGTCCTCTTGCAAGGGAATGGCACCTTGCTATTTATAAGAAGGGAATGCAATCATTAGGGTTTGCAATGATTGCCCCTTAGAGTGGCGGCGGCCTATTGATTGATCAATCTGGGCCATTAATCTTGAGTGTGATGAATCTGGGCCATTTAGTGTAGATTGTACCAAATCCTATCAGTAATTAATGCTGATTGGAATAAATCTCCATGATGATGATTTGCTGATGTCTGCGAATCTGAATGAATAAATTTAATTCATTCTCCTGCCACGTGTCCCAGATTATTGGTGTCACAACCCGCACCCTAGAGTTAGGGCACGAGAACGTAACAACGCCCAGCCTACGCCGCAGTGTCGGCGGTAGAACGCTGTCCTAGGTCTCATGCATCTAACAGTATAAGGATAAGCAGTTTATACTCCCAGAATGAGGGTGACATAGCAGAATATAAACTCAATCACATCTAGGGTAGAGTATAATGAAAAATAGATAAAACATGAAATTCAAAAGAAATACAGCAGATATAAGTCTAAGTGTCTAAGATACACAATCCAGAAATACATCTCAAAACTCAAATACAGAAATCCATAAATACAACTCAAGACAACTGAAAATAATCTGAGCAAAATCCTAGCTACATATACAACCTCTACTGTGTCTCCTCTAGGCTAGCAGGCAACCTCTATGCTATCTGTAAAATTTATCAACATGTCCAGTCAGGACAGGAGCGAGCACAATACATCTCAATAGTTCATAGCAGGTTAGAAAATATAATCATGCAGTAAAGTAAGATACAGGTACTGAAAGAAATGCAGTATGTAAACAGAGAGAGAGCTGTAATAGAAATATCTACTATACAATAGAGAACTAACAGTGGCTAGTGAGTCAGAGTATAACATAGACATGTAAATGGCATGGGATGATTCTGATGCTACACTATGGAATAATTCTGATGCTACACTACTTGGGCATTATTCACATGTCCACTTCTACTCTCCCGTACCCCCAATCAATACACAAGGATTCGACCATGTTATGTTATGATTCCATGCAAAGGCCCCCGAAGGGTGATACATGGATGTCCCATAAATAGGGATTCTAGGAGATTCTAGGATACCCAATAAATGGGATAAGGATTCTAGGAGACTCTGTGATCATAAGAGTATATGTCACAAGTGATCAAAGAACCAATGAAGCATAGTGATACGCCATGTAAGTGAAACGCACAGAACTTGTAGTACTCGATGCTCCCTAAGGATAACATCTCAAGAAGGGATCCATATAGTACCAATCCGTGTGACCAACGTGACAGTAACAAGTAAAGTAATTTAATGCAGGAAATAATTCTAAGCAGGATATGAAATGATCAGAGAATGTACTCGCCTGATACCCTGAACAGCTGATATGAAAAGATGGCCAACTGGAGTCACAGGGTCTTAGTTATAGCAACATAGGTTATAAAGAGTTCAATTTATATGGTAATTGAAATTATAATACAATCTACATGATTCTAAGTCAATCTAGGTCAAAGTCAACTTTGGTCAACTATAAAGTCAAACTAGGTCAAATCTAGTCAATTGTGGTCAAACTACCTAGGGTTGGGCCAATAATGGTCAACTAGTCTAGTTAGTCAATTCTAGGTCTAAACAAACTAAGTATATACAAATCAAGTATCCAAGATAGCTACTAACTCATAGCCTAAGTCACTTACTAAACCAAGTACAAAACTAAACCATAAGCTAACAAGGCACACAAACTTAGTCATATAATGTATATATATTATTCACATTCACATATTCATATACATAGATATATATAGGAAAGCTATATATATAGGCACATATATATATAGAGAGAGAAAGAGAGGTAAAAGAGTAAGTGAGTATGTGTGTGTTTGGCATGTGTGAAAGGATATGTATTAATGTTCTAAAATTTAGTGATAGGTAGGTGTATGTGACATGGGATACATGATGTCAAAGGGTGTATGAATGAATATGTGTAAAAGGTTATAGGTTAACTCAGTTTATAGAAATGCATATATACATACATACTTACATTGTATACATGCATACATACATATCATGTATATTACATTACATGATACATACATGTATACTTGTATTATATTATACTTACATTCATGCATATTAGAATCTTGTATTTATATTAACATATTGTAAATATTCATTTCATTCATGCATCTATCCATTATCTACATGTTTTATACATATGCACACATTGTATATTTTTATCATTTCATACATTAACATAGAGACATACAAACATGCACACATCATATATTTTATACCTTGTATTACCTTACATATCATGTTATATATTATCATTCATTCCTTTCATATATTACATTATCATTAAGTTGAATACATCATATATGGATACCATACATAATTTTGCATGCTTGCATTCATATATTACATTCTATATTACCTATATATATGTATTTCCTCTATTCATTCATGCTTGCATCATATACTCTACATTACCATACATATTATCATTATATATTGCATCACAATATTTATACATTATGCATTTATATCTATCATTACATATATATCTTGCATTCATATCTAGCATTCATTATATACTTTCATGCATACATTGTATATTTCTTTCATTCATGCATTGCTTATATGCATTATATTAATTGCATTCCTACATGCTTGCATTCAACCATATATATACATTAATGTAAAGAGAATATATATCATTTCATTCATCTAACATATCATGCATTACATACTCTATATTCATTTAATATCCATACTACATAGGCTCATAGGTTACACAAAATGCATATATCGTATAGTCACTCTTCTACTTAAAACCAATACTATACCTATTGGGCATTCACTAAATTCTAGGATTAATGTATGTTATAGATCTTTGTGTTAGCTTTCCGAAACTTTAAACGGATCGCATTTTCGTGTCCGGAAGCTCCCGGAATCGCAAAAATACCGAAACGCGTTCGTCTTTCATACAGCTGACACTCAAATAATTTTATAGAAAGTTTTAGATCGAATTTGGCTTATTAAAATATATATTTGGAAATCTAACTTCGATAGGCTTCTTTTAAAAAAAACGGGAGGTTAATTGGAGTTATGAGCTAAAAGTTATGGCATTTCTAAGTTGCTCTAGCTACTAAAAACGTGGATAAAAATTATGACGAATTTAGGTAGTTTGAGACAAAAGAAACACAAGTATATAACATAATATATCAAGAACTCACTCTCTACACTAATATATATATATATGAGACACTATAGAACACATCTCCAATACAAAAATATGAGATTAAACATGTAATAATTCATTCATACATAACAACAACACATAGTGTGTCCAAATTTGGGGTTTTTCTACATGGACACAACCACAACACAAAGGACACTCCTATGACCTCCAAATGGACATAAAATGGACACAAATGGAGATACAACCATGGGGGTCATTCCTATGGGTTCAAAATATTTCTATATGCATGTAGGGATGGATTAGAGAAGAGATTATACCTTCCGGGAGAGAGATTCAAAGAAAAAGCCTTCCGATACGGTACCGACACGTAGAGATTCCAAAAGGACACGAACGAGCTCCGAATCCTCCCAAACTTGGCTAGCACCCTCTAACCATGGAGTAGAAGAGAAATAAAGAAGATTTGGTGGAAGAAGGGGTTGATTTGGAGATGAAATCAATGGAGGTTCATCTCTAAATTAATTTGGAGAAGAACAAGAGAGAGAAAGTGGATGAAAACAAATGAAGAAAGGAGTGACTCACTCCTTATCCCCCCTCATAAGTGACTGCCCAAAAAGGGTGAGGTGTCCCCTATTTGAATGTCCAAAATGCCCTCCACTAATCTATTTGATTTAAATTAGGAATGGGTTAAAGGATGAGGTCAATTTAGTCTAGTTTAAGTCTCTAATTAAACTAAACCTATCCATAAATAATTAGTCTAACTACTAACTAAAATTAATATCATGTGGACTAAAATTAATATCAGTTGGCCATGCCTAACTAGTGTGTGGGTCCCACTAGAGTCAAACTACCCCCCGGGTCCCCGTTTCAAGTCGGATTGAGTTGATATTAGAACCCGACTCAATTAACCCCTAAACAATATCATAAATAATAAAATAAATTTCAACACCAAAATAATATCATAAATAATAAAATAAATTACAAAAATATTCAAAAATATAAATGACAAAAATATCCCTGTTTCTGAAAACTGGGGGTGACAAATCTATCCACTTTAAAAAAAATTCGTCCTCGAAATTAAAACAAAGCAATCACAAGAAACACATGCAGAAAACAATCTCATTCAAATACTTTTTAAAAAAAAATCAGCAATAAAAAAAATCTCTTTGAGGCACATCAAACATTTGTAAATAAAAAATGATACGTGTCCGCTACAGACACAAAACCATCACAAAATTACACCTATCAAAGGTCAAAATCAACAATCACCAAAGCAATAAATATCAAAATAATTCAAAGAGGTCAAATGCAACATATCCTTAGGCCAGACATGACATTAAAATATCCTAATCACATGGTTAGGCTCTAGGTCAAACAGTCTCTAGGGTTTCACTAGCAAGACATCAAAATCACAAGTCATGATTTTAAATAGTTTTAAAATGATTTAAAAATTACCAAAAATCATATCATGATTTAAATGTCAAATCAATAAATGATTAAAATTACAAAATTTTAAAATTATCCTTATTTTAGAAAACTGGGTGTTACAAGTCTACCCACCTTAGAAAAATTTTATCCTCGAAATTAAAATGTTCATACTCCTTCTAGGTCAAATCCCCTCACAATCAAATCTCAGAACTTAAACAAATCATACCATTAAAAGGACGGCATACAGGGTCATGGCACACGGTGGTAGTGAAAGTCTCATCTAGGTATACTAGTCATGCTAACCAAAACGGTCATAGGGTATCAAAACACACAAGCAATCTAGGGTGCTAAACTAGAAAAGATACAGAAATAATAATCATCAAAAGTGTAAGGCAGTCTACCATCCTATATGAAACTGGTACTTATCAAAAATAAATAAAGATGACTACCAATTATCTATAAATAGGTACTATTCAAAGAAAATCACAATCAAAAGTTAAAGAATGAAAGTCAATTGCATTGAAATCCAATCACAATATATATATATATAGAGTGTTAGAGAAGGAAAAGCTAGCATTATGTAAGGTTATGTGGTTCGTGTGTGTATGGGTGTATGTGGACATGTTCATATGGTTAGATAGTAGGCATGTGTGTATGTGAAATATACATGAAGAGTATAGGAGAATTTGGGTTTCGAAACAATAGCTATCCAGTTACACTACTCATGGCATATTGGTTAAACAATCTACAACACACAACCTATTTACTCATAACATGCATGGCCAACCATATACATATATATATAAAGAGGTAGAGATTTAGTTATGTATCTATATACATTATAACATGTATGCATAAGCTCTATATATATCTATATAGATATATAAACATAACATAGAGAGGAAGGGTTAGGTTTACATGGCAGTGTATACTAAGTTAGGGTGTGTGTGTCCTTGTAGAGGGTTATAGCTTAGTACTGAAAGGTTAAATCTAGTTTTAGTTCAGCATTTACATACAAAATCTGAAAATAAGCTAACATTTAAAGAAGTGTAATATTAACATAATGCAGTTTCAGATTTTAGGGGTTTGAAACATCACAACCAACTCAATTCTTCCAATATATCCTAACATGATAGAGAAGAAACCCTAACATACTATCCATACATTTAGCTATGCATACAGTTCAATATTACATATTAAATCTGAAATTGAACTAAATATTGGAAATCAATGTGAAAATGTTAACATGTATTCAGTTTTAGGATTTTGGAGAAATTCAACATCAAACCAACCCAATGTTTATCACAACCTAACATGTAAGAATATGAAACCTAAATTTATATCCCTACATACCACAATGTATATAGCTCAAAATATTACATTTGAAAAAAAAAAGCAAATTGAACTAAACATTTGGAATCCAGTATTAAGGGTTAATATGCACACAGTCTTAGATTTGTCAAATTCAAACACAAAACTCAACCAATTCCCTTAAGAGTTGAAACCCTGTATATAACATACACGTGCAGTGATATAAACAAAACTACTAACATGAAATTTATATTTGAATTATGAATTTAAACTGGAAAAAGCAGAGAACCAGAAATATTGGAGTTTTGACAATTTAAACATCAACAACATATTAATATGTATTTAGATAGGTTGGAATTTAAAGTGTAGCATGCATACGTATCAGGCAAGTGTCTGCTATATATATATATATATTCATATATATTCTCATGTCCCAATATAAAAATTAATTATACGTTAAGACTAACATTTAGATTCCTACCAAGATTGCAAGGTAGGTGATTGGTGAAATCAAGACAATTTTATTATTATTATTATTTAATACAAGGATTGTAGCAAGAAGAAAATAACAATGAAATCTGTTCTGCTTATCTGTTTAAAAGAAGGAACCATTTTGAAATCCAGAGCTAAACTATCAAATCCAAGATAAGGTTTAGTAAAAATCATCGATTCATTGTATTATGAAGAAACCCATAGCAAAAAGTTACACAAGGTTTATAAAAGCAGCTAAAGCTACTCCTAAGTTAAACAATGAGAAGCGAAATAAAACAAAACATCAATAATTCTTTTTTTTTGAATGACTGAAACAAAAGTAGAGAAAACATGTTCAAAAATATTTAAGGTACAATCTGATAATCATATGCGTCTATCCAAAATTATGGTACTCTAAATCCTCGTCATACTAGTAAGCAAGGCTACGATAATCACAGAGTCCTCGACTTAGGCACATACCTCTAGAATCATGGTATTTAACATTTTCACGAAGCAGCTAGCTTGGATGCGAAAATCTTAAATTTCCACACCCGAGAAATATGTCCAAGTCAGACTATATGTCCTCACTATGCTGGCTAATGTGACTGTAGAAGACTAGATTTCTATAACTTAGATGACCTAGCCCATATAATTTCATCTTGACAAAAATTAAATTAAATCAACAATGAATACCCAAAAATCAAATTTATCAACGAACATCAAGATTCAAAAATGAACAAAAATCCATCGAATCATATAAATACAAACTCGGATGCAACAGCTATCATCAAGATTTAAAATTCAGTAATCATCCATCGAAATAAATAAATACAAACTCAAATTCAACAATAATCTATCAAAATCAAATTCAACAACAGAAAGTAAGGATAAATCAAATCAAGGGAAGAAGAGTTTTCAAATCGAAGTTAAACAAGATTCTCAAGGGTCGTCCCAGGAATCTCTCAAGGGATCCTAATTGTGATTGAGTACCTTCAAAAAAAATATCCTAATCCTACAGCAGGCTGTAGTGGTACTCTAGTTCGAATACCACTACACAAACTTAACCTGTATGGGCCACCACTAAAAACGTGTCACGACCCGCACCCTAGAGTTAGGGCACGAGAACATAACAACGCCCAGCCTACGCCGCAGTGTCGGCGGTAGAACGCTGTCCTAGGTCTCATGCATCTAACAGTATAAGGCTAAGCAGTTTATACTCCCCGAATGGGGGTGACATAGCAGAATGTAAACTGAATCACATCTAGGGTAGAGCATAATGGAAGATAGATAAAACATGAAATCCAAAAGAAATACAGCCGATAGAAGTCTAAGTATCTAAGATACACAACCCAGAAATACATATCAAAACTCAAATACAGAAATCCATAAATACAACTCAAGACAACTGAAAATAAACTGAGCAAAATCCTAGCTACTTATACAACCTCTACTGTGTCTCCTCTAGGCTAGCAGGCAACCTCCATGCTATTTGTAAAATTTTTCAACAGGTCCAGTCAGGACAGGAGCGAGCACAATACATCTCAACAGTTCATAGCAGGTTAGAAAATATAATCATGCAGTAAAGTAAGATACAGGTACTGAAAGAAATGCAGTATGTAAACAGAGAGAGAGCTGTAATAGAAATATCTACTATACAATAGAGAACTAACACTGGCTAGTGAGTCAGAGTATAACATAGACATGTAAATGGTATGGGATGATTCTGATGCTACACTATGGAATGATTCTGATGCTACACTACTTGGGTATTATTCACATGTCCACTTCTACTCCCCCGTACGTCCAATCAATATACAAGGATCCGACCAGGTTATGTTATGATTCCATGCAAAGGCCCCGAAGGGTGATACATGGATGTCCCATAAATGGGAATTCTAGGAGATACTAGGATACCCAGTAAATGGGATAAGGATTCTAGGAGACTCTGTGATCATAAGAGTATATGTCATAAGTGATCAAAGAACCAATGAAGCATAGTGATATGCCATGTAAGTGAAACGCACAAAACATGTAGTACCCGATGCTCCCTAAGGATAACATCTCAAGAAGGGATCCATATAGTACCAATCCGTGTAACCAACGTGACAGTAACAAGTAAAGTAATTTAATGCAGGAAATAATTCTAAGCAGGATATGAAATGATCAGAGAATGTACTCGCCTGATACCCTGAACAGCTGATATGAAAAGATGGCCAACTGGAGTCACAGGGTCCTAGTTATAGCAACATAGGTTATAAAGAGTTCAATTTATATGGTAATTGAAATTAAATACAATCTACATGATTCTAAGTCAATCTAGGTCAAAGTCAACTTTGGTCAACTATAAAGTCAAACTAGGTCAACTCTAGTCAACTGTGGTCAAACTAGCTAGGGTTGGGTCAACAATGGTCAACTAGTCTAGTTAGTTAATTCTAGGTCTAAACAAACTAAGTATATACAAATCAAGTATCCAAGATAGCTACTAACTCATAGCCTAAGTCACTTACTAAACCAAGCACAAAACTAAACCATAAGCTAACAAGGCACACAAACTTAGTCATATAATGTATATATATTATTCACATTCACATATTCATATACATAGATATATATAGGAAAGCTATATATATAGGCACATATATATATATATATATATATATATATATATATATATATATATATATATATTGAAAGAAAGAGAGGTAAAAGAGTAAGTGAGTATGTGTGTGTTTGGCATGTGTGAAAGGATATGTATTAATGTTCTAAAATTTAGTGATAGGTAGGTGTATGTGACATGGGATACATGATGTCAAAGGGTGTATGAATGAATATGTGTAAAAAGTTATAGGTTAACTCAGTTTATAGAAATGCATACATACATACATGTTTACATTGTATACATGCATACATACATATCATGTATATTACATTACATGATACATACATGTATACTTGTATTATATTATACTTACATTCATACATATTAGAATCTTGTATTTATATTAACATATTGCAAATATTCATTTCATTCATGCATCTATCCATTATCTACATGTTTTATACATATGCATACATTGTATATTCTTATTATTTCATACATTAACATAGAGACATACAAACATGCACACATCATATATTTCATACCTTGTATTACCTTACATATCATGTTATATATTGTCATTCATTCCTTTCATATATTACATTATCTTTAAGTTGAATACATCATATATGGATACAATACATAATCTTGCATGCTTGCATTCATATATTACATTCTATATTACCTATATACATGTATTTTTTCCATTCATTCATGCTTGCATGATATACTCTACATTACCATACATATTATCATTATATATTGCATCACAATATTTATACATTATGCATTCATATCTATCATTACATATATATCTTGCATTCATTATATACTTTCATGCATACATTATATATTTCTTTCATTCATGCATTGCTTATATGTATTATATTAATTGCATTCCTACATGCTTGCATTCAACCATATATATACATTAATGTAAAGAGAATATATATCATATATATATCATTTCATTCATCTAACATATCATGCATTGCATACTCTATATTCATTTAATATCCATACTACATAGGCTCATAGGTTACACAAAATACATATATCGTATAGTCACTCTTCTACTTAAAATTAATACTGTACCAATTAGGCATTCACTAAATTCTAGGATTAAAGTTTGTTATAGATCTTTGTGTTAGCTTTCCGAAACTTTAAACGGATCGCATTTTCGTGTCCGGAAGCTCCCGGAATCGCAAAAACACCGAAACACGTTCGTCTTACGTACAGCTGACACTCAAAAATTTTACAGAAAGTTTTAGAACAAATTTTGCTTATTAAAATATCTATTTGGAAAGGTAACTTCGATACGCTTCTTTTAAAAAAAAGGGAGGTTAATTGGAGTTATGAGCTAAAAGTTATGGCATTTCTAAGTTGCTCTAGCTACTAAAAACGTGGATAAAAATTATGACGAATTTAGGTAGTTTGAGACAAAAGAAACACAAGTATATAACATAATATATCAAGAACTCACTCTCTACACTAATATATATATATGAGACACTATAGAACACATCTCCAATACAAAAATTGAGATTAAACATGTAATAATTCATTCATACATAACAACAACACATAGTGTGTCCAAATTTAGGATTTTCCCACATGGACACAACCACAACACAAAGGACACTCCTATGACCTCCAAATGGACATGAAATTGACACAAATGGAGATACAACCATGGGGTCATTCCTATGGGTTTAAAATATTTCTATATGCATGTAGGGATGGATTAGAGAGATTATACCTTCCGGGAAAGAGATTCAAAGGAAAAGCCTTTCGATACGGCACCGACACGTAGAGATTCCAAAAGGATACGAACGAGCTCCGAATCCTCCCAAACTTGGCTAGCACCCTCTAACCATGGAGTAAAAGAGAAATAAAGAAGATTTGGTGGAAGAAGGGGTTGATTTGGAGATAAAATCAATGGAGGTTCATCTCTAAATTAATTTGGGGAAGAACAAGAGAGAGAAAGTGGATGAAAACAAATGAATAAAAGAGTGACTCACTCCTTATCCCCCCTCATAAGTGGCTGCCCAAAAAGGGTGAGGTGTCCCCTATTTGAATGTCCAAAATGCCCTCCACTAATCTATTTGATTTAAATTAGGAATGGGTTAAAGGTTGAGGTCAATTTAGTCTAGTTTAAGTCTCTAATTAAACTAAACCTATCCATAAATAATTAGTCTAACTACTAACTAAAATTAATATCATGTGGACTAAAATTAATATCAGTGGGCCATGTCTAACTAGTGTGTGGGTCCTACTAGAGTCAAACTACCCTCCGGGTCCCCGTTTCAAGTCGGATTGAGTTGAAATTCGAACCCGACTCAATTAACCCCAAAACAATATCATAAATAATAAAATAAATTTCAACCCCAAAATAATATCATAAATAATAAAATAAATTTCAAAAATATTCAAAAATGTAAAATGACAAAAATATTCCTGTTTCTGAAAACTGGGGGTAACAATTGGGATTTGACCCAATCTTCGATTGCAGTAAATCTGGAAAATTGATTGGCTTTATGACACATGTCCTGGGAGTCACTGAGCCGCATAAGGATTGGGCCGCATAAAGTTTGAGCCGCATAAGCCTGGCCACGTGTCAGGGTAGCTTGGGGAGTGGCCCCCGAATCTTCGAACCACATGATAATCCGGACCATATAGTGGGTAGTGAGCCGCATGGAGATGATCCTTATGAGCCGCATAGGGCTGTTTCGATCTGGGCCGCATAGGACAACTTCGGCCTGAGCCGCATGGGGAGTCTCCGTTCGAGCCGCATATGGCTGTCCACGTGTCTAGACTGCATGGTGTTTTCTGGATCTCGGGGGGTTGTGCCAGAGATTTTCATTGATTTCCTACGATTCTGTCATTATGACAGAGTCATAATTGCCTCTTTGTGTCAGGCCTGTCGTTTCGTCAGAGCGATCAGCCGTCAAAGCAATTAATGCAGTATAGGGCAGAGGGGAGAACTGTTTGCAAGCCACGTGTCTTCTCTTCTGAGCCGCATGGAACATCTTGAGCCGTATAGTCCCTCATACCGCATGAATCTTTGAGCCGCATGGGCTATCTGAGCCGCATGGGGTTCCCTGGCCACATGTATATTTCTTTATTATTTTCCATGCTTCTACAATGACCCTTATACATATATAGAACACAACGCCCATAAATCCCACTACTCAAACACTCAAATCACTGAACTAACACTCTAACATATGTATTCAATACTTAATATGTATTGGGCCCTCTTGTATACTTATACTTGTACACTAGTAGGCTACATCTCATACCTATATACAGAGTAACATATCCCTAAACTCAGACTACATACTATAATCACATAGGTATGCCTAATATTGGCATTAATCCACACTACCTCATCCCATAACCCAACTGATATGAATACTAAATATCTGATACTAGCATAGAACACATGACACACATTCACAATTGTGTCCTAACCTGTGTCCTAAACAGTTTACAGTGGGTGCACTGTGTGTGTATGTGTATACATGTTCGTGTGCAGGTGTCGAATAGCAATTAGGTGTCAATTAGTATCTTGGTGACATGGAAGCCGTGTCTAGCACGTTAGGTATCTTTGCGTCCACTAACGTGTCCAACAGGTGTCAAAAATAGTATAAATAGAGGGTGTAAACCCAGTGTCAGGGGACTGTGCCTAGGGGGTCTCGTGCACATGTGTCGAACCCCCTAGGACACAAATTGTCCAGCTATTAGGTTGTACAGGTGTATCATCTGGTCGACCAAGTGTCAGGGTGCGTGTATGTCCAACTAGGATGTGTCAAGGTCGTGCCGTGTCCAGCTAGGCGTATCAGAAAGGGGTTTCTGTGCGTGTGCATGTCTATACAGAACAGTACGAGAGTGAAAACTCCCAAACCACTAAACCAAACCGTGTGAGACTTTAGGGGCATGTTGTCAGACATTGTCCCCAAGTGTCTACAATTTTGGTGTCTAACCAAGTCATGTCGTATCAGATATAAATGTATTACAGCAGGACACTGCACTAGGTCTCGTGCAGTATCCCCGTGTCGATTTTCGACACAAAAATGAAATCAAAACCAACTCAGTCGAACAGAAATCAATTCTACACTTAATAAGCTACAAATCCATACAATTAATTTTGAAAATTACTAACATAAATTCCTATGTGACATTTCACCAAACACTTTACACTATACTCTGATACATGTCCGATACGCATATCAAATAGACACAAATTCCTACCAAACTTGGTCAACAGTAAGAGGAGCCCTAAATGAATGCATCTATGAAAAGAAATTAGGATTTTAAAAGGTTTATAGGCCATTACCTATTAAGAGTTAGATCTCAATAAAAAAGTCCAAGAATGAGATCCTTCTTCCAACTTGCAATAGTCAAAAGCTTCTAAATCCTTGCTAGCTACCCACCAATGGTCTCCTCTACTGTAGGGGAGTGCAATGCAAAAAACTAGACTCAATTTGGAGTCAATTTGAAGAAAGGGAGTGTTTTGGGGAAGAACACAAATTAGGGTTTTTAGGAGGCTATGAAAAGGAGGCAAGAATGAATGAAGAGGTCTTCTTATAGCGGGGAGGCTGCCTCTTGGATGCCTAGGGTTTGTTATAGGGTTAGGGTTAGGTTCTAGTTGTTATTAAAGGCCTCTACAAGTGTAATTCTAGGCCTTAAGCTAAAGGCCCAAGCTAAAATATCTATCCTTAACAAATATCTAACCTCAACTTAATATCTAGATATTCCTAACCTTGTCATGATGGAAACTTCTAATCTAATATCTAGGCTCATGGATAATTTCTAGCTTAGGGCAATTCTAGGTTAAGGCCTAATTAACACTTAGCACATTATCAATGATCAAAGTCCTAATTAATTCAAAAGTCACCAAATGACCAAAATACCATTAGTCTAAAAAGTTATAATTAGCCAATCTAATCATATGGTTAGGTCTCCATGGTCATGGTTAGTCTCTAGGCTTAACAATTCTAGGGTTGCACAAGCAAAACACCAAAGTCACGATGCATCAATTTAAATAGCATTAAATAAATTAAAATTTACCAAAAATCATTAACATGAGTTAAATCCTATTATTTAATAATTATTTTTTTACAAAAGTTCAAAATTATTCTTATTTTAGAAAAGTGGTGGTTACAGCTTGAAAGTTTTCTATGTGTAGTATTTTATTTTATTTTTTTAGTAGCAAACCAAATTTGCGCTTTTCGTCCCTTATTCTCTAGAAGTCTGTTTGCTGAGATAACCTATACTCTTTTATAAATTATGAGATTTGTTTGAATGAATTATAAAGAAATTTATTTTTGTACCTAATCCTACATAAAGGCATGTTATTCAAATAAGTTGGTGCTTTATTTGAGATTTTGTGATGATTGTAGAAAAGGTCAAGTCATTGCTCTGTCAATACTTTTTCTGGGTTTTTTTTTGGGCATAAAAATGAAATGGAAATACTTGTGGTAAATGAACCAAGTTTTGTTTGAGTAGAGTTGTATTTTGTTCCACTGAAAATCAAATTTGCAGCTTGAGTTGGTTATCCTAAATTGCAACAATTATCATATTCGCTTTTCATATATATATATATATATATATATATATATATATAGAAAAAAATATTCAAAAAATAAGGGTTTTTGTAATGGTTATAATCGTTACAAATCACTACAACAAAAAACCTTTTTAATGACGGCTAAAAAGTGTCATTAATGACAAACCATGACGCTTTTTTTCCAAAGCAACCGTTATGAAAACGGGTGTTATAAATATTTTTTTAAAAGCGTTATAAAAAAAACCGTCATGAATAGTTTCTATAAAAGCGTTATGAATAGTTAATATATAGTGCATAATTCAGAATAATTTTAAAACGTTATGAATAGATAATATGTATAGGCTCAATGCAGCACATTTATAACACTTTATACTATTCAAATTAGCATATTTATAATGCTCTTTACTGCACAATATATATTACATTCCAAAAACTTAACATTATATATCACCATCTTTATTACATTTCTCAAAATAGAGTACATATCAACATCTTCATTACATTGAATATCCAAATACATATATATATTTACAACAACCAAAATTGTCTACATCAAAACTTGGCTACATCAAAATAGTCCACAGAACATGTAGCAAAATCCTGAAAAAGATAAAAACAAAGTTCAATATACTTTATTTATTTGGGTAAAATCTATTGTAAGTTTAACTTATCCGTATCCGTGTTCGTATCCTGAGTCCGTATCGTGGCCTTATGGATGTTGATTGATAACGACAAATTTGTAGAAACAAAGGAGAAAACCTCACCTGGATTGTGCTGTCCAAATAGAACCTGGGCAATTGCCAATCCGCCCGCCTCTCCAGGATACCCAGCCCACAAGATCGCCCCGATGGTCCGATCATCCTTCGCGAAGCTGACATCTACCGGACGGTTCCACCTTTCTACAAGGCTGATAATCCTGAAATGCAAAACATGCCAAAGTCATCTTAGACAAACAAAGATATGATGAAGTCATGACATCAACAACAATATAATCATCACAATTTATATTCTTAGTGGAAATCAAGGCTATCAAATTGACACTAAAATAAATAACCGTGCCTGTGAGAGGTATCGTTCATGTAGAATATAGGCGGGCTAGTATCCAGACAGACTGCATAAAACTGATTGCTGTCTGCACATGTCAATTTGGCAAATGTTTCAAAGTCGCATCTTCTAATGGCTTCTTCCATTTGCAGTATTCGACTTGGAACTACAACCTAGAAGAGAACCTCAAAAAAATAAATAATAATAACAATAATAAGATATTCTAACAACACCATGTTTCCGTATGTATACATTAGAATGCTATTAGAAATTTAAGATCCAAGAATATGTAGCCATATCACTATTTGTGTCATAATAGACTAAAATTAATCAGATTCATCACCATCTATGGATCAAGTATGGACCATGAGAAAGCTCCAGAAAAGAACTGACAAAGGTTTTACCAGATATTAACCTCCATCCCTGGTGCCAAATTCCTAATCACAGTAGCAATTGCAAGAGAGAGCCTTGTCAGTTGGCAGTTACATGGACCTGCCTTTTAGGTCATGAATTTTAAGCTCATACAACCAAGGAGCATACGACTGACAAGTGACAAATTACTACCCAAGTTAGATATGACCAAGTCACTCTCGCCAAAAAATCTAGAAGACACGGTTGTGGATAGTTAAATCTACCTTTTTAGTAATGTAGTTTAAGCTCACATAACCAAGGAGCATACCATAGACTAGTGGCACTCAACTAAACCTTATCTTCTGTTCAGGATTCCAAATGATGAAAGTTTAAGAGAAAGATTGCCTTTGTTTTTTGATTTGAATAAAGAACTCTAAAATTACCAAAATAGCATAAAATAACAGACAAATTGATACCTTGGCCCTATACAGTAATAGGGGACTGGTTTCAACGGTATCACGCATACCCGTGGTACTACTTGTCTGCTACTGCCTTGAACTCACCTGGGATACAATATTATTGTATTCTTAGAAAGATGCATAGAGAAAGTAAGAGATGTCTGGTTTTAGGTTTAATATAGGGTATCCTCAAGTAAGCTATCATAGATGACAGCTAACAGCTAGGATATGTAAAAGAACCTATATCAGAGGCCTTTTCCTTTGGAGTAAAATAGCTGCAACTAACAACATTCAATTTCAATAATAGAGCTCAACTATGGAAAATCTGTAAACAAGATGAGACATTTAAGTATCAAGGTTTGGAATAAGCAATAATCTAAGGTACCACATGCCACGTACCACTGCTATGATAATAACCAGGTCATCCCAATGACTGTCATTAGTAAGTTGAACTGTTATGATGTCACTTCCATCTGGAGCCTGACATTGCAAACAATCAAACTTCAATAGGGCAGTATGGTTAGTCACATAAATAGTTATAGCTTAATTCATGTTTCTAGGCCACCTTGATATCCTAACACTTATTATGATCTCTTGGTAATCTTACATTTCCCGTTTGCCATTTGAAAAATCTGCCATACAAACTGCGATATACCAGATGTACTGGCATCCGCCAATTCGTATTCTAAACTACCTGAAACACCATACTCATAAAGTAATTTGCAATCTACATTCACTATAACATCCTTGACCCTGTACTTTCTTTGTATTTCAGATGTACTGGCATTAGTTGGAAAACATAAGTCTCACTTATCACCTTCTGTAAGAACAATTGACATATGTGAAGTTAAGGGAAGGTAAATAAATGCACCTGCTTGGAATGACCTCAAAGCCAACTATACAAGAATCATCAGTCTCGAGGTCGTTATGATACATGACCTTGAAGCTTAGGTGGTTATTGATGTAATATTTATCTTCTTTATTCTGGTAAAAGGAATATTGACACAAAATAACAAGTTCACCTCAAGTAAGTCACCATAGAACATTAGAAAGCAACATATACAAACTTACACCAGCTAGCACATCTTTGTACCCAACACGGAAATCGTGTTCATAACTAGGCAATTGGCTTCCATCCCTTCTTTGTCTAGGGACCGCCACAGGAAGATTATCGAAGATCCTATTGGATGCACCACAGAATTGTTAGTCTGGATTAAGCATTGGGCTAACAGAGTTGTTAAGCATTTGGCAGATGTTAGAATATAAAGTGTGTATTTCTGTCCATGTTTGATTATGGTAAAGCAATATTCTCCAAGAGACAAAAGTAGCCATGGTCAATGTCATCTAAATCAGACTTCACAAGGTATAAAAACATATTAGATATGCTAACAATATAAAAAGTAAAGAATCTGTAACACCCAGTTTTCCAGATGAGGGTAATTTTGAAATTTTATAATTATAATTATTATTTAATGGTATTTATTTCATATTATGATTTTTAGTGATTTTTAAATTATTTTAAACTATTTAAATTCATGACTTGTGGTTTTGACGTTTTGCTAGTGAAACCCTAGAGACTGTTTGACCTAGAGCCTAACCATGTGATTATGATATTTTAATGTTATTTTGGCCTAAGGATATTTTTGCATTTGACCTCTTTGAATTATTTTGATATCATTTTATTATTTATGATATTGTTTTGGGGTTAATTGAGTCAGGTTTGAATTTTAACTCAATCCGACTTGAAACGGGGACCCGGGGGTAGTTTGACTCTAGTGGGACCCACACACTAGTTAGGCATGGCCCACATGATATTAATTTTAGTCCACATGATAGAAATATTTTAGTTAGAGGTTAGACTAATTATTATGGATAAGGTTAGTGTGATTAAAGACTTTAGAATGACTAATTTAGCCCCAACCAATTAGCCCTTTCCTAATACTCATAGAATAGGTTAGTAGGAGCTTTTGGACTTTTCCTAACAGGACAAAACCACCTTTATGGCCAGCCACAATAAGGATAGGGTTGATCCTCCTATTTGTCATTATCCATCTATTTTTCTCTCTCTTGTTCTTCCCCAAATTCCTAGAGAGCAATCCCTAGCAATTTCTCCACCAAATCCTTCCATTTTACCACCAAATCTTCTTCTTTCCTTCTCCATTCTAGTCAAGGAGGAAGCTACCCAAGTTTGGGAGGATTCGGAGCTCGTTCGTGTCCTTTTGGAATCTCTACGTGTCGGTGTCGCTCCGGGAAGGTTTTTCTTCGATTCGATCTACCGGGAGGTATAAATCCCTTCTCCTTTTCATTTCCTCATGCATATAGGTCTATTTTGAACCCATAGGAATGACCTCCATGGTTGTATCTCAATTTGTGTCTATTTTGTGTCCATTTGGAGGTCATAGGAGTGTCCTTTGTGTTGTGGATGTGTTCATGTTACATATATAGATTTATATATATATATATTGTAATGAGAGTGTATCTATATTTATATATGTAATAAATGGTTCATGATGATTATATAATCAAGTTTGTGAGTGTGGTTCCTCATATTATTATTGCTATTATTGTTGTGGATAATTAGGATATATATTGTGTATTCTTTTGGCTCAAACTATCTAAATCCGTCATGATTTTTATCCACGTTTTTTAATTTCAGCCCTAACTTAGAAATGTCATAACTTCTAGCTCAAAGCTCGGTTTAATCTCCCGTTTTTTTAAAACACGCGTATTGAAGTTAGATTTCCAAAAACATGTATTAATAGGCCTAATTCTTTCTGTAACTTTCTGGAGAATTATTTGAGTGTCAGCTGTACGAAAAACAAACACGTTCTCGGTGTTTTTGCGATTCCGGGAGTTTCCGAAAACGAAAACGCGATCCATTTAAAGTTTCGGAAAGCTAACACATAGATCTATAACATAATTTAATCTTAGAGTTTAGTTCATGCTGAGATGGTACAATATTCATTATTAGTAGGAGTTACTATTCGGCATATGCATTTTGTGCACCCTTGTGTGTAATATAATGTTCTATTTGATTTTAACCCATGTTAATGTATATACATTATGTAACTAAATAAAGAATGCAAGCATGAGTAAATGTTTAAATAAATGATGTATGAGGTGTAAGTATCCTATCTAATGTAAGCATGTATAAGTATGGCTTGTAATGAATATGTAGGTTCCATAGTATGTAATGTATGGTGCATATAGTAGTGCAAGAGAATAAATGAATGATGAATGAATGCAAGCATGAATGTAATATAATAATAGATGTAATGTATGCAATATACAAGTTAATGAGATGTAATGTTCTATGTTAACACAAATCCTATATTACCTCATGTACCCCCTTACACTATGTTGACACTATCATACTTGACACATTGTTTACTTATACTTTGACACTCTTTGATATGTATACACTATGTATGCCCATTTAACCCTCACTTGCCCCTTTGCCATGTTCACATACACACACATAGGCTCTTAAATAAGTATTTATGAATATAGTTAACTTAGCTATGTATGTATATTATATATATGTTAGCATATTGTGTTGTAATATATAAGTTTATATAACCATTTGAAATGCCATGATTATAGACCTAATGTTGAATACTAATATATGCATGTTTATATATGTGTAGACATATATAGCTTAAAGTAATAGATTACCTAGTGTATATCCAATGTGAATTCTTGCCTATTTGAGTATTGAATAATTGCATGCTATATAGAGTTGGGTGTATGTTGGCTTGTATAGCCTTGTATTGATGTGTGCTTGCTAGGATAGTCTTGGTTAGGCCTAGTAAGACTTACTGGGTTAGGACATGACCTAGTTTGACCTAGTTTGACTAGTGTAGTTGACCAGAGTTGACCAAGGGTTGACTTTGGCCTAGTTTGACCTAGATTCATGTAGAATACATTGTAGTGCTTTATATTACCCTTCTGGACATGTTGTGACTTGTGCTGTTCTAATTAGGAGCCAGATACCCCTCCTCGTACAGTATATTTACTTTGGACATTCAGACATCAGGCGAGTACATTCTCTGACCGTTTCATACTTGTATAGATTTATATTCTTGATCTAGATTACTGTACTTGATGCTGACACGACTGTTATCACGGATTGGTACTATATGGATCTTCTTTTGAGATGTTATCTCCTTGTATTCACTAAATACATATTATGACGTGCGTTTCACTTTCATATTGTATTTATTGAATACCCATATCCTGGTATACTCATTGTGCATATTGTACTCTTATTATCACATGAGCCCTAGGGATAGACCATTGTACACTATTGTATAACATTGTACATCCATTGTATAACATTGTACACTATTATATAAGATAACGTAACTGGAGTAGATCCTTGTGTATTGATTGGAGAGGGGGAGTAGAATTGGTTATGTACTCAAATCTTATTGTACAACATTGTATAACTATTGTATATGTCTATTGTACATCCACGTACAATGGAGTTACCATTGCATTTTCCTAGCCCGTTTACATAACCAGATTGTACTCTAAATCACATGTTCCTTACAGTTCTTACTTATCATATTTAGATATTTCCTGTTATTAAATCTGTACTATTTTCTATACATTCTTCTTTCAACGTTTCATGTACTTTACTCTATTACATGCTTTATATTTCCTAACTCGATATGAACTGCGTGAGATGTTTTGTGCTCGCTCCCGTCCTGACTGGACCTGTTGATAAATTTTACAGATAGCCTGGAGGTGCCTGCTAGCCTAGAGGAGACACATTAGAGGTTATTTAGGTAGTTATTTCTTTTTGTCTGGAGTTGTATTTTACTTTGTGGAATACTGTATTGAGTTTTGAGATGTATTTATGGGTTTATGTATCATAGACACTTAGACTTCTATCTCCTGTATCTCTTTTGGATTTCATGTTTTATCTATCTTTATCATGCTCTACCTTAGATGTGATTGAGACTGTATCTGCTATGTCACCCCCATTCGGGGAGTATAAACTGTTTAGTCTTATACTGTTATATGTATTGAGACCTAGGACAGCGTTCTACCGCCGACACTGCGGCGTAGGCTGGGCGTTGTTACGTACTTGTACCCTCATGGTAGGTGCGGGTCGTGACACGTTTTTAGTGGTGGCCCATGCAGGTCGAGTTTATGTAGTGGTATTCGAACTAGAGTATCACTACAGCCTGCACTAGGAATAGGATATATTTTGAAGATACTCAATCACAGTTAGGAACCCTTGAGAGATTCTTGGGACGACCCTTGAGAATCTTGTTTAACTCCGATTTGAAAACTCTTTTCTTTTTTTTCTTGATTTGATTTATCTTTACTTTCTGCTATTGAATTTGATTTTGATAGATTATTATTGAATTTGAGTTTGTATTTATTGATTTTGATGAAGATTGTTGAAATTTGAATCTTGATGTTAGCTATAGCTTCCAAGTTTGTAGTTTTATGATTTGAAGGATTTTGTTCATTTCTGAATTTTGATGTTCGTTGATAAATTTGATTTTTTTTTGGTATTAATTGTTGATTTAATTTAATTTTTGGCAAGATGAAATTATATGGGCTAGGTCATCTAAGTTATGGAAATCTTTCTATAGTCACATTAGCCAGCATGGTGAGGACATATAGTCTGATTTTGGATATATTTCTCGGGTGTGGAAATTTAAGGTTTTCACAGCCAAGCTAGCGGCATCGCAAAAATGTTAAATACCATGATTCTAGAGGTATGTGCATAAGTCAAGGACTCTGTGATTATCGTAGCCTTGCTCACTAGTATGACGAGAATTTAGAGTACCATAATTTTGGATAGACGCATATGATTATCAGATTGTACCTTAAATATTTTCGAACATGTTTTTGCTACTTTTGTTTCAGTCATTCAAAAAAAAAGAAGGAATTATTGTTGTTTTGTTTTGTTTCTCATTGTTTACTTAGGATGTAGCTTTAGCTATTTTTATAAACCTTGTGTAACTTCTTACAAAAATTTATTTCTTCTTAATACAATAAACCAATGATTTTGCTAGTCCTTATTTTGGATTTGGTATTATAATTCTTGTTTCAAAAAAAATGGGTCCCTCTTTTAAATAGATAAGCAGAACAGATTCTATTATTATTCTTTTCCTGCCAATATTTTTACTACCATCATTCCTTGTCTTATATACCTGTCCTGATTATATCAATTCCCTGTCTCATATATAATTCTGTCAGCTATACCTTGAAAACTCTTGAATCTTTATATCATTTTTATCTGAGAAATGTTGAAGAAGTGATATAAATCATCTAGTTCGGAAATGATGTAATTGGTTATCATATGATGATTTTGTAGGAATCAGAGTGTTAGTTGTCAAATATGAAAAATTTGAAATGGAGATGTGGTAAACGTTTAAAATGAAATCGAGGGATAAATGTTATCAATTTAGAAACAATCACAGAAAGTGGGTTATGAATAATTCATGGATGTATTTCAAAACTAATGAGGATGTTTAAGGTCAACCTAGTTTTGAGAACTTAAAAATCTTTGTTATTGATTCTTGGGAACTATTACAAGGCTATGTAGAAATTTAGAGATGGAAAGGAGAATTTAATCGAATAAAATGATTATGCGAAATTGAACTAGATATTGTAAGATGGTGACTAGAGACAGAGAGAACACAAGGATTTTACGTTATAGAAATTATTTTAGATGATTGGAAGAAAATTGTAGAATTCAAAAAAAATATATTTGAAGGTGAACGTTGAAGAAAATATGAAGGTTGATTTATAAAAAAAGAATAAATTTTGTGTAACATAGTGGTATTGGAGTTTAGTGAATACGAGACTCGATTTAAACAAATCCAAGGATTCCATAAACTGGATTTAGAGGTTTTGGATCTAATTTAAAACGAGGTGAAGGAATTTAAAATTTTGATTAAATGAATAAGTGTTGACTCCTAAAAAGAGGGGTATGTTTCGTGGAAAATGTTTTGGAACTTAAAGATTTTGTCTATGGTGATTGTGGTAAAGGTTTAGATGACTGAAGGTTATAAAATTTCGATGATAGTTATATAGAGGTTGATTTTTATATTGGGACTTGTGAGAAAAAAAAAAGAATATGGTTTAGCAAATGATAAACTGATAGTATTAGAGAGGGATGATTTGCTGACTTCGTATGAAATCTTTTCCTGTTTTCTCTAAAAGGAGTTTTTCAATATCATTGAATCCTAGTTTCCTTAATCCGACCAAATCAACTTCGATTATCTTTTATTATCATATTTATATCTTGGGTTGTACTTAATTGAATTAAATTTGATTGTGACCTGAATCTCTATCCTTGTATGCTCGATCTCAGACTTTGTTGAACCTGTCCTCCATATTGCCTAAATCTTGATTTCCCTCAATTTGATCAACTTAGATCGTATTAAGCCTAAATATTCTTAATACGTATTGTGATTGGAATTTTTCCATGGAATTGGCTTTCATTCCTTAACTTTGATTTTGATTTTCTTTTTTTTCTGAACCCTTTAAAGATAATGGGTAGTTACTTTTCTTTACTTTTATGATAAGTATCAGTTTTCATATAGGATGGTAAACTGCCTTACAGTTTTGATGGTTTGTTGTTTTTGTAACTTTTGTTTAGCACCCTAGATTGCTTGTGTGTTTTGATACTCTATGACCGTTTTGGTTTAGCATGACTAGAATACCTAGATGAGACTTTCACTACCACCGTAAGCCATGACCCTGTATGTCGTCCTTTTGATGGTATGATTTATTTAAGTTCTGAGATTTGATTGTGGGGGTTTGACCTAGATGGATTACGAACATTTTAATTTCGAGGACGAAATTTTTATAAGGTGGGTAGGATTGTAACACACAGTTTTCCAGATAAGGGTAATTTTGAAATTTTATAATTATAATTATTATTTAATGATATTTATTTCATATTATGATTTTTAGTGATTTTTAAATTATTTAAACTATTTAAATTCATGACTTGTGGTTTTGACGTTTTGCTAGTGAAACCCTAGAGACTGTTTGACCTAGAGCCTAACCATGTGATTATGATATTTTTAATGTCATTTTGGCCTAAGGATATTTTTGTATTTGACCTCTTTGAATTATTTTGATATCATTTTATTATTTATGATATTATTTTGGGGTTATTTGAGTCGGGTTCGAATTTCAACTCAATCCGACTTGAAACGGGGACCCGGGGGTAGTTTGACTCTAGTGGGACCCACACACTAGTTAGGCATGGCCCACATGATATTAATTTTAGTCCACATGATAGAAATATTTTAGTTAGAGGTTAGACTAATTATTATGGATAAGGTTAGTGTGATTAGAGACTTTAGAATGACTAATTTAGCCCCAACCAATTAGCCCTTTCCTAATACTCATAGAATAGGTTAGTAGGGGCTTTTGGACTTTTCCTAATAGGACAAAACCACCTTTATGGCCAGCCACAATAAGGATAGGGTTGAGCCTCCCATTTGTCATTATCCATCTATTTTTCTCTCTCTTGTTCTTCCCCAAATTCCTAGAGAGCAATCCCTAGCAATTTCTCCACCAAATCCTTCCATTTCACCACCAAATCTTCTTCTTTCCTTCTCCATTCTAGTCAAGGAGGAAGCTACCCAAGTTTGGGAGGATTCGGAGCTCGTTCGTGTCCTTTTGGAATCTCTACGTGTCGGTGTCGCTCCGGGAAGGTTTTTCTTCGATTCGATCTACCAGGAGGTATAAATCCCTTCTCCTTTTCATTTTCTCATGCATATAGGTCTATTTTGAACCCATAGGAATGACCCCCATGGTTGTATCTCCATTTGTGTCTATTTTGTGTCCATTTGGAGGTCATAGGAGTGTCCTTTGTGTTGTGGATGTGTTCATGTTACATATATAGATTTATATATATATATATATATTGTAATGAGAGTGTATCTATATTTATATATGTAATAAATGGTTCATGATGATTATATAATCAAGTTTGTGAGTGTGGTTCCTCATATTATTATTGCTATTATTGTTGTGGATAATTAGGATATATATTGTGTATTCTTTTGGCTCAAACTATCTAAATCCGTCATGATTTTTATCCACGTTTTTAATTTCAGCCCTAATTTAGAAATATCATAACTTCTTGCTTAAATCTCGGTTTAATCTCCCATTTTTTTTAAAAGAAGCGTATTGAAGTTAGCTTTCCAAAAACATGTATTAATAGGCCTAATTCATTCTGTAACTTTCTGGAGAATTATTTGAGTGTCAGCTGTACGAAAAACAAACGCGTTCTCGGTGTTTTCGCGATTCCGGGAGTTTCCGGAAACGAAAACGCGATCCGTTTAAAGTTTCGGAAAGCTAACACATAGATCTATAACATACTTTAATCATAGAGTTAATTCATGCTGAGATGGTACAGTATTCATTATTAGTAGGGGTTACTATTCGGCATATGCATTTTGTGCACCCTTGTGTGTAATATAATGTTCTATTTGATTTTAACCCATGTTAATGTATATACATTATGTAACTAAATAGAGAATGCAAGCATGAGTAAATATTTAAATAAATGATGTATGAGGTGTAAGTATCCTATCTAATGTAAGCATGTATAAGTATGGCTTGTAATGAATATGTAGGTTCCATAGTATGTAATGTATGGTGCATATAGTAGTGCAAGAGAATAAATGAATGATGAATGAATGCAAGCATGAATGTAATGTAATAATAGATGTAATGTATGCAATATACAAGTTAATGAGATGTAATGTTCTATGTTAACACAAATCCTATATTACCTCATGTACCCCCTTACACTATGTTGACACTATCACACTTGACACATTGTTCACTTACACTTTGACACTCTTTGATATGTATACACTATGTATGCCCATTTAACCCTCACTTGCCCCTTTACCATGTTCACATACACACATAGCCTCTTAAATAAGTATTTATGAATATAGTTAACTTAGCTATGTATGTATATTATATATATGTTAGCATATTGTGTTGTAATATATAAGTTTATATAACCATTTGAAATGACATAATTATAGACCTAATGTTGAATACTAATATATGCGTGTTTATATATGTGTAGACATATATAGCTTAAAGTAATAGATTATCTAGTGTATATCCAATGTGAATTCTTTTCTATTTGAGTATTGAATAATTGCATGCTATATAGAGTTGGGTGTATGTTGGCTTGTATAGCCTTGTATTGATGTGTGCTTGCTAGGATAGTCTTGGTTAGGCCTAGTAAGACTTACTGGGTTAGGACATGACCTAGTTTGACCTAGTTTGACTAGTGCAGTTGACCAAGGGTTGACTTTGGCCTAGTTTGACCTAGATTCATGTAGAATGTATTGTAGTGCTTTATATTACCCTTCTGGACATGTTGTGACTTGTGCTGTTCTAATTAGGAGCCAGACACCTCTCCTCGTACAGTATATTTACTTTGGACATTCAGACATCAGGCGAGTATATTCTCTGACCGTTTTATACTTGTATAGATTTACATTCTTGTTCTAGATTACTGTACTTGATGCTGACACGACTGTTATCACGGATTGGTACTATATGGATCTTCTTTTGAGATGTTATCTCCTTGTATTCACTAAATACATATTGTGACGTGCGTTTCACTTCCATATTGTATTTATTGAATACCTATATCCTTGTATACTCATTGTGCATATTGTACTCTCATTATCACATAAGCCCCAGGGATAGACCATTGTACACTATTGTATAACATTGTACATCCATTGTATAACATTGTACACTATTGTATAAGATAACGTAACTGGAGTAGATCCTTGTGTGTTGATTGGGGATGGGAAGTAGAATTGGTTATGTACTCAAATCCTATTGTACAACATTGTATAACTATTGTATATGTCTATTGTACATCCACGTACAATGGAGTTACCATTGCATTTTCCTAGCCCGTTTACATAACCAGATTGTACTCTAAATCACATGTTCCTTACAGTTCTTACTTATCATATTTAGATATTACCTGTTATTAAATCTGTACTGTTTTCTATACATTCTTCTTTCAGCGTTTTATGTACTTTACTCTATTGCATGCTTTATATTTTCTAACTCGATATAAACTGCGTGAGATGTTTTGTGCTCGCTCCCGTCCTGACTGGACCTGTTGATAAATTTTACAGATAGCCTGGAGGTGCCTGCTAGCCTAGAGGAGACACATTAGAGGTTGTTTAGGTAGTTATTTCTTTTTGTCTGGAGTTGTATTTTACTTTGTGGAATACTGTATTGAGTTTTGAGATGTATTTATTGGTGTATGTATCATAGACACTTAGACTTCTATCTCCTGTATCTCTTTTGGATTTCATGTTTTATCTATCTTTATCATGCTCTACCTTAGATGTGATTGAGACTGTATCTGCTATGTCACCCCCATTCGGAGAGTATAAACTGTTTAGTCTTATACTGTTATATGCATTGAGACCTAGGACAGCGTTCTACCCCCGACACTACGGTGTAGGCTAGGCATTGTTACGTACTCGTACCCTCACGGTGGGTGCGGGTCGTGACAGAATCACACACTTGGCTTTAGCTCATATAAAAATTGGTTGCTCCATGCATATTGGAGAACCAACAACCACTTATATGAAGTGGACCTCTAGCTTAGCAAAAATCTACAAGGGAAAAATGATATGTTGTTATACTTACATATTAACTCGGTACTCATCGTCAATTTTCTCTTTAAAATTTTTTGCCGTCTCTTGGGTAAGATTCTTATGGCAAGCAACTTTGCATGACTCATCTATGTCCGGCACCACGGGCCCGGACAGTGCGTTCCTCTGTAGCTGGAGCGACTCGAGCGGGAAGCCGAACACGCAGGCCGGTACGGGCCCGGTGAGCCGGTTCGCGCTCAGGTCGAGGTAGTTGAGCCCCATCAGCCTGGGCAGGACCCAGTCGACGCGGTCGGTCAGGAGGTTTGACGAGAGGGAGAGGAAGTACAGCATGGCCGATAGGGCCGGGATCTGGCCGGAGAGGTTGTTGTGCTTCAGGTCGAGGCGGACGAGCACGGACGAGTCCGGGAAGTACGGGATCCCGTAGAGCAGAACCCTTTCGTCTGTCCGGCGTTGTAGATCGCCACCACCACCGTGTAGCCCAGCATCACTTGCGACACCACGCCGGAGAGGAACGTCACGAACCCCCTCCCTATTTTTTGTCGAAAGGAAGATGAAATTAAAAACCCTAGCCCTAATTTTGAAGAGAACGGGCTCTAGGGTTAGGGTTTTGGAGTTGGGGGAAAGGAAGGAGAAGAAGAGGAGGAGACGAGGGTGTTGCTGAACTAGAGTTAGGGTTTTGGATCTATCCTTAGGATTTTGGAGTTGGGGGAGAGGAGGGAGGAGAAAGGAGGAGAAGGAAAAGATCGACCAGAATTGGGAGCGCACGCGGGGTGTAGAAGGATTTTGCCAAAAATTAAACTTAAAAAATATAACAAGTTTGCCACCGCTCTAAAATATTAATGACGTTTTGTTTTATAACCGTTATAAAAAGTCCAGAATTAGCCCAAACTGTCATAGAAAAAAGGTATTTCGAACTTTGATAACGCTTAGGTATCAGGCGTCATCAATACGTCTTATCGAGCGTTATTAATAGGCCTTTTTGTTGTAGCAAAAACTGGAAAATAGTAACGGAATAGTATATTTTTGTAATGGTTATAACTGTTATGAAGACATATTTAGTCACGGTTATTACCGTTACGAAGGTAAATTTTGTCATGGTTATTACCGTGGCAGAATTTATTTTCGTAACGGTTATAACCGTGACAAAAACCGTTAGGAAACTTAGCCACGATCAATCCGTCACGGTAATAACCGTGACAAAAATTATTTGTCACGGTGATAACCGTTGGCAATCGCATATTTTGGTGTAGTACCTTATGATAAAAAACAATCAAAAGAGTGTCAAGCACAAGCACTTATCCTTCCAAAATGGAGAAAGGCGAGAATTCATTATACAGAGTTCAAGAAAGATGATTGAATGCAATTTTCGAGTTCCAAGGGCGATAGAGGAAACCAAAAGTATTTTCAAAGCACTTGTGGATTGAGATCCTAATTAATATACTAGCCTATCACAAGCCCACTCGGTATAGTAACGTAACCAAAATGGCCAACTCGACCTGAATGGGCCACCAAAAAAATACCCTGTCACGTCCCAGTCCCAAAAGTCATAGGACTAGCACATGACACGGCCAGCTGATACATACTCAAGGGTGAATACAATCTATGGAACCCTAAAGTAATATACGTAAGCTGTCTAAGATAAGATCTAAAATAGCAAGTTAACTATATCTCAATACATAGAAAATGATCTCAAGTGGGAACCAAATGCATTAATGCTGATCAGACATTAATACATTGATGCCACTTAAATATAAATACAAGAGTAGACAATTTGTAAAAAAGTTGGCCGGACCTTAATACAATCATCTGAACAAGCTCATAAAAAGTAAAGCTTGTAAAACTAGGCTATACAACTGAAGATGTCATCATAAAATATTAAAGACAAAATAACGATAAAAGTACCGCTAGCAATACCTGAATTCTGGAGATGCAATCATCCACCAATCTACCCTTTTATTCTAGCAGTCTTAGCAAATACCTAGAAAGATCACCAGGTCCTCAGGGGATTAACAAGATACATAAAAATATGCCGAATGTAACAGTATAAATTATACAGGAAAATAAGAAATAGTTATGAAAGAATCAACTAGGATACAAGAAGACTATGATACAAGGAACCTAAGACAGTGACATACCATACTACGAGAAGTGTGGTACTAGATGTGACTACAAGTAAATCGGAATAACCGTAACTCAATGGAAGATCATAGTCCTATAGTCAGTAGGCCGATGGCGACTCCCTAACTATCGTAAGTCTCATTCGCACTCGATGGCATCTCACGAACGAGGTGGTCAGGTATAGTCAACGTCTAATAACAGGTCAAGGTCAAGTCAAAAAATACATATAATCGGATCAAGTCAAGGTCAACGCACAAGAACACAAGAATCTAATCAAGTATAGTGTATCATAGATCAACATGTGACAAGAAAAGAAATTCCTCCAATCAATAAGCAAGGTATACTTGTCAGGTATAGAATTGACCAGGTCTAATTAAGCAACTCGTCCAATCAATAAGCCACGAAACCTGAACTTTCGCAAATGTACTCGTATGCTAAAATATACATCACCAACATTCTCAGTATAAAAAAGGTCTAAGTTTGACTATCCACAAGTATCTGGACACAGGGGAAAAATGGTAATTTTGGACCAAAATAGTGTCAGCCGTTTGACCCGTTTTGTATCAAAAAATGTTCCAGAACCTATTATTCCTAAAGTAAAAAAATTATATGTCTACAAATCCAGTTTTTCAATAAGAACTCAATGATATATCCAATTTTGGATTCCGATGAGCCGTGCACAAAATCGTCCATCGAGCCAGATCGTGGGCCTGGCAAAACGATGATCCGATTAATTGTCTCAGAATGGGACCAAACTTTGCTCACAAGATCAGAAGAATGATATGAGTCCAATGGTGCAAGTTTTCTCACGATTTGATGAACGTGGTGAAGTAGTTCAGATTTTTGCAAAGCAGCCGATACGGTGTTCTTCGACCAATACACCTCGAATTCGTCGTACACACACAACCAATTCGAGTTCCGTCAAATCTCATACGTCCACAACATCCAGACGCACCTTTTGATGCTCTTGGGTTGCGATGAAGTTGCTCGATTTGTCATGACGGACTACGTCTCGGAGTTTTTCTAATTTTTAAATGTTATTTTCTCATCGATTTAGAACTGATTTTAAACAGAAAATAACAAACTAGAATAAAAAATAAAAATAAGGTATTGATCGTGTTTAGGTTGTCTAAAAGTTTGTTCAAGTGGTTTTCCAAAATTTGTGATATTCTAGTCGCAAATCGACTTCAAACAGGAGGTTTTGAGATAATTTCTAACGTCCCAAAACTTATTTTTCTTGATTTTAGATCGATTTCCGTCGTGCAGGATACAAAATTGAAGAAACTACTTGAAGGGAAGCGGAGTTGGTTAGGTTGTGAATATACCTGTTCAATTCATTACCAAAACGGTTGATCGAGGAGAACGAAATTAAAATACAAAGTCAGTGCCTTGTGTTGCTGCACTGCTGCTATTGATGTTGTTATTTGCTGTGTTGTTGACGCTGGTGCGACCGGCCGGAGGCCACCGCGGCGGCGGTGGTAATGCACAGACGGGGCAGGATCGAGGTCGGCAGATTAGGGTGAGGGATTTTTGAGATTTATTTATATTTATAGTATGTGCATACATATATACAAGGGGAGGAGGAGATTGGGTTCTTAGCGTGCCTGATGTTGTATTGTTCTCGCGGGGAACATTACTTCATCAATTTCTTTTTTTTAAAAACCTTATACCAATAATATCATAAAAAACATATGTATATAATATCTCTAGAAATATTAAATATCCTAGTATTTATAGTATATAATATACACCAATATATGTGTGTGTGTATATATATATATATATATATATATATATATATTAACAATGCCTAAAGCCTTCATTGAAAAAGAAGTTGATAGGTTGGAACCGGGAAATAGCCCAAGTTCCTACAAAATGAGGGTGGAACCCTTAACTGAGATCCTAATGCGAAGCGTCATTAAACATAATTTTTTTTTTCCAAAATATCGTAAACCGAAATTCAAAAAATTTTAAACTACGAAATTCGAACTTACGAAAGGCGTGGGGCTCTGGGCCCTAGGGGGCTGTTGCACTGCCCGAGGGGGGAGGCACACAGCCCGAGGTGGCACACTGTAAGAGGTGGGCTCGCTGCCCGAGGTGGGCGCACTGCCCGGGGGTATGGAGAGATCGGAGGGGGGACACCGGTGGGGTTGGCCAGCCCGGAGGGGAGGGGCTGACCCGGAGGGGAGGCTAGGAGATGAGGGGGAGCACAGCCCTGAGCCAGGGGCTCCGGCGAAGGAGTTCGAGGGGCCGGGCACCGGCTGGGGGCGGGGAGGCGTCTTCTAGGGAGGGGGGAGGGGTGGACCCCTAAGGAGGAGGGGAGGGCCGACTCCGGCGGGGGGAGGGGGAGTCGGCCGACGCCCGGAGGTGCCTACCGCTTGGGCTGTAGCATAGTGAGTGCCTGAGGCCATCTCTACGAGGGGGCATGCAGCACGGGGGTGGGGGATCCGCCATCGACGGGGGAGGCGGAGCGGGAGGGTGGGGAGCCCCCAGGGAGGCGGGGGCTGGGAAAAGGGGGAGGGCCGCTCCAAGGGGCGTCCACTGGGGCCCTGTGGCGGGCGTGGGGTCCGAGGCGGATGCGAGTGGCAGAGGGCGGGAGGGCTCTTGGCCCGCCAATGAGCGGGGCGGGGGCCGGGGGGCTGAAGGAGGAAACGGCCGCGGTAGGGGGCCACTTGAGCGCTGGGCAAGCGGGCAGAGGGAGAGAGAGTCCGGAGGGGGTACGGCCGAGGAGGGGTCAGCAGCTAGTGCCGGAAGGGGGGTGCAGATCCGACCTGTGGGCGAGAAGGCCCGGCTACCGAGCCGGGGGGGGGCGAGCTGGGGGGTTCAGGCACCGTGAGGGCCGCGGAAGACGGAGGGGGGAAGGAAAGGGGAAGACAGGGAGAGAGGAAGGGGTAGGACCCAGCAGGGATGGGAGGAGGCTGACAGCGGGGGTGGAAAGGCAGGGTCACCGAGGAAGATGCCGGGGACGACGTCGGGGGCGACGGGGGCGCCAGCGCCGACGGGTCCGAGCGGAGGTGGAGGCGAGCCACGGAGGGGAGGCGAACCAAGGGTGCTAGGCCAACCACAGCGGCCAGGCAGCGCAGGGGCAGGGGGGCCGACGGCGGCTCGCCGGGGCTCATCGGGGAAGAGGGAGCGACCCAACGCGCAGGCTCCCCAAGGAAACCAGAGAGCAGAAGCTCTCATATATATATATATATATATATATATATATATATATATATATATATATACTTGTTTATATATTCAACATGCACATTTTTTAAAATACCTTAATATATCTATATAGTTATTTCATTTATAACTAAATAAAATCTGAAATAATTTAGACATACTTTTCTAAAAATATCCATCTATATAAATTTATATATGTTATCTATTTATATTTAAAATCCACACATATATATAATTCTTTTATAACATACGTCTATTTTGATAATAAAATATCAGATATTATATAAACAATTATATACTAAATATATAAAACCAAATATATTTTTGTGGAGAATATTCTAACACGTACATCCAGTTAGTATAAAAACCCGTTATATATATAACAATTATTTATATAAAAAATAATAATTATAAGACCACTAGAATAAATTATGAAATATATATATAATATATATCTACATGGACGTCTCTAAACGTACTACCTTTCTACATGGGCTTGTTTTTGGATATGGTCAAGTTTGGGCTAGTTAGCACAACCAGGTCTCCTAAAAATAAAAAGTCTTAATAATTAATTATTTAAGCTATTTATAGGGGTTAAGCCATGACTTGACTTGTTTCCATACATGGGACATAAATATGGCTAGGTCTTTCCTAACATGGCCTAATACACTAGTCAAAGCACACTACACTATCTGCGCCATGATTCCTAGTCAACATGTATCTCAAAACTTAACCATGACTAAGGCTATATATATATATATATATATATATATATATATATATATATATATATATATATATATATATATATTTGATATTGTTCAAAAAAAATATATATTCTTCAAAAAAATATATATTCTTCAAAAAATATATATTCTTCAAAAAAAATATATATTTGATATATATTCTTCAAAATATATATATATATATATATATATATATTTTATATATATATATATATATATATATATATATATAAAAAAAAATATATATATATATATATATATATATATATTAAAAAAAAATATATATATATATATATATATATTTGAATATATATATATATATATATATATATATATATATATATATATATATATATATATATATATATATATATATATATTTGAAGAATAGGTGATTTTATTGATACTACTATTTACAATTACACAAGCTTAAAATGTGACGATCATCTAATCAGTAAAACCCATACATCTAATATCACTATTGATATTGTTAATGATGCCTATGGTAGACGTCCTCTTGCCCTCAAAAATGCGATTGTTTCTTTCACGCCAGACGTGCCAAACTGCTAATAAAAGCTTTGATTCTGGCTCTAGTGTAAATCACCACTCCCTTGGTTTTCAGTCCTTGGATCTCATCTGTATTGCATTGGAGTCCCTCACAATTCCTGTTAGGCAGCCCCAGCTTCTCCCTAAGGTGATGCCATATGTAGCCAGACATTGGGCATGTGAAAAATAGGTGGTCTCTTGTTTCTTCAGCACGCTCGCAGAGTATACACATGGGGTTATTGATTTGGACCCCAAAATTTCTCAACCTGTCCTTCGTCAGTAGACGACCGCGGAGACCTTTGTATAAACACAGCTTAAACTTTATAGCCACCCCCTTTACGCAAACTAATTCAGCCCATTCAACCGGAGCTAGGTGTGGCCGCAGCTGACCATAAGCCAATTTACTGCAGAATTCCCCATCTGCCGAACCCTCCTAATTCCAGCAATCCTCCGCCTCCTCCGGGTTCAGCTGGATTCGACTTATCATATCCTCGAACCAGCGACCCTCTTGCCGGGATGACAGGTCCCAAGCATTATTGTGTATGAGGGTGCTAACAGTGTCATGATTCCCTACCAGTTCGTATGTTGGCCAGCCGAGCTTGTCGATTATGCTCTTGTATTGAATCCAGGGATCAAACCATAAACTGGTATTGCATCCATCGCTAATAACCCGGGTTATAAGGCTCTTCAGCTTGTCCCTTCTCCGGAGTAGATTCTTGAAAGTTACGGAGAAGTTATTATCAATCTCTTGAACCAAGAAGTTCCCTGATCGGACATATCGACTTCTCATCCATTCGGCCCATAAGGATTTGCCCTGCATAAACTTCTAAGCTAATTTCATCATGGCAGCTTCTCGTATTACCCATAAGGATCTGAGACCCAGTCCACCTTCTTCTTTCTCTAAGCAGAGTTCTTCCCATGAGATGGCGTGTATACCACCTCTCCAAATAAAATTAGCACACAGAGACTCAATTCTCTTTATAGTTTTATTTAGGATATATAGAGCTTGTATCCAGTACATAGTGATAGCAAGAATCACTGCTCTCACCAATTCAATTCTTCTACCGAATGATAGAACTTGTGATTGCCACCCTTCCAATCTGTTATGGATGTACTGGAGTAAGCCCGAACAGTCAGTATCCCGTACATAATTTATGGATAATGGCAATCCAAGCTACTTGACCGAAAGCTGACCCAAGCCAATTTGTAGCAATTCCGGCCACCCGTCCTTCTCTGGACAGTCTTTATTTACATAAAGCATACTTTTATCTTTATTAAGTTGCAGGCCAGAGACTTTCTTGAAATCCTCTAATATAGAAATTAGAGTATCAAAACCGCTCTCCGTAGGCTCCATAAATAACAACAGGTCATCGGCATATATTAGATGCGATATGCTTGGGGAAATACGATAATAGAGAGGACGAATATTACCCTGAATAACCGCAAGGTCCATCTTGCATGTGAAGTGCTCCATGACAGTGGTGAATAAATATGGGGAGAGGGGATCTCCTTGACGCAAGCCACGGTTGCTCCCGAAATAACCCATTAGTTGTCCTTTGATGAGTATCGAGAAAGTAGGCTTGGTGATGCACTCCCGAATCCTGTCCACCCACCATTCGACAAAGCCCATACTTTGTAAAACCTCGCACACAAACTCCCTGTTCACAATATCATAAGCTTTCTGCAGGTCGAGTTTAATACACCCTTTTTGCCCGCCTGCCTTGTTGAATTCACGGACGAGCTCATGTGCGAGTAAGCAATTCTCCGCAATAGCCCTTCCTTTGATGAATACAGATTGGTTTAGTGAAATAAGTTCCTGCATCAAACATTGCATTCTAGAAACCATAAGATTAGTGATAATCTTATATATGAAATTACAGCAGGCAATTGGACGATAATCGCCGAGAGCGGTGGCCCTCTCCTTCTTTGGGACCAAAGTTAAGAATGTATGGTTTATTTCTTTTAGCAAGGGCCCAGTTTTGAAGAAATCCTGTACCATCTGCAGAAGAGGGAACCGGAAGTGGTCCCAATGCTGTTTGAAGAAACCCGCATTGAACCCATCGGGCTCGGGAGCTTTATTGACATCCGCATTTTTAACTATCTGCTCGATCTTTTCCATAGTTATCTCACTTCGTAGCTTCGCGTTGCCCTCTTTAGTAATGATTCTTTTGCATATGATCTCCGGGAAGGTGGATGGGTAATCAGATTGGTTATAAAGAGCACTATAGTAAGAGATGGCTTCATTAGCAATCATATGATCTTTAGTGAGTACCCGCCCGTCATTATCAATAAGCGAACCAATAGAGTTCCTATTCTGTCGAGCCCGAATAGTAGAATAGAAGAATTTGGAACCCCGATTACCCTCTTTGAGCCATACACATTTGGCCCGTTGCTGGAGTTCTACTTCCTCCTGGAAACGTAAGCGACGAAGTAACTCCTGCAGCTCAATCTCCTTGGCTGCTAACATCGGGTACATAGGAGAGTGTTGGAGCTGATTTTGTAATTCGGCAAGCTCATCCTCTTTCACCGTGAGTTTGGTGACCGGACGCATACGATTCTAAAACTTGAGAGCAGCTTTCACCCGTTTGAGCGATCGAACCAGGCAGAATTGAGTGTTGCCATTATGTTCAGGCGTTAACCCCTGCTCCACTGCCTGAGCATAACCCTCCATGGACGGCTACGCGTTGCTGAATCTGAATGGCCGCCTCCTCTTGAGTGGTTTCTGGCACAAGCGAACCAACAGAGGGGTGTGGTCACTTGTGCCATAAGGCAACCCCTCCGCACAGCCCACAGGGAACTTCTCCAACCATTTCAGGTTGCATAGCATCCTGTCTAGCTGACACACCACCCGATATGTTTCAGAGCTATTGTTCCAGGACCACAAATGGCCCGATCGGGATAAACAGTAAAGTCCCGACCGAAGTAAGCAGGAATAAAAATCGTTGAGTATAGACTGTGGAACCTGTTTGCCCCCCATCTTATCTTCAGCTCATAGGATCGCGTTGAAGCCTCCACTAAGAAGAAGCAGGGAACTATCATCAACCTCTACTGCAATCATCATAATGTCTCTCCACAAGTTGTACCGTAATCTACGGTCATTGTGGCCATAAAGCTGCTCCAATTGTTGCTTTGAGCCCACCCTTGTTAATGAAATCTATACAAATTAATTGATCAGATATGAATCGTACCTGGCCGGACCATTCCCTATTGAACCACATTACCCAGATACGTACCATGTTGCTCATGGACAGGTTATGTACGGAAGACCATTGGTGCGGTGTCCTTCTCTCGATTACTGACTCCGACTTGATCTTGCTTTCTAATATAGCTACTATCGAGCATTTATGCTTCTTCACTAAATTTCTAACCTCTCGCCATCTTCCTATTGAGTTGGATCCTCAAACGTTCCAGGTTAGGATCGTCATTTATTGACGGGGGGAGGGTTATTGACCTTTTTGAGACGCTGACTCTCCCGTGGATGGATAGGAAGAGTGCCCATGACCTCCTGGTTGCCTCGCGCCATTGCCTCTGATTCTGCCGTCTTGCCCTTCACGAGTAGACTCCACTTCGGATTTAGCACAGTATGGGCCTTGTTAGTCTCCAATATGCTTGAGTTATTAGAGTCTAACCCCATCTCTGACAGGATTTCAAATGGATTAGCCAGCTTGACCGGCCTACTCGAGCCTCCGTCTTTCTCCGCATCCCTTTCACTGGCCATCCTGTGAGCTGCCTCCTGTATGTCCGCCATGTTAGCACTAGTGCTCCCAACATTGCCATATAAAACCAATTCCTGCGAAATGCCAATGATAGGCGACCCATCTCGCTCCGAGCCCGGCCTCTTTCCTAGTATGGAGACCCTTTTCGAAGCCAAGCCTTGTGTTGTAGGCTCTGTTCCCATATCCTGTTCCATCCGATCTTCCAATACATTTGTATTCCCCTCCTTTGTGTGTGAGATGTTTATATCACGCTGCATGTCCATCATCGTCTGTTCCCCCTGCGTATTCGCTTCCTCAGTACGCATCTTCGCGGTCTTGTACTGAGAACTTGTGTGGCCAAAACAATGGCAGTAGGGGCATGACGGAGGAACCCACTCATACACAATATCCTACTCCATGCGTTCCCCATTGGGCAACTTGATATCTATCTTTCTTGATAATACTTCAGCAGCCTGGATTTCTACAAATACTCTTACATAAGAAAGACGCTGCCGTCTCGTCGTAGGAATGTCCGTGCGGAGAGGCTTCCCCACGATGCTGGCCAGCTTCAATATGGCCGGGTTACTCCATAGTTGGGAAGACAACAAGGGCATCCGAATCCATATAGGGATAGATATCAATCGGTCCTTCTCAAAGTTGGTCTCAGGGCACCATCGTTTGAGGACAACTAAACGCCCATCGAATGTCCACGGACCTCCTTGTAATATGCGCTCCAGGTCCTCCTCCAAGTCAAATTTGATAAAGTAAAATCCATTTTCCCTGGAGTAGATATCCATCTCCCCTTTCGGTCGCCATTGTCGGAGCGCATAGCCACGTAGCTGTCCATAGAACGGCCAATTGCCCATCACGTACAAGACCAGAGTGTTTCTCTAGTATTTTGATGTTTTTTGAATATCATCGCTCGTGATTTCTGCCACCTTCTCTTCATTGATGATAGTAGGTTCGATGTACTGCAGATCAACCTCCTCCGGGGCCGACGTCGTTTTGCATATGTCCACCCATGAAACTTGTTTGGGATATTCGTCGTTGTTGCTCATCACCTGTCTTCGTTGAGGAGGCGCAGGGGGTGCCCTGTTGGTGCCCTCTGGTATTTGCCTAGTCTTCTTATCCCTCAGCCCTTCTCCTCCGCCCATCGTGGGGTTTCCAATAGGTGTAGATAACCCACCAACCCGAACCCCTCCCACCGGGCTGCTTCTCCGCATCATATTCCTCTGGTTAGGCCAACCTGCGTTGCGTCCCCCTGGCCGTGGGGCTTCCTTCTCCCTTCTCTCCAGTTGAGATAGCTGGGACCTTCTCCTCCGTCTTTCAATTGTTGTCCAGCCGCCGGCTTCTTCTCGAAACCGTGTCTCCTCCAGCACCGCCTCAGAGTTCGCCTGGGTCCAATTATCATCTGCCGCATCGTCCGCTCCTGGTTCACCTTCCGTGGAAGGAAACCCTAGTGTAGACATCTTTTCTTATATTATATATATATATATATATATATATATATATGTATTTTATATATATATATATATATATTTTTTTTATGTATTTATATATATATATATATATACATATATATTATATATATATATATATATGTATATATATATATATATATATATATATATATTTTTTTTTATATACATATATATATATATGTATATATATATATATAAAATATATATATATATATATATATATATATATATATATATATATATATATATATATATATATATATATATATATATATATATATATATATGGGTCCTTCTAAAATACATGGGATGTAGAACAATACATCCTAAACAATTGCATTCAAAAATGTGAAAGGTGTTTACTTTGACTTTGGCTTTACCTGATATAGTAAGTCATATTAACCTGCTCACTTTATTAAAAAAAACCTCCTAGATTACCGTAATTTGTTGAATATTATACATTAGCATGAGAGAGAATTTCCATAGCTGAGCAGTTGGAACTATTAGCTGTTTATGGATTGTACATTAGCAGGAGATAACCACCAATTAAGTTGTGTATTGTAGATTGTTTAACCAATATGCCATGAGTAGTGTAACTTGATAGCTATTATTTTGAAACCCAAATCCTCCTATACACTTTCATGTATATTTCACATACACACATGCCTACTATCTAACCATATGAAAACGTCCACATACACCCATACACATACGAACCACATAACCTTTACATAATGCTAGTTTTTCCCTCTCTAACACTCTCTCTGTATATATATATTGTGATTGGATTTCCATGCAATTGACTTTCATTCTTTAACTTTTGATTTTAATTTTCTTGAATAGTATCCCTTAATAGATAATTGGTGGTTATCTTTATTTTTATTTTTGATAAGTACCAGTTTTCATATAGGATGGTAGACTGCCTTACAGTCTTGATGAATTGTTGTTTTGTAACTTTTTTAGTTTAGCACCCTAGATTGCTTGTGTGTTTTGATACCCTATGACCGTTTTGGTTGGCATGACTAGTATACCTAGATGAGACTTTCACTACCACCATATGCCATGATCCTGTATGCCGTGCTTTTTAATCGTATGATTTAGGTAAGTTTTGAGACCATGATTGTTGGGGACGAGACTCTAGAAGAAGTACGACCATCTTAATTTCGAGGACGAAATTCTTCAAAGGAGGGTAGACTTGTAACACCCACTTTTCTAAAATGAGGATAATTTTGAACTTTTATAATTTTGATTAATCAATAATAAGATTTAACTTATGTTGTAATTTTAGGTAAATTTTAATTAATTTAATACTATTTAAAGTTGGTAAATTATAATTTTGATGTGTTAGCTAGTGAACCCTCGAACTTTTGAGCCTAGAGACTAACCATGACCATGGGGACCTAACCATGTGATTAGAATGACTATTTACAACTTTTTAGGCTAAGGATATTTTGGTCATTTTGTGACTTTTGAATTATTTAGGATTTTAATTAATTTATGAATTTTAGATTATTTTAATAATATTTAAATTGATTTATTATGATTTTGGTCATTTTTTATATTTTAATATTTTAGGAAAATTTTATATTTTTAATATTGTTTTTATTGGATTTGTTTAGTTGGGTTTGAGTTTCGTCTCGTTCCGACTTGTATTGTGACCCGGGTAGCTTAAACTCTAGATGGGACACAATATTGAGTTAAGCATGGCCCACAAAACCCAACATTTAAGTTAGTTAGTTAAACTAATTTTTATTATGTTAGAATGGTTAAGTTAGAGACTCAAACTAGAATATTTTGACCCCAAACTTGAACCTAGCCTAGACTTAACCATATGAGACTAGAGAGGGGCAATTAGGACATTTTCCATTAGCCCTAATGGACTCTTTATGGCAGCCACCTTTAGGGGAGAATGATTCATTTCACTCAAATTACAATCTTGCCTCTTTTATTTTCCTTTTGTTCTTCCCTAATTTTAGAGAGCCTTCCCTATGATTTGATCTCCAAATCAAATCATTCCTTCACCAAATCTTTCCTCAATCATTTCCATTTTCTAAAGGAAGGGTGCTACCAAGGATTAGAAGAGAAGTGCAAGGAGGAGTGTCCACTTTGAGGGATCTTCGTATCGGAGCCGTGTCCTAAAGGATTTCATTGAGATTCCACTCCCAATAGTTAAAACCTATCCTCTAAATCGATTTTCTTTGCATATAAATTAGTTTTGAATCCGTAGGATCCATCCTCATGCATGTGTCCCCTTTAGATTCAAATTTGAGGCCATTTGGAGCTCTCTTGAGAATTTTAGATACGTGTCTTGTGTCCTACTTGATAGATCCCAAATTAAGACACCCCATGTGTATGTTTGTATGTTAATAGTTTAAATAAATATTTAAATTCAATTTTAGAATGGTTAGAGAGTGGATTGATCTTAGTTAGGATGGTTAGAATGAGTTTCATTTGGATACCTATGTTGGTATCCAAGTATCTTGGCCAACATGTGTTTTTTTTGTCCAAAACAACTCAAATTCGTCATAATATTCATCCACGTTTTTATTAACCAAATCAATTTAGAAATGTCATAACTTTTAGCTTAGAACTCCTTTTAATCTCACATTGTTTTTAAAAGAAGCGTATCGAAGTTAGCTTTCCAAATATATATTTTAATAAGCCAAAATAGTTTTGGAACTTTTTGTAAAATTATTTGAGTGTCAACTGTACGAAAGACGAACATGTTTCGGTATTTTTGCGATTCCGGGAGCTTCCAGACACGAAAATGCGATCCGTTTGAAGTTTCAGAAAGCTAACACGAAGGACTACGACATACTTTAATCCTAGAATTTAGTGAAGGCCCAATTGGTTCAGTATTGATTTTAAGTAGAAGAGTGACTATACGACATAGACATTTTGTGTAACCTATGAGCCTATGTAGTATGAATATTAAATAAATATAGAGTATGTAATACATGATATGTTAGATGAATAAAATGATATATATATGATATGTATCCTCTTTACATTAATGTATATATATGGTTGAATGCAAGCATGTAGGAATGCAATCAATGTAATGTATGTAAGCAATGCATAAATACATGAATGAAAGAATGATATACAATGTATGCACGAAAGTATATAATGAATGCTAGATATGAATGCAAGGTATACATGTAATGATAGATATGAATGTATAATATATACATAATGTAATACAATATATAATGATAGCATGTATGGTAATGTAAAATATATGATGCAAGCATGTATATGTCCACTGTTATTTCTTTTTCTTACATTTTTCCTTCCTTCCCTTTCCATTTCAGTTTCTCCTTTTTTTTTCCTTCTTCTATTTTTACATGTTGTATACAATGTATATAATATATAGATGCATGTAAGTATGTAATGTGCATGAATGAATGCAAGTATGCATATATGATACGTATGTAGGCATGTATGCAATGTATGTATGTATACATGATATATATATGCATGTATACAATATAAGCATGTATGAATGTATACATGTATATTGTGTATCCATGTATGTATGTGTGGATACATGAATCAAATATGTATATAGTGATAACATGAATGAATGAATGTATAAATGCATGAATGAATGTCATATATGAATGAATCAAAGGTATAAGTAAAATATAATGCATTGTAATGAATGTTAACATATATAATGTATAAAAGTATGTACGTAAATGTGCATGAATGTATATATCTATGTGACTAGATAAATATGCATGATGTAACATATGCCTATATATATAAATATGTATGTAATGTGGATATGCATATATGTATGAAGGTATATATATATATATATATATAGTATCTATTTTATATTATGCATTGTTGTGGTTCACATTGCCTTATGATTGTGTGAGTGCTAGCCTAGGCTTGGTTAGGCCTAGTGAGACTTGTTAGACTTGTTTAGGCTAGGACTTGACATAGTTGACCTACTTTGACTAGTGTAGTTGACTAGAGTTGACCAAGGGTTGACTTTAGCCTAGATTGACCAAAACATCATGTAGAATGCATTGTAGCAGTCTATTTTACTATTTTGGACATGTAGTGACTTGTACTATTCTATAGGAGCCAGACACCACTCCTCGGACCGTATATTCTCTTCAGATATTCAGGATATCAAGCGAGTACATTCTCTGATCTTTTCATACCTGTCTGGAACTATATTCTTGCTCTAGATTACTTTACATGATGCTGACACGTATCTTCACGGATTAGTACTATATGGATCCTTTCCTGAGATGTTATCCCTCTACGGGTGCATCAGGTATTTCATGTTCATGTACTTTATCATGTACATCAGGTACTCCTTGTACTCGTACTAGTTCATGTATTTACATATTCTCATGTGCCTTCATGTACTATTATGTGCCTCATGTACTACTCATTACATGAGTTCACGTATCTTTAGATGTATTCATGTGCCAGTAATGTAACTTGAATGGATTCTTGTGTATTGATTGGGGCGGGGTGAGTAGAATTGGTTATGTGATCATTATCCCCAGTAGGTATTCTTGTGCCTCTTAGTTGTATTCATGTGCCCCTAAGCCGTTTACAAAACCATATTGTACTATAAATCACTTAGCCACTTACAGTCTTTACTTATCATGTATTTACTTTCAGTTACAAAATATCTCCTATTTTCACGTACTTCCTTCCCAGCATTTTCTGTATTTTACTCTATTGCATGATTTATACTCCTAACCTGTTATGAACTATTTTGAGAGATATGTGCTCGTTTCCGTCCTGATTGGACCTGTTGAAAATTTTACAGGGGACGAGGAGGAGGCATGCTTAGATACTTTCTATCGGACAGCCTTAGAGGACACTTGCGATCCGGACTTCCAGTCGGATCCCTTAGCTGTAGAGACTGTTGCTCCATAGATATCTTTATCTTATTTCATTATATTGGAGATTTGAGTTGTTATTTGGATCTGTATTATTTCTGGATGTCAGTGGAGTTTATCATAGACACTTAGCTTTCTCTCTATTTGTATTTCCTGTAGATTTGGGTCTCGCATCCTTTATATCATTCTATCTTATCGTATTCTATCTTAGATGTGATTGAGATATATTCTGTTATGTCACCCCCATTCGGGGAGTATAACTGTTATTACCTTAAACTGTTAGATGTTGTGACCTAGGACAGCGTTCTACCGCCGATACTGCGGCGTAGGCTGGACGTACCAACGTCTCGTGCCCTTACTCTAGGGTGCGGGTCGTGACACGTTTTTAGTGGTGGTCCTTGCAGGTCGAGTTTGTGTAGTGGTATTCGAACTAGAGTATCACTACAACCTGCAGTAGGATTAGGATATATTTTTGAAGGTACTCAATCACAGTTAGGATCCCTTGAGAGATTTCTGGGATGACCCTTGAGAAGCTCATTATAAAATATCTCGAAATTTGATTCTAATAGTTTATATTTATTTTTCTTGGTTAGTTAATGAATTTGATTTTTGGGTATCCATTGTTGATTTAATTTAATTTTGTCAAGATGAAATTATATGGGCTAGGTCATCTAAGTTATGGAATCTAGTCTTCTACAGTCACGTTAGCCAGCATGGTGAGGACATATAGTCTGACTTTGGATATATTTCTCGGGTGTAGGAATTTAAGGTTTTCGCAGCCAAGCTAGCGGCATCGCAAAAATTTTAAATACCATGATTCTAGAGGTATGTGCCTTAGTCGAGGACTCTGTGATTATCGTAGCTTTGCTTACTAGTATGATGAGGATTTAGAGCACCATGATTTTGGATAGACGCATATGATTATCAGATTGTACCTTAAATGCTTTTGAACATATTTTCTCTACTTTTGTTTCAGTCCTTCTCAAAAAAGAAAAGGGGAATTATTGTTTGTTTTGTATTATTTTGCTTCTCATTGTTTAACTTAGGAGTAGCTTTAGCTGTTATTATAAACCTTGTGTAACTTTTTGCTATGAGTTTCTTCATAATACAATGAATCGATGATTTTTGCTAGACCTTATCTTGGATTTGATATTATAGCTCTGGTTTCAAAATGGTTCCTTCTTTTAAACAGAAAAGTAGAACAGAATTTATCATTATTTCCTTCTTGCAATTATTTCTTGTATTATAAAAAATAATAATAATAATAAAACTGTCTTGATTACATCAATCACCTACTATGCAATCTTGGTACGAATCTAAATGTTGGTCTTGATATAGAATTTGATTTGTATATTGGGACATGAGAATATATATAGTGGACACAGACACTTGCCTGATACGTATGCATGCTACACTTTGATTACCAACCTATCTAAATATATATTAATATATTGTTGATGTTTAAATTCTCAAAACTCCAATATTTTTGATACAGTACAGTATCAGAGACTGGTTCTCTGCTTTTTCCAGTTTAAATTTATAATTTAAATATAAATTTCATGTAATTAGTTTTGTTTACATTATTGCGCATGTATGTTATATACAGGGTTTTAATTCTTAAAGAAATTGGTTGAGTTTTTTGTTTGAATTTGTCAAATCTGAGACTGTGTGCATATTAACCCTTAATACTAGATTCCAAATATTTAGTTCAATTTGTTATTTTTTTAAATGTAATATTTTAAGCTATATACATTGTTGCATGTAGGGATATAATGTTAGGTTTCATATTCTTATATGTTAGGTTGTGGTTGTGATGAACATTGGGTTGGTTTGATGTTCGAATTTCTCCAAAGTCCTAAAACTGAATACATGTTAACGTTTTTACATTGATTTCAAATGTTTAGTTCAATTTCAGATTTAATATGTAATATTGAACTGTATGCATAGCTAAATGTATGGATAGTATGTTAGGGTTTCATCTCCATCATGTTAGGATGTGTTGGGAGCATTGAGTTGGTTGTGATGTTTCAAACCCCTAAAATCTGAAACTGCATTATGTTAATATTACACTGGTTTGAATGTTAGCTTATTTTCAGATTTTGTATGTAAATGCTGAACTAAAACTGGGTTTAAACTTTCAATACTAAAGTTATAACCCTGTACAAGGACACACACACCCTAACTTAGTATACACTGCCATGTAAACCTAACCCTTCCTTTCTAAGTTATGTTCATATATCTATATAGATATATATAGAGTTTATGCATACATGTTATAATGTATATAGATACATAACTAAATCTCTACCTCTTTATATATATATATATATATATATATATATATTTATATATATATATATATATATGTATATATATATATATATATATGTATGTATTTATGGTTAGCCATGCATGTTATGAGAAATAAGTTGTGTATTGTAGATTGTTTAACCAATATGCCATGAGTAGTGTAACTTGATAGCTATTGTTTTGAAACCCAAATCCTCCTATACAATTTCATGTATATTTCACATACACACATGCCTAATATCTAACCATATGAAAACGTCCACATACACCCATACGCACACGAACCACATAACCTTTACATAATGCTAGTTTTCCCCTCTTTAACACTCTCTCTATATATATATTGTGATTGGATTTCCATGCAATTCACTTTCATTCTTTAACTTTTGATTTTAATTTTCTTGAATAGTATCCCTTAATAGATAATTGGTGGTTATCTTTATTTTATTTTTGATAAGTACCAGTTTTCATATAGGATGGTAGACTGCCTTACAGTCTTGATAAATTGTTGTTCTGTAACTTTTCTAGTTTAGCACCCTAGATTGCTTGTGTGTTTTGATACCCTATGACCGTTTTGGTTGGCATGACTAGTATACCTAGATGAGACTTTCACTACCACCATATGCCATGATCCTGTATGTCGTCCTTTTTAATCGTATGATTTAGGTAAGTTTTGAGACCATGATTGTTGGAGACGAGACTCTAGAAGAAGTGCGACCATCTTAATTTCGAGGACAAAATTTTTCTAAGGAGGGTAGACTTGTAACACCCACTTTTTTAAAATGAGGGTAATTTTAAACTTTTATAATTTTGATTAATCAATAATAAGATTTAACTCATGTTATAATTTTTGGTAATTTTTTTAATTAATTTAATACTATTTAAAATTGGTGAATTATAATTTTGATGTGTTAGCTAGTGAACCCTCGAACTTTTGTGCCTAGAGACTAACCATGACCATGGGGACATAACCATGTGATTAGAATGACTATTTATAACTTTTTAGGCTAAGGGTATTTTGGTCATTTTGTGACTTTTGAATTATTTAGGATTTTAATTAATTGGTGAATTTTAGATTATTTTAATAATATTTAGATTGATTTATTATGATTTTGGTCATTTTCATATTTGAATATTTTGGGAAAACTTTATATTTTAATATTGTTTTTATTGGATTTGTTTAGTCGGGTTTGAGTTTCGTCTCGTTCCGACTTGTATTGTGACCCGAATAGCTTAAACTCTAGATCGGACCCAATATTAAGTTAAGCATGGCCCACAAAACCCAACATTTAAGTTAGTTAGTTAAACTAATTTTTATTATGTAAGAATGGTTAAGTTAGAGACTCAAACTAGATCATTTTGACCCCAAACTTGAACCTAGTCGAGACTTAACCATATGAGACTAGAGAGGGGCAATTAGGATATTTTCCATTAGCCCTAATGGACTCTTTATGGCAGCCACCTTTAGGGGAGAATGATTCATTTCATTCATTACAACCTTGCCTCTTTTTTTTTCCTTTTATTCTTCCCTAATTTTAGAGAGCCTTCCCTTTGATTTGATCTCCAAATCAAATCATTCCTTCACCAAATCTTTCCTCAATCATTCCCATTCTCCAAAGGAAGGGTGCTACCAAGGATTGGAAGAGAAGTGCAAGGAGGAGTGTCCACTTTGAGGGATCTTCGTATCGGAGTCGTGTCCTAAAGGATTTCATTGGGATTCCACTCCCAATAGGTAAAACCCATCTCTAAATCGATTTTCTTTGCATATAAATTAGTTTTGAATCCGTAGGATGCATCCTCATGCATGTGTCCCCTTTAGATTCAAATTTGAGACCATTTAGAGCTCTCTTGAGGATTTTAGATATGTGTCTTGTGTCCTACTTGATAGATCCCAAATTAGGACACCTCATGTGTATGTTTGTATGTTAATAGTTTAAATAAATATTTAAATTTAATTTTAGAATGGTTAGAGAGTGGATTGATCTTAGTTAGGATGGTTAGAATGAGTTTTATTTGGATACCTATGTTGGTATCCAAGTATCTTGGCCTACATGTGTTTCTTTTGTCCAAAACAACTCAAATTCGTCATAATATTCATCCACGTTTTTATTAACCAGCAACTTAGAAATATCATAACTTTTAGCTTAGAACTCCTTTTAATCTCTCATTTTTTTAAAAGAAGCGTATCGAAGTTAGCTTTCCAAATATATATTTTAATAAGCCAATATTGTTCTGGAACTTTTTTTAAAATTATTTGAGTGTCAGCTGTACGAAAGACGAACATGTTTCGGTATTTTTGCGATTTCGGGAGCTTTCGGACACGAAAATGCGATCCGTTTGAAGTTTCGAAAAGCTAACACGAAGGACTACGACATACTTTAATCCTAGAATTTAGTGAAGGCCCAATTGGTATAGTATTGATTTTAAGTAGAAGAGTGACTATACGACATAGATATTTTATGTAACCTATGAGCCTATGTAGTATGGATATTAAATAAATATAGAGTATGTAATGCATGATATGTTAGATGAATGAAATGATATATATATGATATGTATCCTCTTTATATTAATGTATATATATGGTTGAATGCAAGCATGTAGGAATGCAATCAATGTAATGTATGTAAGCAATTCATAAATGCATGAATGAAAGAATGATATACAATGTATGCATGAAAGTATATAATGAATGCTAGATATGAATGTAAGTTATACAAGTAATGATAGTTATGAATGTATAATGTATACATAATGTAATACAATATATAACGATAGCTTGTATGGTAATGTAAAATATATGATGCAAGCATGTATATGTCCACTGTTATTTCTTTTTCTTACATTTTTCCTTCCTTCCCTTTCCATTTCAATTTTTCCTTTTTTTTTCCTTCTTCTATTTTTACATGTTGTATACAATGTATATAATATATAGATGTATGTAAGTATGTAATATGCATGAATGAATGCAAGTATGCATATATGATACGTATGTAGGCATGTATGCAATGTATGTACGTATACATGATTTATATGTATGCATGTATACAATATAAGCATGTATGAATGTATACATGTTTGTTGTGTTTCCATGTATGTATGTGTGGATACATGTGTCAAATATGTATATACTGATAACATGAATGAATGAATGTATAAATGCATGAATGAATGTCATATATGATTGAATGAATGAATCAAAGGTATAAGTAAAATATAATGCATTGTAATGAATGTTAACATATATAATGTATAAAAGTATGTACGTAAATGTGCATGAATGTATATATCTATGTGACTAGGTAAATATGCATGATGTAACATATGCCTATATATATATAAATATGTATGTAATGTGGATATGCATATATGTATGAAGGTATGTATTTATACATAGTATCTATTTTATATTATGTATTGTTGTGGTTCACATTGCCTTGTGATTGTGTGAGTGTTAGCCTAGGCTTGGTTAGGCCTAGTGAGACTTGTTAAACTTGTTTGGGCTATGACTTGACCTAGTTGACCTACTTTGACTATTGTAGTTGACTAGAGTTGACCAAGGGTTAACTTTAGCCTAGATTGACCAAAACATCATGTAGAATGCATTGTAGCAGTCTATTTTACTATTTTGGACATGTAGTGACTTGTACTGTTCTATAGGAGCCAGACACCACTCCTTGGACACTATATTCTCTTCAAATATTCAGGATATCAGGCGAGTACATTCTCTAATCTTTTTATACCTATCTGGAACTATATTCTTGCTCTTGATTACTTTACTTGATGCTGACACGTATCTTCACAGATTAGTACTATATGGATCCTTTCCTGAGATGTTATCCCTCTACGGGTGCATCGGGTATTTCATGTTCATGTACTTTATCATGTGCATCAGGTACTCCTTGTACTCGTACTAGTTCATGTATTTATATGTTTTCATGTGCCTTCATGTACTATCATATGCCTCATGTACTACTCATTACATGAGTTCATGTATCTTTAGCTGTATTCATGTGCCAATAACGTAACCCTGAATGGATCCTTGTGTATTGATTGGGACAGGATGAGTAGAATTGGTTATGTGATCATTATCCCAGTAGGTATTCATGTGCCTCTTAGTTGTATTAATGTGCCCCTAAGCCGTTTACATAACCATATTGTACTATAAATCAGTTAGCCACTTACAGTCTTTACTTATCATGTATTTACTTTCAGTTACAAAATATCTCATGTTTTCACGTACTTCCTTTCCAGCATTTCCTGTATTTTACTCTATTGCATAATTTATACTCCTAACCTGTTATGAACTGTTTTGAGAGATATGTGCTCGTTTCTGTCCTGATTGGACCTCTTGAAAATTTTACAGAGGACGAGGAGGAGGCCTGCTTAGATACTTTCTATGGGAGAGCCTTAGAGAACACTTGCGATTCGGACTTCCAGTCGGATCCTTTAGCTGTAGAGACTGTTGCTCCATAGATATCTTTATCTTATTTTATTGTATTGGAGATTTGAGTTGTTATTTGGATCTGTATTATTTCTGATTGTCAGTAGAGTTTATCATAGTCACTTAGCTTTCTCTCTATTTGTATTTCCTGTGGATTTGGGTCTCGCATCCTTTATATCATTCTATCTTATCGTATTCTATCTTAGATGTGATTGAGATAAATTCTGTTATGTTACCCCCATTTGGGGAGTATAACTGTTATTACCTTAAACTGTAGATGTTGTGACCTAGGACAGCGTTCTACCGCTGACACTGCGGCGTAGGCTGGATGTACCCACATCTCGAGCCCTTATTCTAGGGTGGTCGTTGGACTTGTGGGACCCCTTCGAGAGCTTCTTCCATCCATCAGCAGCACTCTTTGTTCCTCGTTCGAGCGAGATGACTGCAGCCTTCGCCAACCCCTGCATCGACTGGAAGGAGACCCCTAAGGCCCACGTCTTCAAGGCAGACCTCCTGGGGATTTTTTTTATTGTGACATTTTTTCATATTAACCATCTTTCTAATATTTACAGTATTTTTAATATTATTTTCCAAAGTATATTCGTATTTTTACGTTAATTTTAATATCATTTATCGAAAATTTAAGCAAATATCATAATTTTGACTTTTAATGAATATCATGAACCCACTATCCTGTTGAGAAAAATATTAAAGTATGGTCAATCTAATCTTAATATCATTTATTTATTTAATATTAAAGCATGTTCAAGAAAATCTGAATATTATTTAATCAGGCTTCCACTGTATGACTGCACAAAATAGGGTGACCAAAACAAAATTTTTGCGAGTATTTGAATATAATTAACCTTCTATCCAAGAGAAATTTTCTTACATTACATACTTTGCTTCAGCAATAACAAGGGATGAACAGACATGATAACATTATGGATTACACTGACATTGAATTCATACTGATGGCATCGATGCACTGATTATTTACAGAAAGCAACACATGTTCCAATCAAATAAAGTTTTAGTGATCCCAGGAATGCACTAGAAATGAAGGCCAACTGTAAATCCTAGGAATGCACCCAGGATTCATCAAATCTATTAGGACATCTGTAAATCAAAGAAATACACAAAAAATCAAAAATATCTGTGAAGGCCAACTGCAAATCAAATGAATGCACACAACTTAGCTAAATTAATGTTTAGATGATTCATACAAACAAATATAAATGCTTCAACCAAACAAATCATAATCAAATTAAGTAAACTTTATTCCACTATGTTATAATAATCTGCACAATCTACGTTAGTAGTTCAATATACAACCTGCATAATTCATATTACAATAATCCAAACAAATATCAGACCAACTCTAAATTCAAGACCATGTTACAATTTTCCAAACAGAGTACAAACCATGCACCCAACGGTGCTTAGTACAACCGAAAGTTTTTGTTTACAATTTTTCAAACACAAAATTGAGTTTTACCGCCAAGACCAACAAATATTCAGAACCATATTACAATTCAAATATTACAGTCCAAATTGAAATAAAAGTTTTAAAACTCAGAAGATTAATCTTTATCTCCATCTCCATCTCCATCTCCATCTTCTTCTTCTTCTTTTTCTTCCTCAAAATCTTCTTCACCAACACCTTGAGGGACGAAATAAGAAATTATAGTTAGTATGGACTCACTGTATATGTAGAAATGACATCCAGAAACAAAAATAGAAGTATCAAAGTGAGGGCTAGCATTAGAGTGTCAATGTGCATAGTGTGTGTTCTAACATAAGAGTATCAATGTGCACACTATAGGTTCTAACATTAAAGTGTCAATGTACACACTGCGGGTTCTATGATGCGACCCATTTTGTTTCAATCACTGAGTAGTAAGTATACTCTCTAGTTAGCTCAAGTGTTAGGTTACTCTCAAGGACTCTCTCGGGTGTCAGGATACCAAGCAAGTTTAATTGCCTGGCTTACCCTTAAGGACAACCTATATTATAGCAGTGTGCTCATGCTTATAATACCAAATATCAGTGACTGAGGGAGTATTCCAGCTTAATCCTACCTCTAGTATCAGACATACATTATATGCCTTAAGGCATTTCCACTCTATACATGCATTTGACCATCATCTATTGAGTCCTAAATCACTATTTCAGGGTACAATTGGGCAATATCAGTGCAAATATCAGAGCATCTAGTAGCAGAGTATTAGTGCAATATTAACTATTATCCAGAGTAGCTTTGATTCAAGACCATGTGCTTCTGTCCAAGAGTGTTTAATATAGAATATATGGGCTAACAAGTGTTGCATATCCTTAGGCATCAAAGATGAACATTCTGTTTAACTGAGTTGAAGCTCATAAGTGTATACAATGTACACACTAATAATTGGAGCCTTAATTCAAATACAAATGATTCTTTGAATTCCTTCTTTAGTGATGATACTGATATCATAGTATTAGCAAGTATATACAGTTAGCAAGCAAACCTAGAAGTCAGCTAAGAAAATAATCCAGCATGGATAGCTAGATCAGTTAGTAACAGAGTAGCAGGTAAATAGGAAGACTGTAATAGAAAAAGACTGTAATGGAAAAATAATAAAGATTTATAATGTCATTTTCAATGTAACATTATCTTTCCATTTTTAATGCAAATTTCCAGATTAAGATAAAGAAGAAAAAAAAACCCTGTCCAGATAAGTTGATATCCATCTTTGCTGAGCTAATTCTGGATTGAAACTTATCCTTCTAACATTAGAGTATCAACGTGTCTATTATATTACAGAATCATCAAGAGTTCTAGTAGTAGAATAATAAACAAAAATGTAAAGTAAAATTAACAATATTATTTCTCAATACCTCCAAACAATTTCATTCATTCATTCTTCTTCTTCTTCTTCATTTTATTCTTCTTCTTCTACTAATTTTGCCTCTAGCTCTTTCATCCTATCCAGAATCAATTTCTGTGTGTCTAATATACTCTTCATCTCCTTGAAGACTTTCTCAAAGTTTGCAGCAACCAAATTGTACAGATCATCCACCTTGTCTTTGGTGGTTTGTCTTTCGGATGTTGATGGTTTGTTTTATGGTGCCTAAGTTGGTAGATGGCTAGATTGTGGAAGAGAAGAGTCTTCTTGTTGTCTTAACAATCGGCTGAAAGTCAGTTTTCTTATGGATTCTCTGTTATTGAGATAAACATCCGCTGTTAAGCTTGGGACACCATGTTTAGCAGCCAGGGAGCATATAAATATCCTAAAAGGGAGAGTTGTCCTTACAGTCGGTCTTCCCACAAAATATATTATTCTACTAAACATGTAACGACTTATATCTATCCTTCTTTTCATCCCTATATAATAAAAAACTTTACTCTATCAGGATGGATGGAACTGTCGTGTCCAGTAGGGTTTAGTGTCTAACATATGTAGGCATGCAACAATTTATACGAAGTTTTCAATTCATCTTTGTATACATGTTGTTGGCCCTTGACACCAACCTATTTACCAGTCATCTCATAAAAAGCATTCGGGAAGGATATATCCTTCATATCAAAATCAGCAACTGGATTGAACCCATAAAAATCATTAATGACACCAGCATTTAAATGCATCTGTTTCCCTCTCAGAAATACTAGTTGTTTAGCCACTTCTTCTTTTTCAATGTCAGCCCTTAGATTTGAGTAAAACTCATGGACTATTGTCCGATTAGGTTTCGCAAGGTAGCATTTGTTTAGTTTTTCTAACTGATAGAATTTTAAAATATCTAGGAAACCTTCATGTTCAACATCAGCCATCTTAATGGCTCTTTTAGGTATACAACCCTTTTCTTGAAATATTTTTTAAGACACTTTTTAGATTTAGAGTCAATAAAAATGGGTACCTTCCCTATCTTCTTGGAGTTCTTGGCACATGGCTCCTCCTCTGTATCTTCCTCCTCTGATGAGGATCCAGAATCCTCCGAGACTGAGTCCGGTGCATTGGACTTCGAGTCCGATGTCGACCTTGTATCATCGTCCAACTTTGCCTTCGACCGAGTTGGTCATCGGTTTGTAAAAGTTGACTCTTTGGATTCTGTTACAAAAATAGATTTTCTCTTCTTGCTTGTTGTTTTCTCCGCATCAGATTCAGATTCAAAATCCTGTGTCCCCTTTGACTTTGAAATAGCCGATCTCATTCCCTTTGATGCGGCCTCTAACACTGCAGCCTCTATCTTTGCGGCCTCTGCCGATGCCGCTGCTTTAATTGCATTCTCTGCCTCTGCCTCTGCCGTATCTTTCTTTGCGGACTCTGTCATTGCCGCTCTAGCCAGTGCTTCCTTCCTTTCGCGTAAATACCTTAACTTTGGAATTGCTGTCTTCTTTGCCTTTGCGGCCTCCCTCACCTCTTTCTTTGCAGCCTCTGTCGCTGCGGCCATTGACGCCACTGCCGATGTCGACTCTTTTACTGTAGCCTCTTCCGCTGCTGCTACGGCCAGTGGTTTCGTCCTTGATCGTAATAACCTCCCATTTGGTAAAGGTTTTCTCTCTTGATTTTTGGCTAGAATTTTTTTCTTCATTTTTTTGGTGGGGGGGAAATTTTAGCTGGTTTCGATTTTGGGAGGGTTTTGGAGGAGGGTCTGGGAAACGAAGAGGGAAGGTTATTTGATCTTTAAAAAGGCTAGCCCAAAATCATTTTTTTGGTGGGGGGAAATTTCTTCCTCATTTTTTGGTGGAGGAATTTTTATTATAAATTTTTCGCTCAAAATTTTACTCAGGGCTAGTCCTAAATATATTTTTGTGCTAGCCATAAGTAAAATTTCAAGTGAAAAATTTATAAAAAGAATTGGGCCAGCCCCGAGTCTTTTTTGTAGTGTCTTTATCAAGGGCCTTAAAAAAACAATTTAACAAATTTAAATTTTAAGCCGTTTTAAAGTCTCATTATATTATGGAAGAAAATCTGAATATCATTTAATTTGGATTCCACTGTATGGCTGCACAAAATAGGGTGACCAAAATAAAATTTTTGCGAGTGTTTGAATATAATTAACCTACTATCCTCCGACCAATTTGTCGTGTAATCTAGGGGTAAGCAAAATATTTGACCATTGTTTTTAGCATTTTTTAAGATATCTACACAAAATGTTATAATAAATCCACATAACACTACAACCAAACTTATTCTTAAAAATTATTATTTACGATACAACCAAACTTATTTGATACCATATTATGTAGCAGACCACTACCATAATTTAAATTAAATGGCCAGATTTATTTATTATTTTATATTTGATATATATAAATATTTGATTTATATTTGATACCATATTATGTAGAAGACAACTACCATGTTTGATCTAATCCAGATTTATTTATTATTTTATATAATTAAAATCTAAATAAAATATAATCTACCATAATTTAAATATAATATATATACAAAATATTGAACCTAATTTATAATTTTGAGTCCAATCTATGTAAAGATTTAATGCAATGCAAATCAAATTAACAACCTAATCTTATAAAAATTAAGAATTCTAATTATAATCAAATTAAATCTGGTCTGATACATAACCAAATCTCAGTATGATTAATCGAAACTAATTTTGAGTCCTTTTCTTTTGCATCCAATATGATTTAAACTTGCATTAGAATATATTTAAACAATATAAATCTGAAGGAAACAAATTATAGACCAAAATGTTATTCAAGTTCAAATTATCATGGAATTTTGAGTCTAAACTATGTAAAGATTTAACGAAAGCGAAATCAAACTAACAATCTAATATATGTAAAGATTTAATAAAAGCCAAATTTTTATGGAATTTTGAGTCTAACTTATAGAGTGTGCAAACCAAACCAAACCAAACCAAACCCAAGTCTCAATAACCTTGTTAAAAATGTGTTTTTCGATCTTAGCTAACACATTTAGCTCGCATCATAAACATTTATGATGTGAGCTAAAGAAATATTAGATTCAATCATAATCCCATATAGTCTTATAATTTAGCACACAAAGAGCCTTGCAATGAAGAATAATCATTTAATATTAACAGTCAGAACAATCATATAACATTTTGTAATCCAACTACAGTTTATCACCGATGTCAAGTGAAACATCATTTTCCTCCTTCCAGATGTGGTTCACACCCTCCCATGGGTTCTGATCCTCGAAGGGATCTTTTACAAAATATACCAAACCATGTATGTACTCGAGGTCCCTATCTAGCCACACATTCCAGCATCCTGTTATGTCTAGTATGCTAAGATCGTTGCACTCTGTCATGATAGCTCTCAGCCCGTTGTCATCGAACATGCAAAACTTTACTTCGAGGTACTCGAGTCATGACATCGAAGAGGCCACGGCTATGGCCTCTGACTTTTTGATGGTTTTCTTCTTGAATCTGTTCATGATCATGAACTACGAGGGTAGCATGTTCCTCTTCAGCGTAACTAGACGATGGCAATGGCTTCCGAGGAGTTCGATGCCCTTAGACGTAATGTGAAGGAAATAGCTGATGTCGAGTTCTGTCAGAACCAAAAATAACTCTAAATGTTCCTCTAATATTTTATCACTCCCGTTGCTCATTGGCATTCACAGGACCCTTAAAAAGTTACCACTGTATTATAAATAGGGGTATAACCAGGAAAACAAAAAAAATCAAAATTAACAACTTATAACTTATGAAACAAAATAGATTAAGAATATCGTGTACTGGCCTTGAGGAAGTAAAGAAGAAGGCCTCTTTGCTGAGTTTGTAAATAGAGAGGGAGGTTAGGTTTCCCTCGCTGTGCGCCACTAGCTTGTTCATCGCCTTGTTAATTTTCGAGGTTAGGTTAATCCTGCGGCACCACTGAGTCAAGTTGACGTCCGACCAGAAGCAGGGACAGTAGAGCATCTTCCACCACGACCGACAAACGAAAGACAAGCGGACGACCTCTTCAGACGATATTTCCGCTAGTACCAAAACCATGGCTAGGATCTCCTTGGAGATGGCAGCCCATCCATAGATGTTGGTTTGCTCTTCTCTATTGAGATTGTTCTGAAGGGTTATGAATATGAATAGTTTGGCTGTTTAGTTTGGTTTTCAATCTATATAAATTGGTTTTGAAGGGTGCTGAAGATGAATAGTTTAACTGTTTGTATGGCTGTATAAGTAGATTTTGAAGGGTTATGAAAAAGAAACCAATTTCCTCGTATCTCTCCCAGGCCACTCCTTAATTATGGTGAATGGCAATAGATTTTGCACCACTCCTTAATTATGGTGAATGGCAGTAGAATTTGCACTGCCAAATTTTTTCTTTAAGAAGGTAAAATATCATCATTGTGTGGGACAAATACCATATCGTATGATGTCAATAGTATTGCCCATATTGCTAATCGAGGGTTTAGTGCTCTCGGCTTTGTTACAAGGACCCTAAATGAATTGACTCAGGAGATGACGTGGATTGTCTAACCCGATACGTAATGACGGGTCTTCTGAATAGCGAATACCAGAGCTAGATATTCTTTCTCGACGGAGTTGTACCGGTATTCGACCCTGATCATTGTCCTGCTTAAGTAGTAGATAGCTTGCTCGTAGCCTGCATCATTATTCTGAGCTAGTAGAGTGCCGAGAGAATGATACATTGTGCGGACGTAGAGCAAGAAGGGTTTGCCCGTAACCGGTGCTACCAGGACCGGGGGATTTGTGAGATAGGCCTTGATGTCGTCAAACGCCTTCTGACACTCCTCCGTCCAGACTTAGGAGATCCCTTTTTTCATGAGTATGGTAAAGGGTTGACGTTGTCTGAAAAGATTTGCTATAAACCTTCGGATGTACGCACGATATCCTTGTAGGCCTCGAAGCTCTCTCAGGTTCTTCGGAGGTTCATATCAAGGATGGCTTTTGTCTTCTCGGGGTCAACATGGATATCCTTCACAGTGATGATGAAACCCAAGAATTTGTCACTGGAAACCCCTAGGAAGGATTTGGTTGGATTCATTTTGAGCTGATATGCTCGTATGAGATCAAAGACTGTCCTCAGATCTTGCAGGTGATCACCTCATAGATGACTTTTGACAGCGATGTCGTCAACATAACATTTGACTATTTTGCAAAGATGCTTGTGGAAGATGGTGCTCATAGCTCGCTGGTATGTCGTACCTACATTCTTTAAGCCAAAGGGCATCACTGTGTGGCAGTAAATCCCTTTTGGAGTCCTTAATGACGTTGTTTCTCGTCATCTGGGAACATCTTGATCTGGCTGTAGCCTGAACATCCGTCCATGAAGGACATGCGTTCAAAGCCATAAGTGTTGTCGATCATCACGTCTATGATCGAATGTGGAAACTCATCTTTTGGGCAAGTGAAGTTGAGGTCCCCGAAGTCGATGCAGACTCGGATCTTTCCTTTCTTCTTAGTGACCGAAAACGATGTTAGCCACCTAGTCTGGGTCTTGCTCCTCACGAACAAACCTACTTTCTATGAGTTTATCTACTTCTTTGTCGATGGCGTCCATGATGTTAGGACTAAAGCGTCGTTATTGCTGCTTAACAGGCTTAGTGTTAGGTAATATGTTAAGCTTATGCATTACGACTTACGGATCTAAGCCTAGCATATCTTCATAGCTCCAAGCGAAGACGTCGATGTATTCCTTGACAAGTTGAACTAAAGATTCACGATCTTCTCCTGCCAAGCTTTTGCTGATAAATATGGGTTTGGACGAAGATTCAACCCCCAGGTCGATCTGCTCGACTTCATCTTCGGTAGGAGGTTCTCGTAGCTCGAAGCAAGACTCCCATTGTGCACCTAAGCATTGAGAATAGGGTTCTTCCTCGAAGAATTCTACTATCTGATCATCATCATCTTTTTCTGGAGGGTGTACATAGGTCATATTGACTGACAACACCTTTCTAAAAATTGGCCGATAGTAGAGTTGGAGTCCCAAGTTGAAGCTTCAGATGAGTGAGAGTGTGTATCTAGTCTTCTCCGCTTCTAAACTCCCTGGGGTTGTTGGCGGTGTGACATAGCCTACCCTCCGTCGAGTGCGATGGTAATAGTCTTGTGGCTTCCTTTTTGGAATCGGGAGTTGTAAAGGAAGGCGTCGGCCTCTGTCATAGTTTAGACCTTAGCTACTTTTCAAGTCATAATCCATCTTTTGGATGAGGTAATTTGCTCAGTCGATGTACCGGTATACTTGCATTCTATTGGTATCCGATTCTGGTTTGACTAGCGGAAGGTCCTGATGTCGTTCGACTTTGCCAAAGATAATAGATTTCTCGTCCTAGTTCTAGGGCAGAACTATATAACATACTCCTCGGTACACGATGACTTAATTTACATAATTAACAGTCGTTATTTGTGTTTGCAACGACTGTAAGGCATTATCTAGAGTATACATGGCATTCCAATATGGAAGACTAGAATAATTCAAAGACAACCTTTTATTGATAAAATACTTGATCTTATCCCAAGGAATTACATCATCGAGAGATGGGGTATCAACATTGGCAAATATGTATTCGTCCATCTCCTCGTCGGTGAGAACCAGAGTAGCATTGGGAGGTTCTGGGGCTTTCGATCGAATTTTTGGCACCAGAGGGGTTGACATCTTGGCAGACGGTATTTTTGGAGAGTTTCTCGAGAGTCTGAGTCGTATTGGCTAGCCTGGCCTGGGAGAGATGCTGGGGCCTTCCCTTGTAGCTTGACTACGAGGGGAGCCAACAATTGGGGAGGTTTTCCCTTGAGCCGCACTTTCAGAGGTGCCTCAGCTGGAGCCTCATGGATTGGTGCTTTCCCGTGTAGCTTAACCACGAGAGGAGCCGACACTTAGGGAGGTCTCCCTTTGAGTCGTCCCTTTAAAGGAGATTCAGTTGTTGTTTCAACCTAGGAGGCTGGTGCCCTCCCACGTAGCTTTACTACAATAGGGACTAATGCTTGGGGATATTTCCCTTTGAGTTATACCTTCAGAGGGGCGTCAGTCATCATTTCTGTTTCAGTGTCGGCCTATGCTTTAGCTTCTGCTTCGTTATCTACATCGTTGGTTTCATCATCCAGATGAATTGATTTGTACAGATCGGAATCGGTGAAAAAGGCTTCAATCCCTCTGATGGGATCGACATTAGCAAATTTTATCCAGACTATGCCATTGGTGGACACGTATTTCATGCACTGGTGGAGAGTAGATGACACTACCATGTATTCATATATCCAAGGCTACCCCAACTGGATGTTACAATTGACGTCCACGTCTACGACATAGCAAGTCACCTCTGTCTGGAGTTCGCCCATATGACGTTTCATCCGGATCTTACCCAGAGATTCGCTCTTACTAGAATTGAAGCCACTGATTGTAGTATTGGATGCAGTCAGGCGATGCTTCGGAATCTCCAATATCTGGAGCAGAGTCCATGGGATAATACTGAAGAGAAGATCCAGGGTCGATCTGGATCCGATCCACCTTGATGGCACCGACGTACCCTGTATAATACAGCGGTCCGTTATGTCGGTTGTTCTTGAGTAGTATGTCTTGTTGAGTAAATATAATATTGAGGATAATTTCCCCCATACTATGGCAGTACGAACATGCTGTTGGATCTTCTTCAGGTTGCTCGACCTGGCGGATGAAAGACTCAGCATCCTTTAGTGCTTCACATAGAGCTTCCCGGGTATTTTTGGATAGTCGAAGGAGCTCAAATAGTGATAGTTGGGTCGGGGTACTGGCAAGCTGCGCCAGTATATCAAAGTTGTGGGGCTTAATCAACTCTGAAGCATTATCTTTTTCTAGAGGCCTATCGAAACGAGCCTCTTTCTGCTTCTGTTTGTCTACTGCTGGAGGTTGGGATGAACCTTCCCCTTGACCAGCCGTAGTGGTGACATGAGGCATCACTTCGACCGGAGCCTCCTCTTGTTGAACGTTCTGCTGTAAATGCGTCTGTACAGGAAGTGCTTCCTTAGGGGAGGAAGTAACCATTCAACAAGACTTGGTTTTCTTGTCCTTGGTTTTGGAGGTTGGACGTACCCCCAGTTGAGTCAGTTCCGGAGCTAGATCTGGATGGACCCACAGGATCTCTCCCTGGGATATCGTAAGTTGAACTAGTCTACTTATATTGTCACAAGTCGGTGGAAGGTTGACTACTTCTATTGTCTCCTTTGGGATAGGGACGATGCCATCTTGAGCTTCAGTAGGTGGCAGAGTGTCAAACTGGAGAGGCACTATATTCGTCGAGAGTGTCTTCTCCTCATAGTCAAGTGAGAGGACATTTGCATTGATCATGCGTTGTATGTAGTTCTTCAAGATGTAGCAATCTCAGGTCGGGTGCCCGACGAACCGATGGGTGACAGTACCTCGGGTCGCCTACCCTGTCCACCTTATTGGGGCACTTTGGATCAGGCAACTTGATCTTGTTACCTTGCTTCAGTATTTCGAAGAGCTGTAAGGTGTCATTGTCATTGAAGGAGTAGACCTCCTTCTTCCTTGGTGCGGCCGGTGGCTTCTGGGTAGGTTCGAGCGCACCTTTTGAAGCATTCACTGTTAGTGCATGCTTCCCTTTCGGCTCACGCCCATTGTTGTTGTTGTTGGCGGTGCGCTTCTCCTTGTCTTCAAAGGAAGGAAAGCTAGCACCTAGAAGGCGGGCATCACAAGCTTTCATCTCAGCGGCTTCGACGTCGATAATGAACGCGGTCCAGTCCGCATATTAGGTGGAGTCGACCCAGAGTTTGATAGCCGGTGTCATATTCTTCTGACAGGAGTCCATTAGTACGGACTCAGGGATACCAGAAGGTAACCTCAGACATGCTTGTCGGAAGCATTCTATGAAGGCTCGAACTGTCTCCTCCTACTTCTGGGTTATCTCCATGAGGGAAGACATGGCCATGTCCTTTCCATCGTCATAAAATCGGAAAAGGAAGAGACACTTCAGATACTCGAAGGAAGAGATAGAATTATCGAGGAGGCTACAGTACCAGTCGTAGGCTACCCCTTTCAGCGTCCCGATAAATAGGCTTGTGAGTAGGGCGTCCTCTTTCGGTAGGTACCCCATCATGGAGTGGAAGTAGGTTAGGTATTGACGGGGGGACTCCTTCCTATAAAATGGTATGGTGATTGTGGTTTGTACTTGGAAGGATAAACCACATTGTTCCATTCGGAAGGATAGGGTTGCCGGATTTCGAGCTTCTAGCGTTCCTCCTGTTTGTTTCTTGCCTCAAAACGGTCGCGTGAGTCCCTCACCATCTCAAACAATTCTTTTGTAGAGTTAGGAGCAAGTGATTGAGGCAATGTGCGATGTTCAGCTCCTGAGGGGACAGATACTCGAGACAGAGTATGATGGACCGTCCCTGAAGATACCTACTTAGGGGGTTCATTCGCTTCTCCAATAGCCCCAGGATCAGGACTGGCAGATATAGGGCCCCCTATTGGCGGCTGGGCTTTCAAGGTACTCCGAGTCTCGAATACGACCCAAGTTGAAGACTGCATGGTGGTGGAGAGGGTTTTAAGGCCATTTTTAAGGTTGTTCATATGCCGTACGAGATCTAGAGCTGATGCATCTACTTCTTTTTCGTCGTGAACCCCTGCCTTGTATGCAGGCATGACATCGGCCAAAGTGGATGGATTGGTCTACGCTTCACTTTCAGCCTCGCTTTCTTGTAGAAAGGTTGGCATATGTGCTTTTTCTTCTGACCCCTCGAACTGGCTACCCCCAGTCACCTCGATGTCAATTTCTTGATGGAGACCCTTATCTTCGAATAAGGGGTTGTTATGGATAGTCGGGGTTTGATCACCCCCATCTTGTGTCGTTGATGTCGCTTTCATCCTTAACAGAGTACTCTGGAATACCCGGTCGACGGGACTATCGTTTTCGTTCCCTTTGGCCCTTCACTGAGACCGCCGAGGCTGGAGGGTTTGTAAATGCCCATATTTATTTAACATATTTTGGAAGCTTAATTTTTGTAATAGTTAGTTATACTAATTTATTAGTTTATTTAGTTTATTTAGTTTATATATATATATATATATATATATATATATAAATATATATATATATATATATATATATATATATATATATATATATATATATATATATATATATATATATAAATATAAAAAAAAAATATATATATATAAAAATATATATATATATATATATATATATATATATATATATATATATATATATATATATAAATATATATATATATATATGGATGCTTAAACTTGTACAAATTTCTACAACAAAAGTATACCTCAAAATAATTGTAATATTAGTTATAATATTTTATTATTATTTTTCTAGAAATTTTTGAGTAATTGTTATCTAGTTTATATTCCTTAGGTAATTTATATACTTAGATGTATATAAAAAATATACATAAAACATATGTAGAAAAGCAAAAAAAAGAAAAAGAACAACACTCTGTTGGAACAGTGCTTGCACTGTTCCCGTTCTCCCCCAACCCGAGCAAAAGCTCGGCCAAACCCGCATAAGAGACTAAGTCTCTTGAGTTTCAAAAATTCAAAACTCACCAAATCTAGTACCAAATCCGTTCAAATAAATTGCAATACAATCCTAACGAGATTCTCCCCCGCTAGACTCCTATCAAGCCTTGAATCGAACTAAATCCTATCATTCTAATCAGAATCTCGATTGGAATTCAAATACACTATAAAAACAAATACCTAAAAACCGAACCCTAAAAATTCATCGAGAAGTTGCATCGAACTTTCACTCCCATCCCGAGGATCGACTACACCCTACGCGTCCCCGCCGATCGCCTGCAGCCGCTGCTGATCGCCGTAAGCCACCCCAGGCCGACTGCGAGCAGGGCTAAACCCCCTGTGTCCGACTACAAGGTACACACCTTGGAACAACGATTTCTTCATTAATACTCAATCATTTTTCGATTCGTTAAAACCTATAGGGAGACCATATAACCATCTTTAATCCCTGTATCTAGTATCAAATCAAATCAAGTTAGAATCGATAGAAAAATACTCGAAAAATCGAGGAAAAACCATGTTAACTGAACTATGATTGGCAGTCCCAGCCCATAACTTGGAAGGCCGATATCGACCAAACCAGCGCGTAATTTCAAAAACCAACTTCACACAGTCAAAGTCAATATAACTGAGATTAAAATGCAACTCTTAGTTTAGATATTGATTACTATGCAAGATTATATCTGTCATTGAAGTTAGGCGAAAAATTGAGTTAAAAACATTAAAAACTTAGAAAAAATTTTGATACGGCTTGCGTCCCGACAAACCGGGCGACGTGGTCGTGCACTATACACATCGAAAGGCGCATATGGATGTTGCCGACGTGTGGTTACTGATGGAACTCAATTTTGTTGCGCGTGCGCGACGAAATCTGTACGTATCCGTCAAGATACCCCCGTATCGACCTTTTGCAAACTTGGCCATAACTTTGTGTACATTCATCGTATCGAGACGAAACTTACACCAGCATGACTGAATCGAAATTATGGTCATGTATGCCAAGTTTGGTCCGATTCTGAGAAGGTTGATCAGAACGCCAATTTGGCGGACCCGTGACCCGATCCAACGAGCGAAATTGTGCACGGCTCATCGGAATCCAAAACTGGACATACCGTTGGATTCGTCTCATCAAACTGGATCCATAGACATGTAGGTTGATGACTTTAGAGACCATAGACATTGGCACGTATTTCGTTACAAAATGGGTCCAATGGTGGATATCGTTTTGACCCGAAATTATAATTTTGCCCCTATTTCAGAATTAGACTTTTGAACAGGCATTTCCTAGATATATCTTTTACACCGAGAATGTTCTTGATGTTTGTTTCAGCATCCGGAGCCGTTCGTGGACTTTGAGGTTTATTGCTGACGTGACTAATTGCTTGGAGTTGCTATTTTCGTACTGCCAAGCAAGATACCTTGCCACCTTACTCTGTGATTACATATTCTTATTTTCAGTTATTATTTCGGTATTTTTTATTTGTTATTATTATAAAACTGTGCGTCCATGTCATATTTGGGTGCAAGCGACTCTATTAGTCGTTTCCTTACTTTTGTTTATTTCTCTTGCATTGACTTAGCCTAGTGACCACCCATTGATGATGAGGTATTGGTATATCTTATACGGCCTTAACACTTGCTTTATCACGTATTGTGTGTCACATGTAGGGTACGTACCTGCGTAGTCGGCTGGCCACCGATGCATTTGAGGCCTACGACGGATATGAGTAACTGCCAATAGAATTGTATGCTAGTAGACTCGACAGTTACTAGAGGTTCATATCAGTCATGTAGATGACGATACTAGACATTGGGTGGGGAGAACAATACCTGACGTATGGGCTTCTATTACACTTTCCCTTATAACCTAAAAGCTCCGCTGGAGATACGGGTAAGCTTACCCCCTCAGGTTGGCCACTGATGTTCTTGAACGTTATGCGCTTGGTCACTGGTGCCCAAGAGAGGACTATACCAGATCCTATATTCAGTCAGGGCTTATGCGTCGAAGGATTGTATCTCAACTGCATATTCACAGTAGAATGGTCAGGAACCCTGTTGCATGTATCCCTTTTCTTTCTTATTTATATATATCACAGTTTATATGGCATGGTATTTTCTTGTATCTTATTACGTCCCGCTGAGGACCTGGTTATCTCTCCGAGTTTAGACGAGTTCCCGCAGGAGTACAGAGCGGTACAGGATCCATCCTATATTGATGACGAGGCATCTTCTGCTGATTTCTAGTCTATTTATTTATTGAGACATTAGTGGATATTTTTACATCTCTTTTTTTTCTATTTTGTGGAGGTTAGACTCCGATCTTGTGAGACTATTTTCATACCTGTTTGGAGTGGGTATGTCCACCCGGCTATCTTTTGATACACTCATTTATTATCTGGACTCTATTATCTTCTGTGTTGAGCTGTGAGGAGATTAGATTATATTATTCTGGCATGTGATTATGTTAAATACGGCTTATGTACGTATATGAGGATTCCATATATTAGAGTATTCTTCATATATGTGCAGCTGGCATGTTCACGTACTTGGTCCTATGTATTTTGGGACTGGGGCATTACATTTTTGTGGTGACCCATGTAGGTCAAAAAATATTGTTGGGTTAAATGACTATGCCCAACAAGCTTGCATATAGGAATATGAATAGTGTCTCATCCAGAACTACTACTATTTGTAGTTGAAATTGCAATCAAAAGATTTTAATGGCAAACAAGCTGCTTGTTTGCCATTAAAATCATTTGATTGCAATTTCAACTACAAACAAAATAGTGTTACAATGTAGGACTTAGACTTAGTCCTAGGAGTACACTTTTGTTTATCTGGTTCCTGCATCGATGGAGCGAGTGGTAATACGTTAACTCCGTTGACGATCTGACGACAGTTTTCGGTTCTCTGAAGGTCTGAGTTGCTCTGGGTGCTGGAGCTTACGGAGAGGAAGAAGACGTTGAGTGTCCCTTCCGATCTCTGTGAGTGAACTCTGATGCCCTGGTTTCGGCTGTCTTTGCTGTATATATCTGTCCTTCTGTGTGTGTGGAAGAAGGAGATAATCCCTCTATTTATAAGTAGCAGGTTGGGTTGCTCATGCGCGCATATGTAGGATGCGCCTGTACGTGGGACGCCATATGGTTTAAGCTACAGGAGGCACATGGATGATGCACCATTATTTGTGGGTTGAATCCTTTATGCTGTATTTATGGGCTGGCACGTAGCAGGGGAAAGGACCTTTCAGTTGCTGAGATCTTGGATGATTATCACCCCTTCATAGGCTGAATTGAGTCAAAGGACATGTGGCGCATGTCCGTAGCTCAAAGATCTCGGATTTGGTGGAGGGTAATCTGATAGTATGTGCCTGGGATTGAGCGCATGAGAAGACTTTGGCTCGCAACCTTCAGGAGTTATGAACCAGTCTAGGCGCACAACTTTTGAGGTGCATGCAAGTCTTCAGGCGCATGGCTGCTGAGGTGCATGCGAGTGGTTGGTCGGCCACGTAGGTTGTAACTGTCGGGGAAAAGAAATGATAATGCTGATGTCAGCGATGCTTTATTTTTTGCAAAACCTGCCAACTGTTCAGTCCTCGGGGGACGTGCTGCCAACTCTGTCACTTTGACATTAATTGCTTGGTGGAATGACGCATCGATTTGTACCCCACTGGGCGCACGGGTCCATGTTGATTAGGTCGCCTAGATCTGTGCTTTGTTGGGCACATCCATACGGGGCACTTGGGACTGACGGGCGCGTCTATTCGATGCGTGGTATCTGACCAGCACATCCGTTTGCATGACGCGTCTTTATTGGTCTGACTGTTGAGTTCTTCAAGTGCTTTAAATAGCCATTTTGACTTGGCCAAATTCGAGGGGTCAGGTTCATCACCATAAATGCAAATACATTGCACGGGATTCGGAGAGCCCGTCACTTGGCGTATGGGTTTGATTTGCCCGGCCTATAAATAGCAGCAAGAAGAGAGTTTGCTTCTCGTTCTCTCACGTCTTTTCGAATGAACTTATTTGCTCGAGTACATTCTGTTGACAAGATGCTCCCGAGGGTGAAGATGCGACGACTTGTCTTTGCTCATGTACTTGAAGGTGACTGTTACATCTAAAAGTCAGAATCGCAGGGTTCTGAGACAGGCCGAAGGTGCATGTTGCATCCAAAGATCGGGATGCTCGAGCCTCGTCTCTATTATGTCGGAAGAGCCACAGATCGGAATTGCGGTGCTCTCCTCTTCCTTGGGCTTTGGAGAGCTCTTCCTTCTGCTAGAGTGGGGTTGGCTGCCCACACTAGTTCTGCCCAAAGCTGCTCCTTTAGCCGAAGCAAGTGTTTGGGTAAAAGTAGAGCGCATAGGCTGAGATGATGCGCCTGACTGAGACGCTGAAGAGACGCGCCTGACTGAGACGCTGAAGAGATACGCCTGGCAGATGACGTGCCTGGCAGAAGGCGCATGGCAGTTTGCTGCCCCTGGCTATAGTCTTAGGATCTTTTTTTATAGAAATTCTCCTTTGTAAAGCCTTTTTTTAGACATGTAATAGACTTTTATATGAAATAAAAAAACTTCTTTTGATGTCTATACTTTTGCTGTTTGCTGTGCCAAGTACTTCATCTGAGCTCCCTGGCGCATGTAATATTAGGCGCACAAGAATTCTGGCTTTTGGATGCGCCTGAAATTCCATGCTTCTATAAGACCCCCTTTAAAGTTTTCAAAAAATTTCATCAAGTTTTGGAATACTTTGAATAAGAAGCATGGTGTTGACTTCAATGGGGCACATAAATATTCGGGGCACATGATTATTCTGTGCATCTGTGATGAGGCGCATGCTCCTCTCAGTTTTAAATGACAAATGATAATGCTTTGGAATAAATGGAAAGATTTAATGATGATCTTTTGGTTTATCCGCAATTATCACTTCGCAGAACCCTAAGCGACGGCTGACGTCACCCAAGCCTATAAATAGGCATCTGGTAAAGAAAGAGAGTCTTCTACTTTCTGCCAAAGCTTTCTTCCCCCTTAGAGTTTTTCTCCTTCTTCTTTGAGAACCTTTAGTCCTTTTTAAGGAATGGCTTGCAAAACTCTCCGTGGTGGTGCTGGCCGAGGACGAAACAAAGGAAAAGTGCCTGCGGAGGCTTCTGTTGATGCTGTCCCCAGGACGCCCGTCGACGTTCGGCCGACGGTGATTGGTAGGTTTTTGTCATTCTTTGTCGTTGCCTTCTGAACTTTGAGAAATATAAAATCTTCTTTTAGAACTCGCACACGCTGACACGCATGGACCTCGAGTCCTGATGATGTGCTGAAGCTTCTTGCTGACGCACATGGACTTCGAGTCCTGATGATACACTGAAGCTTCTTGCGGACGCGCATGGACTTCGAGTCCTGATGATGCGCTGAAGCTTCTTGCCGATGCGCATGGACTTCGAGTCATGATGATGCGCTGAAGCTTCTTGCTGACGTGCATGGACTTGGAGTCCTGATGATGCGCTGAAGCTTCCTTTCAGATGCGCCTGAGCTTGGGTTCAGTATGTGCGCTTCTGATGAGAACTCGGCTCAGATATATATATTTCTTTGTTGTTTTAACATATCTAAGTTTTTATTATCTTTCCCTGACCGCCAGTTTCGATGACCGTCCTGTTTTTGAACGAAGTACTTCTGGACGCTGCTCTCTGTCAGATGGGAGTTGATTATGACGAGGAGGTAACTAATCCTGCCTAAGCTGCCATCATGCTAGATCAGTCTCCCGAGAGAATGACCCAAATCAAGGAGCAACAGTATACGTTTCTCCAGCGGATGATAGAGCGTGGTAGTTTACAATCTTCCGTTCCTGGTAGTAAGACTTTCCTGAAGCCTGAGTTCCTGTTCGGGGATCGCCTCACTTCTACTGAAGTGAAGGTGCTGAGGATCAAGGAAGATTGGTTCTTCTCAGCCAAAGGGGTGCACATGTTCATGAAGCAGCTCGAGCGGCACTGGCCTTTGATGGCTTTTTGTCGTCTTGCTTCCAAGAGGAGGATGTCATGGGAGTTAACCCCGTCTCCGGGGGGAGCGGTGGCGGGCACCATCAGGATCGATGCTACCTCGAACCAGAGGGATATTTTGGTCGCCACGCGGGCTGGGCCTTCTTTCACCTGGCGAACTCTTTGTCCTGGGAGTATTTATAGCGACGTCGCTACCGACACTTTTGCCTTTGGTGCTTCGACTTTCGTTAATCGTATGTTATCATCGAAGCGGTCATACCCGAAGGATAATTTTCGGGTAGAGGGCTAATGTCATTATGTATCCAAGTGGGACAAGCTAACACTCTGGGTTCTAACGAAGTTTCTAAGTGAACTCAGAGAGATTGGGCTGACTGCCGCTATCCGTGCCACCCAGGCGGGCGTCGACATCAACAGGCATATGTTCCTTGCACTTCTGGAGATGTTTAACATCCAGACCGGGACCTTCTTCACTCCGGTAGGGGAACTAGGACTTGCACTTCATGAAATGTATGAGGTATCGAGGCTTCCTTGGGGATCAGAACCCTATGAAGAGTATTTCCCGACTAACGAGGAGTTCCAAGTCCTGGGGGACAAAGAAGATGAGATGATGGATGTCTTCAATGAAGTGGCAAGTCACCATTATTATATGTAGAAGAAAGATAAGGGCGGGGCACAGCCCCACGTGACTGCTTAGAAGGATTACGTCTTTGAGCAAGACAAGAAAGATTCCTCTCAGTTCACGACTCTGCCAGCTCTTTCCAGTACTAAGGTGCTCTCGGAAATGAGCAGACTCAATGAGAAGAGTCCCCAGGAAAACGTGGACCGGGAATTGGACGAGCGCTCCTATAGCTATTTTTGGTACCTCACTCATCGAATGTCGTCCAAAGCAGTGTTGGCTGCTTATCTGATGATCTGGCTCCGGGATTACGTTCTTTCGGCGGGTCAGGCTCTGTGAAGAGGGTGACCCGGAACTTGATCCTGCCAGCTGTGAAGTTGGTTTTTGGCCATCCCTTGGCTCTACTCACCGCGATGGTATGCAACCTGTTACGAGGTCTACAAGAATTTGCAGGTGACGTTGTTCACGAACATGGTAAGAACGACAACTTTCCTCGTGCCGAACTGCCGTTTCACTATCTGTTGGGGTGGTTGATTTTGCACCATCCCAATGTGATGAGTCCGGGCCAGGAAGAAGACTACGTAGCCGGAGACGCATTCCTTCGCCGCTTCTACAGAGGAAGTGGCTGCATACGGGCGTTCTTGTTTGTAGGAGGGTTTTGTCCTACCTTCAGGGATGGGAGATAACTAAAGTTGTTCCTATTTTTACCGATTTTGAAGCAAATGAAGATTTAGCTGATTCGGGTGAAGATGCAACAACTCTGTCTCCGTAGGGATTCCGTTGGTTGCAAAGCATCCGGCCATCCCATTTGGTGTACAGGAATAAAAACTATTATTACTTGGAACCGTACTTGCTAAGCCGTTTCGCATGTCAATTCGGCTATGCCCAGTTGATGTTGGGGAACCCTAGTACCAGCCTGGAGTATATTAGGAGTCTGCTGGACGGGGCACGAGCTTGGCATTACTTCAATGCCCGATGTACCGGAGCTCGCTTTACCATTCCAGTTCTGAATCCGCAGCCGCCGATTCTTTTCTCAGCCGCCAAATTTTATTGTGCGATGAACATTGTATCCCCTGGATATGATAGGGAGACTAGTTTTATTTTCGGCACCAAATTGAAGGCAACTGGGAATATGTTGGCGAAGGCTCGATCGTACCGCCCGCCAGAGGTTGGTTATCGAGATACCCCTACCGTATCCTCGGAGGGTACTCAGTCAGAGCCCTCGGATGATCGCCCGAAGAGACATACCGGCACAGAGGCCGGTTCTTCTGCGCCGAAGAGGCAGAGAAAAGCAATGTCACCAAAGGTGTCAACAGAATCAGCTCCTGTAGAGGTAAGGACATCCCACATAGTCTGGTTAGTTTTACTATGTTTGTGACATATGCTTTCTTTTTGTAGGAGCCGCTGAAAAGGAGGCCCCGAACTCCAAAATCGGGTGCTAGCAGACCAAAGTGGGTGGCGGGCTCATCTGATGAGCGCATTCCGCCGATTGTGTTGTCTCCCGTAGAGGAAAACCTGGATGATGTGACTTCTGTAGAGATAAAAGCTGTCGTGAGGGCTTCTGGTATCGAGGTCCCAGCAGAAGCTGTTCTTCCAGATGAGAAAGAGGAATAGAGTTCGTCTTCTTCGGATGACATTCCTCCAGAGGTTCCTAAGCCTGTAGTAGGAGCAACAGGCATGGTTGTAACAGAGGAGAGGGATGATTCCCCTCCTCATCATGATGAAGGGAGGTCGGCCACACCATTATCGAGCCCTACCCCAGACCCAGTAGCGGACGCCGAGCTGGCTGCCGATCTGGAGGTACCGACAGATTCTATTCCCGCAGAGGGATTCGAAGAGGAAGACGGGACTCGTTTGCCGAGCCTAACTCCAGGGGAGCCAAGTCAAGAAATAGGTGCTGATCTTGCTGCTTCGTCGGAGGAGGATGGTCCTGTGCGGCTTGCTGATAGTATTTTGGAGACGGAGGAGATAGCCCCTAACGTCGGTGGTCCCTCCAAAATTAAAAAAGGTAAGTGTTTGCTGGTTGAACCCTCTGTCGCTCCTTCCACTTGGGGGACGATATCGACACCCCACTCGGCTCTTTCTGCTCTCTTGGCTCCGCTAGCGAGCGACGAAGTTCATGTCCCCGTCGAGGAAGTGTCCGCTGATGTCGAGGTTTCAGCCTCGTAGATTGAAGTTGGTGGATCTTCTTCAGGTCCGCCGTCCCTCACTGCAGCTCCTCCAACTCCTGCTATGATGCCTCAAGTGTTGGCAGACGCGGATGAGTATGTACAGTTTGTTGTTGAAGCAGTGTATATGATACTGCAGAAAGGCGTATCAACGATGCTGAATGCGAACGGAAGTTTTGCGAAGGCAAAAGCCATGGCACTCCCTTCCATTGGTTTGATACGTTCGTACCGTGGCTACTATCATATGGCCGAGATTCTGGAGACGTCGGTGGTCGAGCTCGACCAGCTTCTTTTCGAGCTTCAGAGTATCCGGTGAAATAACTTTTCTGCTCTGATAGAAGCAGAAAAGAAGAAACTGATAGCTGAAGTCGAGTCAACGTATCAGGCCACGGTGGCTGTCTGGGACCGCGAGGTGTCCGAAGCTAAGGCTGCGGTGGAGATGCTATCTCAATCCACGCCAAAAAAGGTGGAGTTGCGGGCCTCGTTGGAAGCTAGCATAGTGGAGGTCACCGCCAAGATCCGCCTCCTTGAAGACCAGCGAGCCCAACTCTTGTTAGATGTTGAGCGAGTCCAGGCTGAACATGTAGCATCTAAGGAGGAGGAAGTAGTTTTTACCCACCAGATTCTTTCCCTGACCCACCAGCGGAAATAGCTAGATGAGAAGTATGAGAATGATATTGCCCCTGAAGCTGTAGAGGTGATGCGTCAAGAAGCCGAAAGCCGGGTCTTCGCGACCGCAGAGACTCGGGCAGAAGACTTGAAGCATCGGATTGAAGAGCTTTCTGCCAATCCCAGTAATGCTTAGGGATTGTAGTCTCTCTCCCTTTTTTGTTATTTTCTAGTTTACAACTTCTGCTGGGGATGTAATTCTTTACTTTTAAATAAAAAATAAAGAATTTTGTGGTGTGTTCATTTTTGCTGTCATGAACTAGTGATTTGTGTGGACCTATTATCTTTTACGAACCTTGGTTTTTAGGTACAGATAATAAGTTTGAGAGAACTGACATGTTTGCTCAGAGGTAATATGGACGTAGCAAATATGGGGTTCAAATGATGAAGTCTTCATACTCAGAGGTGTTATGGACGTGGTAGGAGTGACTCTGGGGGGATACGCGGAACTACTCAGAGGTAATATGGACATGGAAGTTCTGCGATCGATGTACGGCAACACGGGGATTGCTTGTACGGGATGTTTACTCAGAGGTAATGTGGACGTGGTAAACATAATAAGTAGCATAATCTTATGTAGTGTAAGATTCTGCTTTGCAAGGCGTAGAGGAGCAATTCAAAGGTAATGTGGACGTGGTTGTTCCTCTACTGAGGATAGAATGCCACGGAATAACTGGGTTCCAAAAGCATAGGATTTTGTGAAGGGGAGATGTACGCGAGCTCTGATGATCAGGTCCACTGACTCCCTTGTTCGGTATAGATGGAAGTACATGTCTAAAAGATGTCATGAGTAGTACTTCTTAAGGAACTTGCCGTTGATGGGCATCATGAACAAGTCTTCGTTCGGTCGAGCGAGGGGGTAAGCACCGTTGGAGTATACCGTCTCTATGATGAAAGGTCCCTCCCACTTGGGCTTGAACTTTCCTGGTGTTTTGTGAGTCAACACCATCGGCCTCCTAACTGCCAGGACCAGGTCGCCTACTTGGAAAGTCCTCTGCTTGACCTCTTTGTTGAAAGCCTGTGATATACGGGCTTGATAAAGTTCAATGCGCTGCTGAGCTAGGAGACGTTTTTCGTCCAGTGCCTCCAATTCTCGTATACGACGGCGTTGATTATCTTCTTCTGTCAATTGATTTATGATCGCTACACGGAGTGAGGTTATCTGATTCTCGAGAGGCAGTACCGCTTCGCTCCCGTAGACTAAGGAGAACGGGGTGTTGCCCGTCGGAGTCCATACCGTTGTACGGTAGTCCCAAAGACATTCGTCGAGCTTTTCATCCCAGTCGCATTTGTTGGATGACATAACCTTTTTGAGTAGCTTGACGATAGTCTTGTTAAAAGCCTCGGCCAATCCGTTTACTGCCGGATTGTAGGCGGTTGATGCCACGTTCTGAATGCGGTTATTGTTACAGAATCTGCTGAAAACATAGCTGATGAACTGATGACCATTGTCGTAGATAATCCTGCGGGGTACCCTGAAATGGTAGATGACATGATGCTTGATGAAGCTGATCACCCTAGAGCTTTTCACTTTCGTCAGTGGAACTGCTTCTGCCCATTTGGAGAAGTAGTTGGTGATGGCTAGGATGAAGCGATGTTCCCTCGATGAAAGAGGGGTGATAGGTCCTACAATGTTCATTCCCCAAGCTTCAAAGGGCCAGGAGGCGACCGTAGGATGTAGTAGTTCTGATGGTGTATAGATAAAGTTGGCGTGAAGCTGGCACGCATGGCACTTTTTAGCGTAATCGACGACGTCGGCTGCCATGGTTGGCCAGTAGTAACCTATACGTCGCAGTCGATGCTACAACTTAGGGCCAGGTTGATGAGCCCCGTAAGTCCCATCATGAGCTTCCCGAAGGGCTTCGGTTGCTTCTTCGTTGGATAGACATCAAAGGAGAAGTCCATCGAAGGAACGTCGGTACAGCATTTTAGTAGCTGTATCATAATAAAACCGAAGGAAAGGCCTTCTGACCGAGACGGCTTCTTTCGGGTCTTCTGGAAGAATTCCATAGACAGCAAAGTCGATGAATGGGAACCTCCAATCTCGGACATTAACACCGGCACTTGTCGTCATAGCATGGGCCATTTGTGAGCATAGGTTGTTTTTAGGACATACCAAGTCTCGTTCTACTACCGTGACGTAGTGTTGAGTCCCGAGGGGGGCTGCCAAAGAAGCTGCGAGGCCAGCTAGAGCGTCAGTCTCCAGGTTTTGTAACCGAGGTACGTGTTCTATGAAGAAGTTGGTGAAGGTTGAAATAATATTCAATGCAGCTTCATGGTAAGGAACCAAATCTTCATAGCGAACTTCGTACTGCCTTCGGATTTGATTAACGACGAGTTTTGAGTCGCCGTAAGCTTCCAGATGATCCACCTCCAGCTGTTGCGCTAGCTGGAGTCCCATAATGAGAGTATTATACTCGACAACATTGTTGGAGCACAGCTTCGAAAGGGAGTAAGCAAGCTGGATGACCAGCTGATCGGGGGAGACTAAGACCAACCCCACTCCTACGATGATTTGGCCTTTGGGGCCTGTTCTCGAAGCGCCATCGAAAAACACCCGCTAGACGGAGTTTTCTTCGGTGACGTTTGATTTTTGGACCTCATCTGGGATATCTTCATAGAGTCTGGAGGACTCCGGGATGGGGGCGCGGCTAAAAAGTCGGCTAGAGCTTAACCCCTGACGGCTTTTTGTGGAACGAACACCATATTGTACGACGTCAACAAGATTGCCCATATAGCTAGTCGAGAGTTCAAAGATCCCGGCTTCGTCATGAGAACCCTGAGTGGATTGACTCGAGAGATGACATGAATTGTCTGGCCCGAAACATAATGGCGAGTCTTCTGGATGGCGAATACCAAAGACAAACACTCCTTTTCAACGAGGTTGTACTGGTGTTCGGCCCCGATCATCGTTCTACTAAGGTAGTAGATAGCTTGCTCATAGCCTGCATTGTTGTTCTGAGCCAACAAAGTGCCGAGAGAATGATCCATGGCACGGACGTAGAGGAGAAATGGTTTGCCTGTGACGGGTGCCACCAGGACTGGTGGGCTCGTCAGGTAAGCTTTGTTATCATCAAAAGCTTTCTGGCATTTTTCTATCCAGACGTAGGAGACTCCCTTCTTCATGAGCTGGGTGAAGGGTTGACATTTTTCGGAAAGGTTTGTTATAAACCTTCGGATGTATGCCAGACGCCCCTACAGGCCTCGATATTCTCGGAGGTTCTTCGGAGGGTCCATGTCAAGAATGGCTTTGGTTTTCTCGGGATCGACATGCATGCCTTTGGTTTTCTCGGGATAGACATGAACGCCTTTTGCCGTGATAATGAAGCCCAAGAACTTTCCGTTAGAAACCCCAAGGAAGGATTTAGCGGGGTTCATCTTGAGTTGATGCGCTCGTATGAGATTGAAGACTGTCTTTAGGTCTTGTAGGTGATCACCTTTGAGATGGATCTTAACTGCGATATCATCAACATAGCATTCAACTGTTTTGCGCAGATGTTGACGGAAGATGGTACTCATAGCTCGTTGGTACGTAGCACCGGCACTTTTCAAGCCAAAGGGCATCACTGTGTAGCAGAAAATCCCCTTCGGAGTCCTGAATGACGTGTGTTTTACGTCATTGGAGAAAATTTTGATCTGGTTATAGCCCGAGTACCCGTCCATGAAAGACATGCGTTAAAAGCCACATGTATTGTCGATCGTCATGTCAGTGATTGGAAGCGAGAATTCGTCCTTTGGACAAGCAGTATTGAGATCTCTGAAGTCAATGCAGACTCGTATCTTTCCATTCTTCTTAGTGACAGGGACGATATTGGCCACCCAATCTGGATGCTGCTCTTCACTGTTTCTCTTAACAAAATGCCTAAAAATTGGATTTTGAAAGAAAACTAGAAAAAGTACAAAAGTACAAATTATTCTGGGAAGTATTACTATGGAAGTCTGATCTGAGAGCGATCACTTTGTTCCTTGGACCATACGATGATGATGAAGAAAACTGCTTGAAGAAGACGAACAATCAGAAGAACTAAGTCACCAGAAAGGTATCGAGCAACGGCACTGATGGCACAGTCGAATGCTTTTCCGCTTTGCTTCTCCTTATTCTTGAAAAAAAAATTAAAGAAATGCTTCTGGGAATATCACTCTGAAAGTATGAATTTTCTCAGAATTTTCTCTCCTGTATATTCTCTGGATCCCTTAATCTGTTAAAAATAATTCTATTTATAAACTAAACCCATTATGCGTAAAAAGCAACCAAATTAGATCTTTACGCTAGTAACTGTCACCCACGAACTTTACGCGAGATAACACATGTCCCATGTAGAGCTTTGATCTCTACGCATGGTGACACGTGTCCCACTACTTAAACAAAATGGGGAGCACGTACACACGTCCCTCGATAAGTGTGGCATGAAAGCCATGTAAGCAGACCATGTTCCCATGTAGCCAGAAAATATCAAGCGTAAAAAAATGATCCAAAGTATACTTCCAGAGTAAAGTGGCAAACTGGGCATAAAATAACCCAAAATAGACTTCCTGCGTAAAAGTGGCAGAAAAACAGCCTTGAGCGTAAAATTAGCTCAAATAAACTTTACGCGCACAACAGCTTTGAGCGTAAAAAACTCGAATAGCTTCCGTGCGTAAAAGAAGTCATTTCTTTAGCGTAAAGTAGGCCATCTGCACACTAAACGACAACATTGGGTTTAGTGTAAATCAAATCCTCTCGACTTCTGTGCAATCCTGCTGTCAGAAGATTATTGTGTCAGAACAAGAATCACACACATTAAATGCAGCCTGACAGCCTGTCCTCCGCGTAAAGTTCAGCGGATAGCCCTCGCGTAAAGTAGCTCGCGTAGAGACTAGCTCGCGTAGAGTTTTATTCTGTTTGATTGTTGTAAAGTTTCTCAACTTCTTTGACTTGGTCTATGAAGTACTTTTTACGCTCCTACAAGACCCCCTTCAAAGTTTTCAAATTATACAGAGGCGTAAAATCAGAGAATTTCAACAGCTGCGTAAAATTTGGGATGCTCAACGGTCATCTGCGTATAATTCGGGACACCCAACAGTCCGCGTAAAAGTTAAGATACCCAACCGTCAGCGTAATTTTCAGGAATTTGAACCGATTTGAAAATTTTCTATAAATAGAACTTTATGAGTTCAGAAAGAACTTTACTTGTTCTTTGCAATCCCCAAACCTCCTTGCTCTCTTTCTCTTCTTTCTCTCTCACTTTAAATCGATGGCTCCCAAGAAGACCGTCGCCGACAGCAAGGGCAAGAAGCCTGCCGTCGCTTCGTCGATGACTGATCGCGTAGAGAGTAACACTCCATCATCGGTGGCACCCCGACAGACCAACCCTGCTGTGGCTCCGCCCATGATTGGTAAAGCCCTACCTAATTTTGGCTACGAGTTCGCCGGAGAAGAAGAAGAAAACTCGAACCTTCAAATTTTACGCCCACGTCATACGTGTCAGCGTAGAATTTGAAATAACAAAATACGCCCACGTTATACGTGTCAGCGTAAAATTAAAAACATACGCACACGTTTATACGTGTCAGCGTAAAATTCATAATACGCTCACATCAATATGTACCAGCATAAAATTCGAGATGCGCTCACGTCAATACGTACCAGCATAAAAATTAAAATACGCTCATGTCAACACATGCCAGCGTAAATTTCACAATACGCTCACATTAATATGTGCCAGCGTAAAATTTAAAATACGCTCATGTCAACACATACCAGCATAAATTTCACAATACGCTCACATTAATATGTGCCAGCATAAAATTCGAGATACGCTCACGTTAACACGTGCCAGCGTAAAAATTAAAATACGCTCATGTCAACACATGCCAGCGTAAAATTCACAAGTGAAAGACTTTACGTAAAACAAAGAAATTTTACACTTTGAATTTTAAAATTAATTTTTTGTGCATAAGCGTAAAGTTTTGCATAGTCAAGCTCTCTAGTATAGAGTACGTAAAAATTCAAATTTGATTTTTATTAACTTTATTTTTCTTGTTCTTTTGGCAGTGGATTTGTAAATTCACCCACGTACAGAAATATTTGGCTCATTAGCTGGTATGGTGTGCTCAAATTATTTGGAGAACCTGTCCCACGTGGAGTTTTCCCAATCGAATCCGGAATATCCTATAGAGAGAGCACAGCTGATAGCTGCTCAAGGGGACAGAATGCTGTTGTCCATGATAAATGAGGAAGTGTTGGCATCGCTAGATGACCAACGATTTTCAAAACCAGCCTTCTTATTCGGGGATGCGATAGGCTTCAAATCACAAACACACCCCAAGAAAGTGGCTTGGGCATTCAAGTTTGAAGAGAGGGTAATGTATCTTCCTGACATGGACAAGGATTATCCCCTGTCCGCATTTATCCATGACACCCATCCTCGACAGATGCTATAGAACTTGACTCCTAGCAGCTATGGCAGACCAGACAGAATCATCTTCAAGAGGGATGAGGCCAATGAAATGGGATATTATACCCGTACTCCTTGTGGTGGAGTTGTCCCTTTCTCTGGTTTGTTGCCTGGATTCACACCGAGTGAAGACTCATCTCTGATCCAGCCGGTGTAGACCCAAATGTTTATTAACAAGTTCATAAGGGCTACAGTATTATATCCTCATGCCAACCCCAGGTACCAGGGTGGCTAACTCCTTTCAACCAGAACTGGGTCCAAATTAATGTTTGGATTATGAGGAACTTCAAGACAGAGCTAGAAGACATCGGCCTGTATGAAGCAGTGGCCTCCACTAGTCAGGGTATGCCACCGAACAGTAATTTGTTCCTGGCTCTGATGGAGATATATATCAGTTCAACAGGAACTTTTGCGACCCCAAAAGGTGAAATGGGTCTCGCACTCCACGAGATGCAATTCATCTCTAAGCTGCCAATGGGGGAAGCCCTATATGAAGAGTATGTTCCCTCAAACCGGGAACTAGCAGAAATCAAGGAGAAAAATCCTCAATTGGTTGAGGTATATGAAGAGTTGATGTGCCATTACATGATTTGTACTACTATACATGAAAATGGATCTCATTTAGCGTACATCAACAAGTGGACAACACATCTCTTCTACCATATGGATAAGATATCCAAAGATGATAAAGAAAAATTTCAAGAGAACAAGGCTCCAACCATCAACACTGGTTCAACAATTCCTGCTGATAAAATACGGGATATGATGGTTGGCTACAAATTTTCGAAAAAATATTTGTCCACCAAGACTGGGGAGTTCCCTGCAGGAACCGAACCCTTGAGTTTCGTCAGATATGGCAGCCAGAAGATATCCAAGAAAGCCTTGCTGGCAGGCTTTCTTTCTCTATGGTTGAGAAGATGGGTTGTATCGGGGACCGGTACTGTTGATAGAATCCACCGAAACGTGCTATGAGCAGCGGTACGTTTGGTGTTTAAAGTCAGAATCAACTTACTATCGGCAATGGTATGTCGAATAATCGCAGGTTTGAGGACCTTCGGTGAGGAACTAATCAATAATGCTCCTCACCGAAACTTATTCCCTAGGGTAGAAATACCCTACACTTACCTGATGGGCTGGCTATTACTTTACAACTGTAATTTGTTGCCACCAGGCCCTGGAGATGATGCAGAGGTCTTCCTCCAGAAGTTCAGCAAAGCCACATGGAGTGCAACTTCAGTGGCAGATACTCGAGCAGTGTTAAACTACTCCTATGGATGGAACTTTTTCTGTACCCGGCCACCAGTTCCAGCCGACTGCCTAGGTGTACAATTTGTAGATGAAATTGAAGGAAGAACTTTACTGTCTATGCCAGTTTTCAAATGGCTAATGTGCATCAGACCTTCACATCTGATGTACAAAAATAAAGACAACTGTGCGTTTGAACCGTATCTACTAAGTCGGTTCGCTCGCCAATTTGGATATGACCAGCTTCATGTTGGTAATCCTTTCACTAGTTTCTATCATTATGGGAAACTAATCGATGGTGCAAGAGGCTGGAGATATTTTAGCACTGCCTATACTGGTGCCAAATTTCGAATATCGACTGCTACAAGCACAACCGAGCTACGAGTACTTCATACATATGCTCACTTTTACGCATCCATCCGCTCCTTCGCCCATGGGTACAACATGAAGGGGAGTCTTCGATGGCCCAAAGAAGATAATGTCGAAGAACCAATCTGGGTACCATCAGACATACCCGACGACGCTGCTATTCCAGATGCGTATCTAGAAGTAATCCCAACGGGAATGGGGAAAATAGCTGCGGGACCTATCATTATTGGCAAGTCCCAAAAATGAAAACAGGATGCAGCTATTACTCTTCCAGAGAAGACTACCCCAGAGAAGAAGAAGAAGAAGGTTACCGCCAAAGGACCATCTAGATCAAAAGCCGCTACCCTAGAGAGTGACACTCCGGTCGATGAGCCGTAACTTGTTGCATCTTCTTCAACTCACCCTGGAGAAGGATCTTCAGCATCTCAACCAGCAGCATCAACAGAAGGTGCGGTAGTCCTATCTCCGGGATGCCTCAGCTAGTCGCTTCACCTGTCTTTGCTACCAAAGGTCCAAGTTACTGAAGAGGCTGCCCCTACACATACTGTCAATTGAGAGCTCATCCCATCTGATGAACCAGATCTAACTTTCGATGAAGATGACTGGGATGGGGATTATGATTCGTACCTAGCATATTCTGTACCTACCCCAAGTAAATATAAATTATACAAAATCTATACAAAATTATGATATTTTGTATATTAACTTATTTTGTTTAATTTTGTAGGTGTTATCATCACATCAAAGCTTGTGGCTCCTCCTCCTCCTCAAGAAGATATGAGTAAAATGCGGAGTCTGAGGAAGAGGATTGTTCTTCAGAAGAAGAAGATGCTCAAGAAAAATGCCCTCTATCTATGGAGGTACAACAAGAGCCCGAAGTACAGGCTCAGCCAGAATCGTCTCCTCCTTCTGAGGGCAGATATAAAGAACAAACTGTAGTAGAACCTACTGTAGATGATGAAGTGGCTGCTGAGGAAGAATTAGACTTCAACGAAGAACCAGTTGTAGAAGGACTCACTACAACTGAAATACTTGAAGATCTTGCAGAGCCGGTAGCCGAAGAAGGTGATGAAGACATAGTCAAATCATCAACTAAAGCTGGAGAAGTTGTAATAGCATCCTCTGCTATTACTACTAATCCAGTACAAGTTCCTGAAGAGACAATACCCAAACAGGAGTCAGCTACAATAACTACCATTCCACCCGTACCAATCACCACCACTGAAACTCATGTAGTTTCGACTCCAGAAATGTCTGGAGTAAAAAGGGTTGAAGACACTGTCCCTGAAGCTCCTAGGGATCAATTGGCCATAGTAACAACGACAACAACGGCTTCATCTCAGTATGCTACTAAGGCAACCACATATGTTCCTAGTCTTCAGAGAAGAGACTTAATAGATATTGCTGCAACTACGAGCTCAAGTGCAGAAATGAATCTATTAGTTGAGATTCATACTGACACTTTTTACAAGACTCTAGCGGCTCTGATCCAAATGTTCCTGAAGAAGGGCCTTAGTTATGAAATTCTAAAGGCGGCGATTGCTCTTACTATCAGAAATGTCGCCATATTCAATGATGCAGCAAGAGCAGCGGCATTGGAGAAAGTCGTGGAGGGACTTGAACAGCCCATCAAAGAATATCTAAAGCTGTCAAGTAAAACCATCGAAAGTCTCATCCAAGACGAGTATGACGCTTTATCAGCTGAATATACCGCTCGGAAGACGACTTTCAATGAAGCCCTCCATGAGTACAACATCAAGGTGGCTAAAGATAAAGCTTTTTTGGCTGAAGCTAAGCCTCAACTGGATATCTAGAGAGAAGCCTATGAAACTTCGAATATAAGAATTCATCAACAGAATGATAGAATTTGCGAAGTCGAGGCTGAGCTGGCTCGCTTAAAGGCGGAGAGGGAGCAGATGATCATAGCTCGGGACAAGCACCTAACTCAGAGCTCGATTTTGGAAGAACAAGTCTTTGGAGCAGAGGCTACCATCAAAATACTTGATGAAGCCAAGGATAAGATGATAGTCACTTTTGTTGGACTTTCTCATATCTGCACTCCCGAAGCTCGATGCTCTGTAGCTACTAAGAATGTATTGAGCTCTCGTAAAAAGCATCTAGCGGAGCTACAAAAATTTCTTGAAGATGTCTCTGCTTCACCTTAGGCAAATAAATTTTTTTTTGTAATCTTCTATCTTTTTCATTTTGTAATGTTTACAAGAAATGAATAAAATATTTGTTTTATGACCCTATCATCTATTTTAAAATTAAACAATAGGTATGAGATAGAAAATACTTATCAGAGGTAATATGGACATGACAAGTCTTCTAAATTCAATAAATTATATCTATCTAGAGGTAATGTGGACATGATAGATAAGGAATCTCATTTTCTATTTAGAGTATATGATACTATCAGAGGTAATATGAACGTGACAGATCATAACAACTCAAAGAAAAATAGATTAATATCTATTCAGAGGCCACAGGTACATGATAGACAAGAGAAGAAGTAGACTTAATATTTATTCAAAGGTCATGAGAACATGATGAATAACAAATCCCCTTCTCTTTTTTAATCAGCTGGTAAGACAGAATATCAAAAAGTCTCTTTTAAGAAGACAAATAATCAGCTTATGTAACACCCAGTTTTCCAGATGAGGGTATTTTTTAAATTTTGTAATTATTATTATTATTTATTGATATTTATTTCATATTATGATTTTTGGTGATTTTTAATTATTTTTTTAAACTATTTAAAAACTAGTTTAAGTCATGACTTGTGATTTTGGTGTGCAGCTAGTGAAACCCTAGAGAATGCATGACCTAGAGCCTAACCATGCCATTAGGATGTTTTAATTATCATTTTTAGCCTAGGCGTATTTTGGTCATTTTGACTTATTTGAATTATTTGATGATTTATTGAATTGGTGAATTCTGGGTTGACTTGACTTGTTAAGACCTAGTGAACTAGCCTAGAAGCTAATCCTAGCCATGGTGACCCTAGTCTAACTTAGGTTAACCTACTTTTAGTCATTAGGAACTAATTTTAGAGTGAGGGGATTTGGTTTAGTGAAATTAAGTCATGGTTTATGGTTTCATGGAATGACTTATGACTCCATGACTTGATTAACCATAACTTAAGCACATGGGCCAATTTAGGAAATCCTAAACCTAATTTTTACAACTTATGACCAGCCACTAGGGTTCCCCCTTCCCTATAAATATTCTCCTCCATGTTCTTGCCTCTTTTATTAAATTTTGACAAGTTTGAAGAAAGAGGTAAGAGCCTTCTTCCCCAATCCATAACATCCTCATTTCAATTCCTTTTTGGCTCAAATCTTTTGCATTGGGTTCTAATTGATCCCTACTTTTTGTTCATGGAGAGAAATCTCATGTTTGAATCAATTTGGAGATATTGGCTAGCAAGGAGGAATCCTCCATTTGAAGCTTTTCTATACAATTTACACCTATAGGTAAAACCCTTTAAATTGATGTAAATTTCGGTTTTCTTTGCATGTAGGGCTAGATCTAGGAGTCCCCTAGGTGTCCCTGAAATTTGGATGAATTTCCTGTCCGTTTGGTGTCCGTATCGGACACCTATCAGTTGTACTGTTGAGTGTTTGATTAAATGCCTCAAAGGGTTAAAATTTGATATTTTTGAAAAGTATTTGTATAGATTTGTTGTATTATATATATGTATTATTTTCGTAATTCACTGAGCACGAATCCGTGTCTTTGTCGTGTCCAAATCCGTGTTGGACACGTTGTGCGCTGGACCGGCCGAGTGTCCTGTGCTCGAGCTTCGCAGCGGACACGACACAGCACGGTTTGGCATGAAACTTGGTGAGCTCATGGGGGCAATGTCTGCGAGCATGCCCCCAAGGTCCCATCGAAATTCATGTAGTGGTTTGGGAGAAACCATGGTTGCACTGGCCTTGCACTGGCCATGCGAGCGCTATCAGAGACCTCTGATACGTGTCTCGTGCTCAGGACACGCGACCCGTGGATACCTCGTGTCGAGTCCAGTGTGTAGCCCTAGTGTTGGGCTACACATAGGTATGACCTTGAGGCATGTCGAGCTTGGTGTCGTGCTCACGAGACCTGGACACACGCGCACCACACTGTATTACTGTCCTTTCCTCTGTGTTTAGCTTTTTGTATAATTCAGAGTTAATATTAATTTAAATTGTTAAAAATATATGAGATAGTGTTCATTTAATGATGTGTGATGTAAACGACTGCTTGGGAATGATTTTTTATTGGCTTGGTCGAGGATTGCATGGTTGATTGGAAGTTGGTTTCATTTCTCCTAAAAACATCCTGAAAATCACTGATATCTACATTTGAATTATGAATCCTAATATTTAATTCCCTGATTTAACTTATTTTGTAATGTTAATTATCTTGGTTAGATTCATATATAATATTTATTAATTACTTAGATGATAGTGTGTTGTGTTAGAGGATTGAAAGATGGTTTTCGAAAAAGGGGATGAATGGATGGGTTTGACTGCTCAATGTTGATATGAACTGTCATTCTTTTTTCCTGAGACACCATTCCAAATATGTATACGCTCACCCTACATATTTTTCTAGATATCATACACACACAGACATGGTCTGATTTTCTGAGAACTTGAAATCTGGAATGTAGACATGTTAGGAATGTTTGGGATGATGGGATTCAATTTTGGTTTGATTAATGAACTGTTTCCTACACTGATAACTGAACACTGTCACTCATTCACTGATTTTCTGAGAATGACATTGGATTGGGGATTTTGGTTTTGAGTTATGTTTGGTGTTGATTTCCATAAAATCCTGAGACACTGTTGACTGAACAGAGAGTATGTTACCTGAGTTTCTAATTCACATATGAACTGTCTTTTGGTTTGAACTCAATGAAACCTGGGACTGAAATCTGGGAGCATATGTATGTGCACTTTTAGACACACAACTCTAACCCTTTCACCCACATAGCTCTTTGTACACACACACATGCCTAACACTAAAAACCAATTTACATACCAGCACACACACAACTGAGATGTTGGGTAGTTCATGTTAGTTTAAGTTTGATTGGTAAAGGCTTCGATTTTTGGATTTGGTTTTATAGTTAGACTTTGAGTATTTGGGTTGTTATGCACACAGGTATTGATGTTATTTTATTAGACTGTAATGTCAGGTTGGTATGTGTGAGGTTCAGCCTTAGAGCCCTGCATTTGGTTCCTACATATAGGCATTGTCACTGAAATCTTCACTGTCACACATTTAATTATTGATCCCTGATAAATTGCACAGCCAAGTCTGAAAATAGAGAACAATGTGCTTCCCTTTATATTCACATACACACACATCCTATTTTAATACACTGATTTAACTTGGCCATGGCACTGCATTAGCAGTTGGCCTGAAATGTTGCATTTCAGCAGTGTATAGTCCTCCCTTCCCTTCTTTATTTCAGCTATCTCCTATCATTCACTGTTACACTCCTAATGAACCTGCACTTCTTATCTGTACACTGTTTTTCACTTATCATTACACTTAGCTAAGCATATTGCATATCCTACAGGACATATACATACCACTGCATTCTGATTCTGTCCAGGATGGTAATTCAGACCTTCCTTGCATTGCAATAGACCATACATGCCTGCATTCACTTCATACTATATTGTATTATTCACTACATGTTATGTTCTGAAACTTGTATTGATTTCCTTACATTTTATTGCACTTAAACCCCTGTACAGTGATGCCATGCATCATTACTGATGCCATTCTTTTGTTTCTGTCCCCAAACTAGTTAATGTAGTATTGCATACCTTGTATGCAGGTCAAGGTCTGAATTATTATTATTTGGGTTCTTATGGATAATTGATGGAGGGTTGAGTATATATTTATATGTGATGTATATAGGTACATGTCCTATGAGAGGATTGTATAATGTGATAGAGGATATAGGATACTCTATGTGTTTGTATTTAAGAGTTCTTGTGAGGGATATACCTATGCATTTATGTGATATGTATATCTATATGATACATGTGTTATATATATGAGAGGCTATATATATATCTAGGACTATAGGCTTTGGGTGTATGTATATATTGATATATATATATGAGGCATCCTAAATTATACTAGTCTATGGGTTAGAATGAGTTAGTGTATCTTAGATGGACCTAGATTTGACCAAATAAGCCTATAAGAAGTGTTGACTAAAGTTTGACCAAGCCCTAGACAGTTGACCTAGTTAGCCTTGTAGATTGATCTAGTTTGACCTAGACCTAGTTTGACCTAGTCAGTTGACCAGGTTTGACTTAGAGTTTGACTTGGACCTAGATTGGCTTAGAAATCATGTAGTTTGCATTGTAGCTTTCAATTCTCTTGTATTTTACATATCATGACCCATATTACTCTGTTTAGGACATTGTGACTCTGGTGCAGGCATCTGATATTATACTACTCTTCTCAGAGTAGCAGGCAAGTACATTCTCTGATAGTTCTCTCATTTACTTGTCAATTACTGTACTTCAGTTCTAGTTAGTTGTATGCGATTCTCTGTTACAACACGTATGGATATTCTGGATTCATGTATACGACACACATTTATTTTCTGTCCTCTATTACTTGTATCATCATTCCTGGCTTCTATTACTGGAATCATTTACTGGAATCAATTACTGGAATCATTTACTGGTATCATTATATTTTGGCTGCACTCATCTTGATTCATTGTGTCGTAATTCTAGATTTACTTGCTAGGAGGGGAAATACTAGAGTAAGACATGTAGACATACCCCATTACTGAAATTACCCCTTTTGCTGGAATCATACTAGAATGATAGCCATCTCACACCCGGCCAGGTGTGTGATGTGCCGGATTACCCATAGCCGTTTACATGTCGATCTCGGTATTTTAAAACACACTGCTAGAGTATAGGTTGGACTCACACTGGAATCATTGATCACTATAACTGGAATCGTTCCTTACTGGATTCATCTTGTATTAGATTCATCTTGTACTGGACTTACAATAGAGTTACACTGGTCTACATTGTTGTCTGGACTTTATATCATATTACCCTGGTTCAGCTAGTTCTATTTTTACAGTCTTCATTGCTATGATTCTTCTCTTGTTTAGTATTTACTTTCCTTGCACTTTATCCGTCTTTCTTACCATCACCTGAATATAAACTGCCATTTTCATTAATACAACTGTCTATAATTGCTTTATAGTTCTCTGTCATTTACTTGAGTTTTCTAGATGAGATGTGCTCATTCCTGTCCTGACTGGACCTGTTATAAATTTTACAGATGATTTCCCTGAGGACACATGCCCTACATGTTACATACCAGGAGATGGCTTAGCTACCTATGGCCCCGACACTCAGGAGTGATCGGGAGTTTAGCTAGTCTGTCTTGTTTTAGTTTTCATGTTTAGAACTGGTGTTGTATATAGAGATTTGAGACTTGAGATGTATTGAGATTTTTGAGTTTGTTGTAATTATATTAGTAGTTTTGTTGTCTTTAATTTCTTAGTGATATTTCTGTGTTATTTTATCGTGCTTAGACTGTGATTGAGTTACACCATATCTTATACTTGTCCTCCGTTCGGAGTTGATCATGATGAGTACATTATATACTGCATGAGTTGATGGTTAGTTAGAGACTTAGAACATCGTTCTACCGCCGACACTGCGACGTAGGCTGGGCGCTGTTACGTACTCGTACCCTCACAGTGGGTGCGGGTCGTGACAGCTTAACCAAACATTGGTAGCTGGGGAATAAAGAAGAAATTCAAACATAATATTTTTTCAAGAATTTACCAGTGATCGGCATCATGAGCAAACCTCCATTAGGTTTAGACAACCTATAGGCACCATTAGAGAAGACTGTCTCGACCACATAAGGACCTTTCCATTTTGCTTGGAATTTTCCTTTGCTCTTATGAGTCATCACCATCGGCCTTCGAACAGCTAGAACTTGCTCACCGACTTTAAATACCCTCTCTTTAACTTTACGATTGAAAGCTCGAGATATGCTGGCTTGATATAACTCAATGTGCTGTTGCGCTTAAAGATGCTTTTCGTCCAATCCTTCAAGTTTTTGAAGTCTCAACCGATCACTATTCTCTGTAGTTAGCTCATTAGCAATGGCTATTCTAAGAGATGGAATCTGGATTTCCAGTGGAAGAACAGGCTCATATCCATAAACCAGTGAAAATGGTGTAAAACCAGTAGGAGTTCGGACTGCTGTTCGGTAAGCCCATAAACATTCTCCAAGTTTCTCATTCCAATCACGTTTATTAGAAGAGACAAACTTTTTAAGAAGTTTAATGATTGTCTTGTTAAAAGCTTCGGCTAAACCATTAGCATCTGGATTATAAGTCGTAGAAGCCATATTTTGGATCCGATTCTTGTCACAGAATCGATAAAATGCCTGACTGGCAAATTGTGGTCCATTGTCATGGATTATCCTTCGAGGGATCCCAAAACGATAAATGACATGGTGTTTAATAAAGCTAATCATATTAGATGTTTTTACTTCAATAAGGGGAACCGCTTCCGCCCATTTAGAAAAGTAATCGATTATAGCCAAGATAAATCGATGTCCCTTGACAGAAGGAGGGTTAATCGGACCAATAATATCCATGCCCCAAGCTTTGAAGGGCTAAGAAGCTGCTGTAGGATGTAAGAATTCCGATGGTTGATGAATAAAATCAGCATGAATTTGACATGCTTTACATCTTCTGGCATAATCCACAGCATCTGCTATCATGGAAGGCCAATAATATCCCATTCTTCGAATGTGGTCCTGCAATTTTGGACCCGATTGATGGGCACCACAGACACCATCATGAGCTTCACGGACTGTTCGTTTAGCTTTACTCTCAGAGAGACAACATAGTAAAAGTCCGTCATAAGAACGACGATATAGCCTATGTAAAGAAGAATCATAGTAGAATCAAAATGATCGTCTCTTGATTGATGCAACTTCTTTTAGATCTTCAGGTAAAATCCCATAAACCGCATAATCAATGAATGGACTTCTCCAATCCTTTTGTTGAGAACTTGATTATGTAGTATAACTATGCTCGATATGCAAATTATTCTTGACACAAAATAAGTCTCGATCCAACAAAGTAATGGTGTTTTGTCTTCTAATTGGAATAGCTAAGTCTGCGACTAAGCTAGCAAGAGCATCAGCTTCCAAAATTTTAGAACGTGGTATGAACTCGATGAAGAATCCTTTGAATGAAAGGACCAATTCAATTACCACTTGATGATAAGGGATGAGGTCAGGATTCCTGACTTCATATGTCCCTCTGACCTGATTAACAATCAATTGAGAATCTCCATAAGCTTCTAGGAACTCGATGTCCAATTGTTTTGCTACTTGGAGACCAATTAGTAGAGCATTATATTCTGCCATATTGTTGGAACATGGTTCATTAAGAGAATAAGCACGGTATATGACCATTTTATCAGAAGAGACCAATACGATGCCTACTCCGGAGACAATATTGCCTTTAGGTCCAACCCGTGATGCTCCATCAAAATATAGTTGCCAAATGTCATTCTTCAAAGTCATATTGTAATCCACAACTTCATTTGGAATATCCTCATATAACTTAGAAGTTTCAGGTATCGGTGAGCTGCTAAGAAATCAGCTAATGCTTGACCCTTTACTGATTTTTGAGGTACATAGACCATATCATAAGGAGTAAGCAACATCGCCCAGGTGGCTAACCTGGAGTTAAGAATACTCGGTTTTCTCATTAATACCCGAATAGAATTTATTCTGGAGATGACATGAATAGTCTGTCCTGACACATAATGTCGTGTCTTTTGAACAGCAAAACCAAGGCCAGACATTCTTTCTCTACAGGAGTATACCTGTGTTCAGCTCCGACCATCATTCGGCTAAGATAATAAATTACCTGTTCATGACCCATATCACTTTTCTGTGCAAGAAAAGCACCAAGTGAATGATCCAAGGCTCGAACATAAAGCAAAAATGGTCTTCCCACCACTGGAGGTACCAAAATAGGTGGATTTGTAAGGTATTGCTTGATGTCATTGAAGGCTTTCTGACATGCTTCATCCCAGACAAACGATACACCTTTTTTTAATAGACGGGAGAAAGGTTGACATCTCCCGGAAAGATTGGATATAAATCTCCTGATATAAGCAATGCGACGTTGGAAGCCACGAAGTTCTTTTAGATTGCATGGAGGACGCATTTCAAGAATCGTATTGATTTTATCAGGATCAACATGGATACCTTGAGAAGTAATGACAAATCCCAAAAATTTACCACAAGAGACCCCTAAGAAAGACTTAGTAGGATTCATCTTCAGTTGATGTTGGTGCATCAATTCAAATACTGTCTTTAAGTCTTGGATATGACCATCTTTCGATTGACTTTTGACAACAATATCTTCTACATAACATTCAACTATTTTTCGGAGATATTCTTGAAAGATGTTGCTCATGGTCCGCTGATACGTAGCACCGGCATTTTTTAGACCAAATGGCATAACTGTATAGCTGTAAACCCCAAGGGGTGTGCGGAAAGCAGTATGCTTTTCATCTTCTGGATACATCTTAATTTGATTGTATCCTGAAAATTCGTCTATGAAAGACATGCGTTCAAAACCACATGTATTGTCTATCATAACATCCGTAATCGGAAGTGAAAATTCGTCTTTCAGACAAGCTGCATTAAGATCTCAAAAATCTATACAAACTTGAACTTTTCCATTCTTTTTCATAACAGGAACAATGTTGGCAACCCAGTCCAAGTGTTGTTCTTCACGAATAAAGCCACATGTGATTAGCTTTTTGACTTCTGCTTCAATTGCATCCATCATATCTGGTTGAAAATGCCTTTGTTGTTGTTTTAAGGCTTGGTATTAGGAAGAATATTGAGTTTATGAGTAGCTATTTTAGGATCTAGACCTGACATATCCTCATAACTCCATGCGAAGATATCAATATAATCTTTAATCAGCTATATCAACTCTTCCTTTTCATCTTTGGAAAGATTTTTACTGATGAATATCGGTTTGGATGTAGTTCCGTCTCCGACGTCAATCTGGACGATTTCATCTTCTGTAGGTGGTTGTCGCTGTTCAAAACGAAGCTCCCACTGAGTGTCCATTTGTTGTGCCCAAGGGTCATTTCCAAATAGTTCAGATTCATCATCAGTTTGAACCATGTCGACTGAAAAGACACACTCAGATTCATCATAATAGTCTCCTCTAGAATATGAAGATTGTAAAAAACTGGAAGAACATTCTTCTTCTATATCTTCCTTGCACAAGTAGGGTGTATCCGATTCGACAAATTAGATTTCTTCATAATCTGAGGATTGTGAAGAACTGGAAGAAAATTCTTCTTGTATATCTCCATTAAATATATGAGACGGATCGTATCCCAATCCATGCCGAGTTTTGTGGTAAAATGGATTACAGCATAAGGGTAACCGTCTACCTTTGCCTTGATTGAGACCTTGCATAGTCTTCAAATCATACCCCATATTCTGGATAATCTTGAGAGATTGTTGACTATATTTGTCAATTCAGATTCTTTCTTTATCTTTATCTCTAAGATCATCTGTCTGAATAATAGGGATATTTTTGGCTAGACCAAACACAATTTGGAGCTTGTTTTTCTTATCAGATAGAATTACTAAATAAGATTCTTCGGGACATCTATAAGTTACACAAGCTTGTGAGGAAGCGGCTATAGGAAGAAGATATGGAGAAGATGTTAAGAACCTTTGACCATAAGGTCCAACATCGACATGAGAAGGAAAGGAATTTTTCTTATGGTCAATATATAAGGTTTTCTCTGTATTTATGTTATTGTTATATTAATGATTTTGATCATCAGAAGATAAAGTCATTCTTTCAATAAATTTGATAGCCATATACTCCAAAAGGAAATCTTCATTGATATTAGAAAGTACAGAATGATCAATATTTACATCATTTACAAATTGACTACTACGCTTTGGATTGATCATTAACGGACCGTTATCCGTCTTCTGCGTAGGCTTGTCAAGGTTAATAATCAGTGGTGATTCTGGATCATTTGTACGAGAAGTATGTCCCTTGACCTTGATCATAAGGGGTTGAACTTGGCTTTTGACTGGAATTTTCACAGATTTCTCAGACGAAGCTCGAGTTCTTCCTTTAACCTTGATCACCAGAGGTTGGTCATTGACAGGTTGGGGTTGGATTCGACCTTTGACTTTAATCTTCAAAGGTTGCTCTTCCGGAGGATTTTCATTGACAGATTGATCTTCTGCAGGTGATCGATCTTCGGCCATATCTGATAACTCCTTCACATGCTCCTGTTTATAGAGTATTGAATCAGAGAAATAGGCCTCAACACCCTTAAAAGGATTGATATCTGCAAATTCTGTCTTCATAACCCCTTGAGAATCTACGTACTTGAAGCATTGGTGGAGAGTTTAAGGCACAATGTTATGCTCATGTATCCACGATCTTCCAAGAAGAATGTTGAAAGATACGTCTGAGTTGATAACATAGAAGCTCGCCATAGTTCGAAGATCACCTATTTGAATCTTCAGACGAATCTCCCCAAGGATTTTACTCTTTCCAGAGTTAAAACCAACTATTGTGGTACTAGTGTAGATCAAATAACTAGTAGGAATCCTCAAGGGTCGTAGCATACTCTGGAGAATAATGCTAATAGAAGACCCAGGATCAATGTAAATCCTGTCAATTTCAGTAGATTCAATATACCCTGTATAGCACAGAGGCCTGTCGTGCTTATTATGCTTCAGCAGCATATCTTCTTGTGTGCAGGTAATATTGGGAATTGCTTCCATCACACTATGACATTGTGGATACGACACCTGTATATTGTCAGGGGTCTTGAGTTAAGCTAAGCATGAGTCTGCTTGTAGCAAAGCCTTAGTCAAAGTTTCGCGGCTTTTATTGGAAAGGCGAAGCAACTCAAAGATAGAGAGTCTAGCCGGAGTATTAACTAACTAGGCTAGAATATCAAATTTATAGGGCTTCATCATCAACCCTTGATTTGAAGAAGACTTCAACCACATATGGTTTAGAAGGTCTTGCCTCAGCAGGAATAGAAGATGGTTGAGCATGTATTGTTTCAGCAACGTCCTCTACTTCTTTCGTAGATCCTTCATAATCTTTGTGGTACTCTTTCCCAGATCTCGTACCAACAAAGGCTTCTTCTTCAGACTCAGGAGAATAAAGTACCATATTACAGGTTTTATTCTTCTTTCCCTTAGTCTTCTTTTTGCGAGGATTTTTATGAGGGACTTCAAATCCCAATCAGACAGTAGATTTTTGACTTTGAAGTTGTAAAGGAAGTCGCATTCCTTTATCATAGTTCAAACCTTCCGTCTGTTGAAAGTCATAACCCATCTTCTTCATAAGATGGACTGATTGTTGACTGTACAAATGAGTGGGTAGCGGACTTTCAATAGATAGTTCAGCAGAGGAAGAAGGAATAGAGACCTGTGTAGCCACAGGGGAAGGAGGAATAGAAACCTCTGTAGCTACCGGAGCAAGAATATTTGGGATAGGAGGAAAAATCCCTACAGGTGCTTTCTCATAAGCAGCAAAGACTTGTTGTGCCCGGTATAAGGGGACACTATCCATGGCTAACCATTGCTGATGAGTAAGTTTGAGTTTGATAGGAGGAGCCGAACTTGGAGGGCATATATTCAAACCCCTCAGTCTATCCTCCAAAGGAATGTCGTCCCAGAGATGATCTAAATCATCATGATCTGGAGTAACAACATGAGAAATCATATTGCATATTTTGACTTTCCTACCTTTCTTGGATTTTGAAGTTTTACCTTCATTCTCCATTTCAGGTACTAAATCAGGGTATACCCACATAATTTCACCATTTTTCAGTGAAAGAGGCAAAAGTCCTTCATTTTGCTCTCTAGCAGGTGGGATATTCACAATCTTCATCGTTGCCTTTGGAATTAGGACAATTCCATCTGGAACTTACTGTGGAGAAAAATCTCTAAATTGAAGAGAAATCATATTGGTTGTGACCGTATGCTCATCGTTGGTTAAAGCGATGGCATTAGCATTTATCAGCTCCTGGATTTTCTTTTTCAAGACATAGCAAGCCTTGGTAGAATGATTTATGTATCTATGATAGATACAATACTTGGAATTGTCAGTCAGATTCACCTTATTAGGTCTTTTCGGCTCTGGAATGTAGAGTTTACCACTCTTTACCAGATATTGGAATATCCTCGGGATATTACTGTAATCGAAAGAGTATTCTTCTTTTGGCTTGGAAGACTCCTGATTATTCGACGTCATTTTGGGTTTTGAAAGATTAACCACTAGGGTTTCCTTCCCTTTCCCATTACGATTGTCGGAATTATTACCTGAAGAGTTTTTTTTCCCTTTGTCTTCTGAAGCGAAGATCATCCCATGTTCACGAGCCAACCTACCATTGGTCTCGACAGAAACTGCTGCTATAATAAACGAGGTCCAATCTATGAATTGGGAACCTGTAAAGACAGTAATAATTGGTCTCAGATTCATCTTGCACGTATCGATCAGTGCTGAATCTGGCATGCCTGGAGGCATTTTTAAGGTAGGCTGTCGGAAGCATTCTATAAACGTTCGAGTATCTTCCTTCTTCTTTTGTTTGATTTCTATTAAGGAGGACATATTCAAGTCCGTGCCTCCTTCATAGAAGCGGGAGAGAAACATTGCTCTAAACTCGTCAAAAGACGATATGTAATCGTCGGGTAAACTGTGATACCAGTCGTATGCAGAACCCGTCAAACACCCAATAAAAACTCGGGTAAAAAGAGCATCATTCTTCTACAAATGTACAGTCATAATGTCAAAGTAATTGATATATTGACTAGGAGATGACTTTTCATCAAATAATACCATGGATTGTGGCTTAAACTTTGGAGGAAAGGGCACATCGTTCCAATGAGGTGGATAAGGTTGCTTAATCCCTAACCTCTGGAGCTGATCCTTGTGCTTCAGAACTTCAAACTGTACTTTTAGTTCTCACACTGCTTAAATAACTTCACTAGTTTGAGGAAGCACATTGGACTGGATAGTAGTCGGATGTACCGTAACACCCACCGGAGGTGGTATATACTCAGGAATGAGAGGATCTGGAACTGCAAAATTTTGATTGATAGCAGGTTCTTGATTAAGATTGTTCAAAGGTGTATCAACCCCTTGACTATCTTGAGTTTGTGCTGCTACCTGAACCGGTGTTACCACTGCCGGTTGAACAGTTTGCTGACTCATTATAATTTGATGCATACTTTGCATCATAGCAAGCATGTCCTTCAGCGACTGCTCAACTGCAGAGAGACGTTATTCTGTATTAGCAGTTGATGTCTCTGGTTCATCTCCGATAGCATAAGATTCAACCTCCCTTGAACATATAGAGGGATTAGTATAGAGTTATGAATCAACACTATCAGTTTCAGACTCCAAAGACTGAGTACCCCCAGCATCTGAATCTGAAGTTTGCAACTGTCTTTGACTTCTCAAACGGGTATGCTGATATACTCCTTCAAAGGAATCAAGAAGTCGGTTGAACTGTTGTTGACCAGGAGTTTGGGACGAGTTGCGTCTTGGACGTCGTCCTCTATTAGTATGAGATGCCATGTTGACTGATGCATATAACAACTCTTGTTCTTAGTCATCAACTGATTGTTGAGGCACATTGTAGCCTAACCGATCAAAAATTGACCGTTTAGAAGCCGAACAGCAATATTTGATTACTATCTGGTGACACGCACAATGATGATTTTCTTTGGGGAGTGTCACAGAAGATTTTCTGTCTTTACGCTTTTGTACAAGCAACTCGCGTAAATCAGAAGGAGTGGAAGAAATAGTCTTCTTTATTATATTCGGGACAGAGAATCGTTTAGTCCCTTGTGTAAAGAAGATTACTGGCTGTATTAGCAGAACCAAATAGAACGTTTTTACGTGCCTGGAGTTGTGTGCGTAAATTCTGAGATTTTTGTGCACAAAGGACTCCATCAGCATTATGCGTAATTTGAAGGTTTAGTACTTTGCGTAAAGCAGTGTAAGAAGGCTGTTGGTAAAAAACCGAAGTTTTACCAACAATAGAATTCATGTTTTTATGCTGCATGCGTGTAGGCAAATTTATTTTAGATGCAGAGGCATCATTATGAATTTTATCTACTCTGTCACCGACAGGAGATTTACTTTTACGCGTAGAGCGCAAAACATGAGTATCTGCCACATCACAGATGGAAGATTTTTCCTTTACGCGTAGAGCGTAAAGCTTGGGTGTCTACCACGTCACAGACGGAAGACTGGTTTTTACGCTTAGAGCGTAAAGTTTGGGTGTCTACCACGTCACAGACGGGAGACTGGTTTTTACGCACAGAGCGTAAAGTTTGATTTTTACGCACCGAGCGTAAAATTCGATTTTTATGCGTAAAGCGTAAAATTCAATTTTTACCTCGCAGAGCGTAAAATTTGATTTTTATGCGCAGAGCGTAAAGCTTGGGTGTCTACCACGTCACTGACAGGAGACTAGTTTTTACGCCCAGGGCGTATTACTGATGTAGAGACTACCTCGTCACAGACGGAAGCTTCCACAACAGGAGTAGGAAGGATTCTTTTACCTTCAGAGACAGCAGGGAGATCCGAGGATGCTTTGGACTTAGGAATGCAAACTTTTCGTACCTTTCGCAATTTCTGAACATTGGGGCAGCGAGTACTATTCCCAGTTCGGAGCATTTCTTCATAGGTAGTCTGGTCGAAGTACACAACCAGAGTCGTCTTTATCGATCTGACCGACACATCATCATATTGAGCAATTGCCTTCTTATCAGAGAGAATGTCGTCTCCAGCAGAGTCGCCATTTTGTTTCACTTAACAAAATGCCTAAAAATTAGCTTTTGAAAGAAAACTAGAAAAATTACAAAAGTATAAATTATTCTGGAAAGTATTGCTATGGAAGTCTGATCTGAGAGCGATCACTTTGTTTCTTGGACCATACGATGATGATGAAGAAAACTGCTTGAAGAAGATGAACAATCGGAAGAACTAAGTCACCAGAAAGGTATCGAACAACGGCACTGATGGCACAGTTGAATGCTTTACTGCTTTGCTTCACCCTGTTCTTGAGAAAAAAGTTGAAGAAATGCTTCTGGGAATATCACTCTGAAAATATGAGTTTTCTCAGAATTTCCTCTCCTGTATATTCTCTCGATCCCTTGATCTGTTCAAAATAAGTCTATTTATAGACTAAACCCATTGTGTGTAAAAAGCAACCAAATTGGATCTTTACGCTAGTAACTGTCACTCACGAACATTACGCGAGATGACACGTGTCCCATATAGAGCTTTGATATCTACGCATGGTGACAAATGTCCTACTACTTCAACAAAATGGAAAGCACGTACACACGTCCCTCGATAAGTGTGGCATGAAAGTCACGTAAGCAGACCACGTTCCCATGTAGCCAGAAAAGATCAGGCGTAAAAAAATGATCCAAAGTATACTTCCAGAGTAAAGTGGCAAACTGGGCGTAAAATAACCCAAAATAGACTTCATGCGTAAAAATGGCTAAAAAACAGCCTTGAGCGTAAAATTAGCTCAAATAAACTTTACACGTACAACAGCTTTGAACGTAAAAAACTCGAATAGCTTCCGTGCGTAAAAGAAGTCATTTCTTGAGCGTAAAGTAGCCCATCTGCACACTAAACGACAACATTAGGTTTAGTGTAAATCAAATCCTCTCGGCTTCTGTGCAATCCTGCTGTCAAAAAATCATTGTGTCAAAACAAGAATCACACACATTAAATGCAGCCTGACAGCATGTCCTCCGCATAAAGTTCAGCGGATAGCTCTCGCGTAAAGTAGCTCGCGTAGAGAGTAGCTCGCGTAGAGTTTTATTCTGTTTGATTATTGTAAAGTTTCTCAACTTCTTTGACTTGGTCTATGAAGTACTTTTTATGCTCCTATATTCACGAATGAACCCGCTGCTCAAGAGTTTGGCCAGCTCCTGATCGATAGCGTTCATGATGTCACGACGAAAATATCGTTATTGTTTCTTCACAGGCTAAGCATCAGGCAAGATATTAAGTCTATGCATTGCGATCTGGGGATCAAGTCTCGGCATATCTTCGTAGCTCTAAGCGAAGACGTCGATATATTCTTTGGCCAATTGGACCAAAGACTCCCGGTCTTCTCCCTTTAGACTCTTGCTGATGAAGATGGGTTTAGAAGGCGATCCATCCCCAAGGTCAACTTGTTCGACCTCGTCTTCGGTAGGGGGTTCGCGTAATTCAAAACGAGACTCCCACTGTGCTCATAGGCATTGAGCCCAGGGTTCTTCCTCAAAGAATTCTGGCATTTGGTCATCACCTTCATCCTCTTGAGATTGTGCAGATGCCATGTCGACTGATAGCACCATCCTGAGGACTGAGCCGATACTGGTATCGGAATCCCAAGTTGATGCTTCGGACGAATGAGAATTTTCTACTTCTTCTGCCTCCGAACTCTCTGGAGTTGCCGGCGGCGTGACATAGCCCACCCCCCCGTCGAGTACGATGATAGTAGTCCTGCGACTTTCCTTTAGGCGTTGGGAGCCGACGAGGAAGACGTCGACCCTTGCCGTAGTTCAGGCCTTTGTTGCTTTTCAGATCGTACCCCATCTTTTGGATGAGGTACTTTGCCTTGTCCATGTACCGATAGACTTGTATTATGCCGGTATCTGGTTCTAGCTCGAGTGGCGGGAGGTCTTGATGACGCTCGACTTTGCCGAAAATGATGGGTTTTTCATCACGATTTCGCGGTAGGACTATAAAACAGACTCCTTGGGACGGGACTAATCGATTTACATGATTGACGGTCATTATTTGTGTTTGTAACGACCGTAGAGCATTATCTAGTGTATACATGGCATTCCAATGTGGAAGACTAGAATAATTGAAAGACACTCTATTATTGATAAAAACACGAGATTTTGTCCTACGGGATTACATTATCAAGAGAAGGTGCATCTATATCAGCCGATATGTACTCTCCTAACTCTTCATCTGTGAGTACTGGGCTGGTTCGGGATAGTTCATCGCAGATTTGACCTTAGGATCCGAGAGGGCTGTGTGGGCCTTCTCTTGTAGCTTGGATGATTGCGTAGGCTTGCCTTTAAGATTCACCTTCAGGGGTGCCTCGACCGCGCCTTCGATGACAGGTGCCTTCCTCTGTAGTTTTGCCACCAGGGGAGCTGACGTTGGAGGTGGTTTTCCCTTGAGCCGCATCTTTTAGGGAGCTTCAGTGGGTGTTCTACCTAGAGAAGTCGGTGCTTTTCCAGGTAGCTTGATTGCCATGGGAGGTAGCATCAGAGGCGGTTTTCCTTTGAGTCGAATCTTCAAAGGAGCGTCGGAAATCATCTCTGGCTCCATGTCCGGCTCTGCCGCTATTTCTGCTTCATCATCAGTATCATTGGCTTCCCCTTCATCGAGCGACTTATATAAGCTAGCATCGGTGAAGTAGGCTTCGACCCCCTTGAAAGGGTCAATGTTCGCAAACTCTGTCCGGATGATGTCATTGGTGGACACGTACTTCATACATTGATGGAGTGTAGATGGCACCACTATGTACTCATGCAGCCACGGGCGACCCAACATGAGGTTGTAGTTGACGTCGGCATCCATGACATAGCAAGTCACCTCGGTTCGGAGGTTACCGATATGACATTTCAGTCGTATTTTGCCCAGCGGTTCACTTTTGCTAGCATTGAAACCGCTGATTGTAGTGTTGGAAGGCGCCAGACGGTACATTAGGATCCCCAGTGTTGACAGCAGAGTCCTAGGGATGATGCTGAGGGAAGACCCTGGATCAATCTAAATTTACTTCACCTTGACGGAACCCACATACCCTGTGTAATACAGTGGCCTGTTGTGCCGGTTGTGCTTGAGCAGCATGTCTTGTTGGGTGAAGGTTATGTTGGGGATGATCTCATCCACATAATGGCAGTGCGTACATGTAGTCGGGATATCCTCAGGCTGCTTGACCTGACTGTTGAAGGACTCAGCATCCTTCAAGGCTTCACAGAGAGCTTCACGGGTGTCTTTGGAAAGATGTAGAAGCTCGAACAGTGACAAACGGGCAGGAGTACCGACAAGTTGTGCCAGTATGTCGAAGTTGTGGGGCTTGGCTAGCCTCAAATCATTTCCTCTTCGCAAAGGCTTGTCGAAACGGGCCTCTACGTGCTTATGTTTTTTGGCTACTGAAGGTTTGGATGGACCTCCTTCTTCGGCAGCAGGGGCAGCGCAGGGCGGCACCACCTCGACGGCAGGTTCGTCAGGTTGGGCGTTCTGCTGCGAACGCATTTGTGCTGGAAGTGCCTCTTCCACGGAGGAAGAGACCATACGGCAAGACCTGATCTTCTTGCCCTTAGCTTTGGAGGTAGAGCGTACCCCCGATTGAGTAACTTCGGAGACGAGATCTGGGTGAACCCATAAGATCTTTCCCCGAGATGTGGTGAGTGGGATGAGTCCACTCACATTGTCACAGGTAGGTGGTAGATTGACCACCTCCATTGTCACCTTTGGGTTGGGGATGACGCTATTTTGTGCTGTGGTTGGCGGCAAGGTGCCGAATTAGAGCGACACCAGGTTGGCCGAGACTGTCTTCTCCTCGTAATTGACAGAGATGACATTCGCATTGATCATGCGTTGGATGTAGTTCTTGAGGACGTAGAAGTCCTGAGTTGGATGTCCGACAAATCGATGGTAGTGACAGTACCTCGAATTGTCCACTCTTTCAACCTCGTCGGGACGCTTCGGGTCCAGCAATTTGATCTTATCACCCTGCTTCAGCATCTCGAAGATTTGCAAGGTGTCTTCTGATGGAACTGGGGATTCTCAGGACCCTTCCTTTGGTATGCGTATTGATCGATAGAATGTTAAACAGATCTAATACGTATTCTAACCCTTCATAGCCGGAAACTAGGGTTCACAAATTATACCTGCGGTGGAAAGGAGACAAGTAATTTCTAGCAATCTCGAGCGGACGACCCCAAGATCTTCTGCACGTATTCCTTCCTCGAGTTGGACGTCGTGTGGGCGATGATCTCCCAACCTTTTTTTCTCCTTGGCATCCCTCTCTTTCTCTCCTTACGTGAATCACGAATTTAGAGAAATTTCAGATTTCTGATCGGTAATATGGCGGCCAGAGAATAGAGGATATATATAGGCTACGGCAGGGACCATGAGGAGAAATTAGGGTTAGGCCTCCTAACGGATCTGGATATCCCGTGTTCAGTCCGAACACACAATCCAGGCCCATTAACAATAGCTCGGCCCACTAATGAGCTATTGTTGCACTACCTCCCTAATCCCAAATTATGTTTATGGGCTCCTTTTATTATATGCTGGTTTGGCTCCCCATGTGAAGATATCGTATGTCCGTCGATCAAATTAAGTTACTGACAACTATAATGATTCGACATCTTTTATCCTTAAGTAGTACCGCTCAACTTTATTTGTCATGTCGGATATAATCCACTTGCAGGGTTTACATGACAATCCTTATGAGCTCCTTAAGGGGACATCATCAACCCGATGTATCGGGACATGGATTCCATTTAAAATCAACAACCCATCATACATACAATGTTATTACCCAATTCATAGAGGTTGTTGATCCATAATGAATCTCACTCTTTTATGAGTTAAAATAATGCACACTGCATATACATGTCCATTATTATATCCGGGTTAAGAGCACAAGCATCCATAATAACAGAGGTGTTTGTTCTCTTATGTAGTCAGTACAAAGAGAACAACCTCAAGTGGTCCTGTTCAATACACACAAAGTGTACTAGTGTAAACCTATAATCAAGATAGACTAATACCAGATTACACTACAACCTTTCCAATAGATTGTCCAAGTCCATCTAGGTTGTGAACTATTTATATACTCCATAGGGAACTGATAATATGATCTTCTGTGAGACACCACACACCATATTATCTACAATATAGAATATCAGACATTTGTATTAATACTTGAAACAAATACAATATGCAAACATTTGCCCATATGATTCTCATTCAAAATTTAAGGAAATAAGGTTACTAAAAAAGTGATGTTTTTAGTATATAACCCTAACATCTTCATCGTTGAAAGAATAGACCTCCTTTGGCCTCGGCGCAAGCGGAGGCTTCTGAGTAGGTGCTTGTGCACCTTTGGAGGCCTTGACAGTCAACGCCTACTTCTCCTTCGTCTCACGTCCAGGGTTGTTGGCAGCAGGCCGTTTTCCCTTGTCTTCGAAAGCAGGGAAACTGACTCCCAGAAGGCGAGCATTGTATGCCTTCTTTTCAGCTGCTTCAGCCTCAATAATCAATAGGCTCAAGTCGGGAGGCGGAGTGGAGTTGAGCCAGAGCTTGATCGCAGGAAGCATGTTTATGCTGCATGAGGAGAGGAGTGCATGTTCTGGCATACCCGAGGACAGTCTGAAGTAGGCTTGTCGGAAACGTTCGATGAATGCTCGAACCGTCTCCTTCTCCTTCTGACGCTCCTCTATCAGGGATGCCATTGTCATGTCTTTCCCTCCGTCGTTGAAACGATTGAGGAAGAGACATGTCAAGTCATCGAAGGAAGATATGGAGTTGTCAGGAAGATTGTAGTACCAGTCGTAAGCCACTCCTTTCAGTGCCCCAAAAAACAGGCTGGTGAGTAGCGCATCTTTCTTCGGAAGATGTCCCATTTGAGACTAGAAGTACATCAAATAATGGCATGGAGAGTCCTTCCCATTGTATGGCATCAATGTTTGGGGTTTATACTTGGGAGGATAAACCACTTTGTTCCATTCGAGGGGGTATGGTTGCGGGATCCCCATCTTCTGGCGCTCTTTCTGTCTGTTCTTTGACTCGAAGTGCTCATGCAAGTCCCTGATCATATCCACCATGTCTTTCGTAGAGCTGGGAGTCGGAGAAGGTGGTACAGTCTGGAGCTGTACATTCGAAGGTTTCGACAAATGCGGTGCTTCGCGGTAATCGGTATTCAAGGATACCCGTTGAAGGGGCACACTTGATTCCCCGTTGACTTCTGGGTCAGGATTAGTAGAAGTTGCTCTGGCCAAAGCTGACCGTATCTCGAACACTGCTTGAGTCAGAATCTGCATAGAGACAGAGATGGTTTTGAGTCCTTCCTCCAAGGTATCCATGCGCTGAACGAGATTTGTTGGTAGCACATCTGACTCCGTATCACCACATCCCGTCATGTATACTGCCATGACGTGACTGGAAGTGGATGGATCAGTTGAAGCTTTGCTTTCAGCCTCGCTCTCTTGTAGAAGAGGAACTTCCACAGGAGCTTCGTCTTGGCTACCCCCAGCTATGTTCTGGAGGATGTCTTCGTCTTCGGGTTGAAGATCTACAGGGGCTTGACTACCCCCAGCTATGTTCGGGTGGCTAACTTCGTCTTCGGGATGAAGATCCACAGGGGCTTGACTACCTCCAGCTTCCTCTGAGATCTTCTTTCTCCCCTGGGTGCCCTCAAACACCCCTCAGGACGGGACGGTAGTCTTGGTCTTCCTCGGCTGGTTCTTGGATGAGGACGAGGTCGAGGAGTTGCAAGTCTGTAAAACCCCAATATTTTTTAATTATTTTAATGCTTTAAAAAATATTTTTCTATATTTATTTGAATTTATTTGGTATTTGCGTAATTATAGAGGTATATAATATGTGTATGTTTGTGAGCTTGATATTTTAATATTAATAATTATAGCCTACATTGTTACAAAATATTTTTTTACTTATTAAGAATTTTAGTAAATTTTTCTTATGAATATATACATATAAATATGTATATATATATATATATATATATATATATATATATATATTATTTTTGTTATAAAAAAAAAACAAACGTTAGTGGAGGGGGGCCGAACCCCCCATGCAGCAACAGCTGAGGAAAGAGGGGGGGGGCCCGACCCCCCTTAATGGAAATTACTTAGCAGCAATTTGTTGCTGTGGCTTTAGAGCCCGACCCCACCATGTCCTTGCTAACAGCAGCTAATAGCTGCATTGTTAGACCCGGCCCTTAACTTCATTGATTTTAACAACAACTTGTAGCTGCTAGGGACTAAAAGCCCGACCCCACAATGCAAATAAACAGCTGCATTGTTAAATCCCTCAGCTAAACGCGACCCCACACCTATTCAAAACCCGACCCCAGTTCAAATTCTAGATATATTAGAAGTCGGAAGCAGCAGCAGTATATAACTCCGCCAAAAAAAAATCGAAACCCTAACCCTCCGTACATCTTCTCCTTCCATATCTCCTCTTCATCTCGAACCCTAGACAGACTACCCAGGCCAGTGGCGGCGCCGCACCACCGCGCAAACACCAACGGAGGGATTGTAGATGCCACACACCCTAGATATCTGTTGGTAGAATTGTTAGCAACTGGTTAGAAGAATATAAGATTTTTGTGACCGTATTTTGAGGAGTAGTATGACCAAAGGTGGGTAGAAGTCCTCGAGGTTATGTAGTTCTGAGAAATTAAATTTGAGGAGATTAAGGTAATAATAGACTTTGAATTTTAAGGGATAGTCATGAATTAGAATTTCGAGGACGAAATTATTTTTAAGGGGAATAGTATGTGGCATCTGCCATCCCGATTATAATTTAATGATATTTTTTTATTTTTAATTGATTAGTTTCTATTTAATTTTTTATGATCATAGGAGTTGTGACTAAGCCCACAGGTGATTTATGACCATCTTGTGGTCACATGACCTCTAGACAGCCTATATATATGTATTATTTAGCTATTTTATATTTTTCTACAATTTTGGATATTTTTAGGTATTTAATATTTAAGGTTTTATTATTTTTAAGGACTTTCAGGATTTACTGTAAGGTCATACGGGGGTATTTCAGGACCAAATATTTTATTTGGGCTCTAAATGACTAAAAATATTTTCTAGAATATTTTAGAAATTTTCTAGATTTTTTTAGAATTTTTGGGAATTTTTATATAATTAAAACATATAGAATTTATATTTTATAGGTTTTTGGAATTTACTGCGAGGTCACACGATGATATTTTGTGTTAAAATATTTTATTTATATTCTAGACACTTAGAAATATTTTCTAAAATTTTCTAAAAATTTTCTGGATTTTTCTGCAATTTGTTTTGATTTATTTGGACTTAAAATGATTTTTAAATAATTTTTGAATTAAATAAATAAATACCCAGAAATCCACCCGGGGGGGCCCACCTGTCGGCGCCAACTGCTACAGTGACCACCTCTCTCTCTCATATATATATTATTATATTCGTCCACCCTAATTAAATTCTAGCAGCCTTTTGTGGGAGAACTCATCTAGGGTTTTCGACTTCTCGAAGCGATTTCCGCCAACTCCGACGTGTTTTTCACGTCCCATTTTTTTTGTTGGATTCGTATCGAGGTAAGCTTTATGAATATGTAATTTATTTTCACAGGTATTATTCCTAAATTTCTGAAAAATTTGTAGAGTGTCGGTTGTACGAAACTTGACACGTTTTGGTGTTTCAAGATTTCGGGAGAACCAGAAATCAAAATCATGAACCGTTTGAAGTTTCAGAAAACTAACGCAGAGCTCTACGACATGTAATTTTTCCAGTAATTATTTTGTTCATCTAGTATTTTAGTTATTCTGTTGAACTCAGAATTGATCGGTTGATCACCGCTTTGTTCACGATTAGCCATAACGGCGATATCTTTTGACCAAAGTGTGATTTTGCGGCACGGTTGATTCTAGTGCACTCATGGCACTGAAATCAACCAAGGTGCACTTTCAAAATCGATATTTCACAACGTTTTACGTATTCTAGTCGGGCTGGAATCCGCTTGATGCGTAGCTGGCTTGCTCATGCTCTCGCGTCCGAAAAGCGGGTGCGGGTCGTGACACTACTCATGCATCAATGTACCCCAAGTCCTTGGTTTACCAAGATGCCATGTGCCAAGCCCAACCTATACACCACATATATTAATACCCACATAATACAATGGTATATATATATATATATATATATATATATATATATATATATATATATATATATATATATATATAGGAAAATATATATATATATATATATATATATATATATATATATATATATATATATATATATATATATATTTTCCTAAATATATATATATATATATATATATATATATATATATATATTTTTTTTTTATATATATATATATATATATATACTAGCATATGTGTACGTGCCTTGCACGTATTTTAATATTCTTTTAGTTAATTTAGGAAACTCTTTAGGAAGATCAAGAGGTAGTCTTCATAATTATTAAGTTGTCCTTATTAAAATTAATGAACCATTTTTAATTAGTATAGACATGTAAGGGTATTTTTGGAATTCAAAAGTTTCACCATCAAGTTTTCCTATTATATAGTAGAATATATATATATATATATATATATATATATATATATATATATATATATATATATATATATATATATATATATATATATGGGGAGGGATATTGCACCAAACTTATTGCATCAATTATTGTACCAAACAATCTCAACCACACATTTATTTCAATCATGTGGTTATAAAGCATGCTGACGTGGCAACAACTTTATGGAATGCTTTATAACCACATTATAGAAATAAATGTGTGGTTGAGATTGTTTGGTGCAATAATTGATGCAATAAGTTTGGTGCAATATCCTTTCCCTATATATATATATATATATATATATATATATATATATATATATATATATATATATATATATATATATACTCTTGCCGCCCACCCCCCTCAGTCTCCTCCGCCTCCCTGTCGGGCCTCCCAGGGGGGACCGATCTCGGTCCTTTCAGGAACCCCCCTCTGGTTCGTCCCTCGGGTGCCCATCCCGATAGCCCCTTGCCCCACCGGAGTTCTCCAGACTTTGGCTTCTGGCAGTCGCCCTATTTTCAAATTTCGAATGGGACTACGGTCCCTTCAGGTTGGGAACCCCCCTGCGGTGCAGGTGTTGGGTTTGGCAACTTTTGCGCCCAAGGGTCAGCAACTCTCGGCTCGTTTATCGAGAGAGAACCTCTATATTTTCCACCCATTGCATATGACTCTATCCCCGCTGCAGGCTTTCTCGGTGGGTCCCACCCGTCCTTTTATCTCACCTCACCCTCTTTTTTTGCTCAGGGTGGGCCCTTCCTCTTTATGGTCCACGTCCTGCTCCTATTGCACCCTATGCGTACTTCTCCTCCCCTCATCTTTACGCCCACTCCTCTACGTCAGCAGGGCCCACTCCGCTCCCTTCTCATTTCCCTTCCTATCATCTCTACGCTCACCTTCACACCCATTCTGAGGGTCCCACCCAGCCCCCTCCCGCTGAGGTTAATACGCTGGCCCAGCGCTTTCCCCTACAGCCTTCTCTCTCCGAGGGACCCACCCATCCCCCTCTGGATTTCACGCTGCTTCAGCGTAATCCCCTCCTGCCATCGTTCTCTGAGGGTCCCATCCCTCCCGCTCAAGCCTTTACGCTGCACCAGCGTACTCCCCTCATGCCCTCATCCGCTGAGGGACCCCCCCCCCACTCTAGATTTTATGCTGCTCCAGCGTACTCCCCTCCCGCCCTCATCCGCAGAGGGACCCCCCCCCCCCCCCCGTTCAAGCTTTTACGCTGCTCCAACGTAATCCCCACCTTCCCTCATCCGAAGAGGGACTCACCCACCCACCCGCTTTGGATATTACGCAGCATCAGCGTAATTCCCACCAGCCCCCTCCCTCTCTGGATTTTACGCGGGCTCCGCGTACTTCCCCCCAGCCCCTCACTTCCATTTCCGCCCCTCCCGGTCCTCTCTCTATCCTCTATCCCACCCCCCTCTCTCCCCTCCTCGGCTTCATCCCCTCCTCTGCCTGCTAACGCTCCTTTAGTTTCAGCCACCTCCCCGGAGCCGCCTGTTTCCTCAGTTCCTCTCGCGGCGATCCCAGGAGCCCTTCCCTCGTCCCTCATGGCCGCGGCCGTGCCTCGCTCACAGGATGCGTCGGAGGCGACTACCCCAGCGAGTGGGCCGTACCCATTACTTGGGAGGCCCCAACCGGCTGCACCCCTTCCTGAGTGCATCCCCCAGGCTGCCCCCTCAGGCATCCCCCCTATCCCGTGCGGATCCCCTCCTCGACTGCTCCACCTCCTTCTTCTGGCTTCTCTCCGACCCCTTCTTCGGCCGTTCCCCCTCCCCCCCGCAGTCCTTCGCAGACAAACTGTGCCCGGATCTGGCGTCTTCCAAGTCGCCACTGGTCCCTGACATCATCCTTCCGGACATAGAGTACTCTCCGGACTCTTCGGTGCTCTCGGTTCCATTCTCTGACAAAGAGATGTCCTCATTATCGAACTCATTTCCCCACACGTTCATTCTCAAATTTTCCACCGGATGTCCCAAGCTCTCTCGGGGGCAGGAGACGATAGTCGGCTGGAGACTCTCAACGGATTACCGTATAGCTTCCCTTGATCCCAAACACATCCTTCTTCACCTCTCTTCCGAATCAGACCATACGTCTGTCTGGTTCAAAGGTACGAGCAGGATTGATTCCCACCAGATGAAGATCATCAAGTGGTCAGCTAGCTTTAGTACCAAAGAAGACTCGGCGACTGTCGCCGCCTGGATCACCCTTCCTAACCTGTCCCTCGTCTGCTTCGTTCCTGTGGCTCTCAGGCGCATCGCCAACTCTTTCGGCACGTATGTGGCTTCAGCCCCTGAGACCAGCAACCTCACCAAAGCCCACTATGCCAAAATCTGCGTGGAACTCGATCTCACCACAGAACCTCCCAACTTTATCAACATCGAACTGGGAAACCGGACCCACACCCAACAAATTCTCTACGATAACCACACCATGTTTTGTAACCACTGCCACTTAAGAGGTCACCTCCTAAAGCATTGCCATCGACTTCATCCAGAACTGAAGAAAAAACATCCCCGAAAAGACAGCAAGCCATCGGAGAGGAGGACTCCCCTACCACCTATCCTTCCTCGCCCAAATTTGTACACTCGATTCGGCTCCAGAGACGTCTCATCAGACAGGAGCGAAACCCCTGTAATGCATTAATTCCTCACAACTCCCAAGCTCTCGCCCTAGCCAACCAGTTCGACGCTCTTGATTCGGAGGACGCGGAAGACCCAGAGGAGACAGCTACTCCCCTAGCCAGCCGTGCGCTCACCGAGATCCCCCCCAATTCGGTAGGCGTAGAACCGTCCACCGACTTAACTGCAGGCAATCAACAACTCCCCAGAGAAGACCCCATGGTTGTGGCCTTAGCCATTCTAGGGCTAGCCGATCGCACGCTCACTGAGATCCCCCCAATCCGGCAGACGAACAACCGTCCACCGACATAACAGAAGGCAATCATCAACTCACCACAGAAGATCCCGTGGTTGAGGCCTTAGCCATTCTAGGGCCAGACCTAGTTCGGAGAGGGCTCTAGGTCCAAGCCGCGGGTTTCCCTCTTAGTGACTCCATAATCATCCCACCAGAGATCCCTATCCTCGACTCAGCTGGAGAATCGGTCAGTCAGCAAACGGCCACGAAGAAGCAAATATGTAATGATCACACTCCCCCAACAGGGGCAGGACCCTCTACCTCGAGCAAGGCCAATGCCATCCAAGGACCCACTGAAATCGCCACCATACTAACCAAATCTGCCGCCAAGCGAAACAAACCCCCTCCTCCCCATAAATCTCTTAATGCTTAACATCCTATCCTGTAATGTCCGCGGTCTGGCGAACAATCCGACGTTAAGGAGAATAACCAATCTGCGGAAAATCCACAAGATAGGCATCCTCATCATCATCGAACCCAAAATTCCCCCCAAAAGATTAAAATCCATCCAACTCCATCTGGGCCTTCCCAAGGCCATAGCAGGCAGACACGACATTTGGATCCTCTGCACGCAGGACGTTAAATTAGGAGTTATCCAGGACTCTCTGCAGGCTCTCTCCTGTTGGTTCGACCACCCAAGACTTCCTGATCGAGCTATCCTTTCAGCCGTCCATGGCAGCTGCGACGTTACGGAGAGGAAACAGCTATGGAACGACCTCCTTGACATCCACCACCTCCACTCCAATTCCCCTTGGCTTTGTATTGGGGACTTCAACGCGATCACCAGCAGCGCAGATAAAACCGATGGGCGCCCTCCCCCAGCCCCGGCCATGTTTGACTTCAACAACTTCATCTTTAATGCCCACTTAACCTCCCTCCAGTTTACTGGAAATGCATTCACCTGGTGCAACATGCAGGACGACAACCATCGCCAATATTCCAGGCTTGATAGAGCCCTCGCGAACGCCTGCTGGCACGGTATGGGGATCACCACCAACCTGTCCTACCTTAACTCCACAGAATCTGACCACAACCCCCTGTTGGTTGAGATAAAAAACAAAACTACCTCATCCAAAAAGCATTTCCAATTCCTAGACTTCTGGACCGGGCACCCCCAGTTTCTTGGCATCGTGGCGGAAGCATGGAACCGCGAGGACTCTCCCAACCCCCTTGTTCGGGTGAGCAACAAACTTAAAGCCACCAGGAAAGCCCTGTCTGCTTGGAGCAAGCTCGCTTACGGGAATATCTTTCAAGTCGTTCGAGCAGCCGATGACGACGTCACACGCGCTGAAGCCATGGTCATCACGGATCGCTCGATTGCGGCTAGAAGAGCCCTCAGCCTCACTAAGGCCATGCTCAAATTCAGGATCAAAGTGGAGATCGACTTCTGGAAACAGAAAGCGAGGTTGAAATGGGACAACGAAGGGGACAAAAACTCGAAGTACTTTTATGCCTGCATTAACGGCCGCAGACAGAAGCTTTCGATTAACAGGACTATCGATGACAACGGGAACATCATTACCGACCAAAAGAATATCCAAGAGGCAGCCACGGAATTTTATTCCAAACTATTCTTCAAAGAGACTGTCCACAAAGATAGATCATTCCTTGATCAAATCCCCCTTCTCATTAACGACACAGACAACGTCGAGTTGATCCGCCCTCCCACACCTCAGGAGGTTAAAGATGCCGTGTGGGCCCTGAACGAGCACAGTGTGCTAGGTCCAGACGGGTTTTCGGGAGTATTCTTCCGTACTAGCTGGGATATTATCAAACAAGACATCACCGAAGCGGCAATCGCTTTCTTCGAAGGTGCTATATACCCCAAAGCCATCTCGAGCGTCAACCTGATCCTTATCCCTAAAAAAGACAACCCAGAGTCATTCCGTGACTTTCGACCCATTAGTCTATGTAACTTCACCAACAAGATCATATCCAAGGTTATTGCCACCAGAATGGCTGGCCTTCTCCCCAAAATCATCTCGGAGGAGCAAAACGGGTTCGTTCGGGGAAGGAACATCCAGGACAACATTATGCTGGCCCAAGAGTTAATCACCTGCATGAAATTTCCAGTAAGAGGTGGCAACATTGCCGTTAAAATCGACATGGAGAAAGCTTATGACAGACTGGATTGGCAATTCATGATCTGGGTTTTCAGAGCCTTCGGATTCTCGGAAACATGGACCAATATCGTTTGGAGATCCATCAGCAACTCGTGGTTCTCCACGATCATCAACGGCCACGCTGAGGGATTTTTAAATCACACCGCAGGGTGAGACAGGACGACCCCCTATCTTCCACAATTTTTATCATTGCAGCTGACGCCCTGAGTAGAAACCTTAACAATATGGTCAACACCCCCAACTTCCAGCACTATCACACTTCCAGTGGTTGCCTTATCATTACCCATCTGGCCTTCGCAGACGACCTTCCCATCTTCTCCTCTGGGAATGAAGGCGCGGTGGAGGTGGTTCACAACACCCTGATGAGGTACTCCCGATGCTCCGGCCAGAAGATTAATCATTCCAAGAGCGTTATCTACACCCACCACAATACTAATAGGGAGTACGCCAACAACCTATCCAACTTAACATCCTTTACGGTTGCCACGCCTCCCTTCACCTATCTCGGGTGCCCCTTAGTGTACGGGAAGTCCAACGTCAGCATCTTCGAGGACTTGACCACCAGAATCAGGAAGAAACGGGAGGGGTGGCATAATGCCACCTTATCCCCAGGAGGCAAGATGATCCTTATCAACCACGTGCTATCCTCCTTCCCCATCTACACCCTAGCGGCGTGTTCGTCGCCCATCAAGGTTCTCTCTTCGATCGAACAGATCTTTTGTAATTTCTTCTGGGGACATAGCAACGGCCATGACAAGCATCACTGGGCCAGCTGGGATTCTATGGCTCACCCGACTGGTGAGGGGGACTGGGATTCACCAAACTCACTCACATTGTTAAAGCTTTCTCGATGAAACTGTGGTGGAACCTTCGCACGAGCAACAACTTATGGAGCAGATTTTTAAAAGCTAGATACTTCAAACATATCCACCCCTCGACGGCTATTTCCAACTGCAGATCCTCTGCTGCCTGGCGTCACATCCTTATCGGTCGTGACCTTGCTGAGCCTGAGATGAGACTCCAGCTCGGAGCAGGCGATTCAAACCCATTCCTTGAGCGATGGGTAGGAGACAGCATGATCCCGAGTCTTACGGAGAACCCGAAAGATTGTAGAATCAGAGACTTTTGGAACCCCACCACCGACGACTGGAACTGGGACCAGATCAACGAGTGGTCCGGTAACGATGCGGCGGATAGCATCCGAGAGCGAGGGTTACGCATCGGCGACGGAGCGGATGTGTTAAGATGGACCCTCGAGGCGTCGGGGACATTCTCGGTGAGGTCGGCTAGAACTTCTATCGGGGACGTCGGCGAGCCGTACCTCCCAATGGCCTACTACTGGCATTCCTGCATCCCCAAGAAGTGGTCCTTCCTATTGTGGAGAGTCCTAAAAAAAACTGCCGACAGGTGACATCCTTAACACCATCGGGATTAGCTTAGCATCAGCTTGCTCTTGCTGCTCTGAGCGCCAAATGGAGACTATCGACTACATATTCCGATAAGGGGCGCTGCCGGACAAGACTTGGTCTACCCTTAACCAGCTCTTCAGCATGGAGCAGGGAGGCGGATGCTTCCACGATCTTCTGGCATCCTGGGGTTCTGCCTCCCATGGCCACCAGATCGTCGCAGCGGCTGCTACATGGGTCATTTGGAAGAATCGAAACAAAGCGAGATACGAAAGTCACCCATACTCGGCTAACCAGCTTTTTCAGGAAATTGTCCGACAATGCCGTAAGCGGGGCACCCCGTGCTCCCACAGTTCGACTGTATTTTGGTCGGTGCTACCCCTGTAGCCCCCGGCTTTTGTTTCGCCTTTTTACCTTCTTTATTTTGCGGTTTCCTATATAGGCTAGGCTTTTGGGGCCTTGTATACGGTTTTGTCTGCGGCCTTTGAACCGTCTTTAATAAAGGGAGGAGGTTAATATATATATATATATATATATATATATATATATATATATATATATATATATATATATACGCTATAACTTATTAATGAATTTATACTGCCCTAAGGTAACACCAAATTACTTTATCTATATATATGTATATTCTACATAGCACAACATTGCCTATCATAATGTTATATATTCAAGCTATATACACATAGGTCACTGTACAACGTACATATACTCACACAACTCAAAATACTTGATACCCTCTCACGCTAACCCCCAAATCTCTAGGACACTAAGACACTAACTCAAATATACATGTACTGACACCCTCTCATAATACTCTAATAGTTAACTCTCATACTAACAATGACTTACCCTTCACTGATACATAACTTCCTACATGTGGCCACATGCCTACTGCTGCCAGGTAAGGCCTATGCATGTCTAAACAAGCTACTGTATTGCTACTGCAACCAAACAACCAAGACAAGCAGGCCATGATGCTGCCGAACCAAATGTGCATTTGCTACAGCTAAGCTAATGAAGCCAAGGCAATGCCTTTTTGCTGCTATTGCATGCTGCTCTGCTAAACTCAAGCCAAGCTAATGAAGCCCTACCCCAATTCGAAGCCACATCTCAGAAAACTGAGATGACCCTCATACATATATAAAACACAACAACCATAAATCCTACTACTCAAACACCCAAATCATTGAACTAACACTCTAACATATGTATTCAATATCTAACATGTATAAGGCTCTCCTGTATACATATACATGTACACCAGTAGGCTACATCTCATACCTATATACAGAGTAACATATCCCTAAACTCAGACCACATACTATAATCACATATGTATGCCTAATATTGACATTAATCCATACTACCTCATCCCATAACCCAACTGATATGAATACTAAATATATGATACTAGCATAGAACACGTGACACACACTCATAATTGTGTCCTAACCTGTGTGCTAGACAGTTTACAGAGGGTGCACTGTGTGTATGTGTATACATGTGCGTGTACAGGTGTCGAACAACAATTAGGTGTCAACCAGTATCGTGGTGATAAGGAAGCTGTGTCTAGCACGTTAGGTGTCTTTGTGTCCACTAACGTGTCCAACAGGTGTCAAAAATAGTGTCAACAGAGGGTGTAAACCCAGTGTCAAGGGACTGTGCCTAGGGGGGTCTCATGCACATGTGTCGAGCACCCTAGGACACAAAGTGTCCAACAATTAAGTTGTGCAGGTGTATCATCAGGTTGACAAAATGTCAGGGTGCATGTGTGACCAACTAGGATGTGTCAAGGTCGTGTCGTGTCGTGTCCAACTAGGCGTATCAGAAAAAGGTTTTTGTGCATGTGCATGTCTGTACAGAATAATACGAGAGTAAAAACTCCCAAACCACTAAACCAAACCGTGTGAGACTTTGGGGGCATGTTGTCAGACATTGCCCCCAAGTGTCCACCAATTTTTGTGTCCAATCGAGTCGTATCGTGTCAGATATGGATGTGTGGTAGCAGGACACTACACTGGGTCTCGTGCAGTGTCCCCGTGTCGATTTTCGATATGAAAATGAAATCAAAACTAACTCAGTCGAAAAAAATCAATTCTACACTTAATAAGCTTTAAATCCATATAATTAGTCTTGAAAATTACTAAAATAAATTCCTATGTGGCATTTCACCAAACACTTTACATTACACTCCGATACATGTCCGATATGCATACAAATGGATACGAATTCCTACCAAATTGGTCAACAGCAAGGGAGACCCTAAATGAATGCATCTATGAAGAGAAATTAGGATTTTAAAGGGTTTAGAGGCCATTACCTATTGAGAGTTAGATCTCAATAAAAAAGTCCAAGAATGAGATCCTTCTTCCAACTTGCATTAGTCAAAAGCTTCAAATCCTTGCTAGCTACCCACCAATGGTCTCCTCTACTTTAGGGGAGTGCAATGCAAAAGACCAGGCTCAATTTGGAGTAAATTTGAAGAAAGCGGGTGTTTTGAGGAAGAACACAAATTAGCGTTTTTAGGAGGCTATAAAAAGGAGGCAAGAATGAATGAAGAGGTATTTTTATAAAAGGGGATGCCTCTTACGTGCCAAGGGTTTGTTCTCGGGTTAGGGTTAGGTTCTAGTTGTTATTAAAGGCCTCTACAATTGTAATTCTAGGCCTTAAGCTAAAGGCCCAAGCTAAAATATCTATCCTTAACAAATATCTAACCTCAACTTAATATCTAGATATTCCTAACCTTGTCATGATGGAAACTTCTAATCTAATATCTAAGCTCATGGATAATATCTAGATTAGGGCAATTCTAGGTTAAGGCCTAATTAACACTTAGCACATTATCAATGGTCAAGGTCCTAATTAATTCAAAAGTCACCAAATGACCAAAATATCCTTAGCCTAAAATGTTATAATTAGCTAATCTAATAATATAGTTAGGTCCCCATGGTCTGGCACAACAATACTAGGCCTTTAAATCTGCTGAAGGAGACCTCCAGGTGCTGCACTGGATCCAGCTGCCTGAGCTCGAGTCACGGTCATCCTGGAGACAGATTCGAACAAAGATCAATACGACATAAGATAAGATTTTATCAAGGAAGGATAGTTGAATTTGAAGAAATTGTAATGAAGGATTGAAATCAAAGATTTGGAAGTTTTCTAATTATGATTGAGTAATTCTCTCTATAGCCTATAACCTATATCTTAATAGCAGGCTCGTAGCAGCACTCTAAGTTGAGCACCACTACGAAATCCCACTAGTTGCGACTCTAACCTGTATGGGCCACCACAAAAACGTGTCACGACCTGTACCCGGAGTAGGGGCACGAAAACGTGGGTATGTCCAGCCTATGTCGTAGTGTCGGCGGTTGAACGCTGTATAGGTCGTCTATAACAAACAACATCTAGACACAATATAAAAGTACCTCTGACCTCTGCACGGAGGTATATAATGTACTTGTCAAGATCTCAACTCTAAACGGAGGACAAGTATAAGATATGATAATACTCAATCACAGTCTAAAGCATAATAAGATAATACAGAAGTTTATAACTAAGACCAACAACAACAACAAATAAAACTACTAAATAATAATATCTCAATCAATATCAAAACAAAGTCAAATGTCAACTTATTATAATTCAAGTTCTAAACATAAAATCTAAACCAAGTCTACTAGGTAGTCTCCCTTTCACTCCTGAGAGTCGGGGCCCAAGATAGCTATTCTGTCTCTGGATCCCAAGCAAGCAGGGCAAGTGTGCTCAGGATAAATATCTGTAATATTTTCAACGTATCCATTCAAGATTGGAACGAGCACAACTCATCTGGAAATCCCAAGTAAATAACAAAGACTATAAAGCAGGTATAGACAGTTATATTGATAAATATGGCATGCTTGTAGTCGGTAATGAAGTAGAACGACAGTTAGAATAAGGAAAGTAAACACTAAGATACGAAAGATCACGGCAATGAAGACTATAACATAAGCTAGCTGAACTAGAGTAACATAATAAGTCAAGACAATACAATATAAGTCAACTGCAATTTAGTACGAGATGAGTCCAGTAAGTGATTCTAATCCATGATTCGAGTAAGCTAATTCTTGTAATGATTCTTGTAATAATTCTTGTATTGATTCTAGACAATACTCATAAGTGTGTTTTAAAATATCGAGATCGACATGTAAACGGCTATAGGCAATCAGGCGCATCATGCCCCACACCAGGAGCGGGATATACCCCGCCAGGGCAGGGATTTTACGATGACAGTTGAGGAGACCCATCATGCAGGCATTGGACTAGGAGGTTAGGTCTTGCTCTTTCCTTTTACCTGTTTCTTTTCGTCTATTGATTGATAATTGCTTTCTTAGTACCTTTAGTTTGCATATGTGATGATCATGCTAGATTAAATAGAAAACCCCAATGAAGACTGCAATAACATGATACTATCGAGATATAAGACCATGCATGTTTGCTCTTTCCTAGAATTGCATGTTATATAACTTTGGATAGAAATTAGTGGACTTTGGTTGTTGGGTGCTTGCCCTAGAGAAGCGTACAACCAATTTGAATTTCGAGGACAAAATTTTTCTAAGGGGGGTAGGTTTGTAACTGCCTATTTTCAAAATCAAGGGTATTTTTGTCATTTCTCAGTTTTCCATAATTTTGGTAAATTTTAATTTACTTAATACCATTTAAATTGGTGTAATATAATTTTGGTGTTTTGCTAGTACAACCCTAGAAACTGTTTAGCCTAGAGACTAACCATGACCACGAAGACCTAACCAAGTGTTTAGATTAACAAAATTTCATTTTCTAGGCTAAGGGTATTTTGGTCATTTTGTGATTTTTTTAATTAATATGGATTTTGGCCTTTTGGTAATGTGCTAATTGATAGTTTAGGCCTTAACCTAGAATTTTCCTAATCTAGAGGTTAACCATGGGCCTGGAGATTTGATTAGAAATATCCATTACATGACGAGGTTAGGAATATCTTGATATTTGATTAGGAGTAGATATTTATTAAGGAATAGATATTTAGTTTGGGGCTATAGTTAGGAGGCCTTGAATTCAATAGCTAGAAGCCTCAAATTAACTTAGAAACTAAATCCAAACCCTAGAGGCAAACCCTAGGCTATCATGAGGAGCCTCTTCCTCTATTTAAACACTTAATGACACCCCCTTCCCTCTTTCTTTAAACATACAAAACCCTAGTTTAGTGTTCTTCCCTAAATCATCCTATTTTATCAAATCAACTCCAAATTGAGTATAGTCTTTTGCATTGGACTCCCTACAGTAGAAAAAGACATTGGTGGATAGCTAGCAAGATTTCGAAGCTTTGGGACCGTAGCAAATCGAGGAAAACATCGTCATAAGGCTCTTTACATTGAGATTCCAACTCTCATTAGGTAAACCTATTTACAGCAATTGAAATCCTAATTTCTCTTCATAGATGCATTCATTTAGGGTTCCCCTAGGTGTAGCCCAAGTTTGGTAGGATTTCGTGTCCGTTTGATATGCGTATCGGACACGTATCGGAGCGTAGTTTAAAGTGTTTGGTGAAATGTCATAATAGGTTAAATGTTAACCAATTTAAAAACTAATTTCATGTTTATATAGCCTATTAGGTGGGGATTTGATTTGTAGATGTCTGAGCATGTTTTGGGTTTCTGTTCGTGTCCAAAATGGACACAAACTCACCCACAAGACATTGCACAGGGGAGTGCAGTGCTCCCCTGCTGCTCGAGTGTCCTGTAGGACACGATACGACACCGTTTCACTTAAAACTTCATGGGCATGTAGGGGCACTCTATGATAGATTGATCCTCAAGTTTGAGGCAAATCTATCAAGAGGATCGAGAGAAATCTCGACTGCACTGGTCACACACATAGACATGCGTGCGTATGGACTTTCTGATATACCCTTATAACGAGGATACGACATAACTTAGACACGATTCAGGCTACCCATAACCTAGCCCTAGACCTAGGCTACCCATTCGACACAACCACTTGGTGTCTTAGTGGACACACGTGTCCCTGGATGAGTTGACACGCGTGCACGAGACTGTGCACTGCATTGTCTCTGACACCAGTTCGACCAGGTTTGTGGTACTGTTGGACATGTTTTGTTGACATAGGAGGACATGACTGACCCCCCCTATGTTGGCATACATTTCCCACCTTTGATTCAAATGTTTGTTTAGTTTTCAGATGAATTTGGTTCGAAAAAGGTATTGCCTGATACTGTTATATTTGTTTTCAATATAGGATTTTTACTGATACATGTATTTGGCTTTTCAAAAATGGGTTTAATGTTCAATTCGAATCCTAAGGTTTTAAAAGAGTCTTTGTAGGATTCACCTTAGTTCAGTTGTTTTAAATTTGGTTTTAGAAATGAATTTTGGGTTAGTTTGTGTAGACTGATACATAGGATGGTGTTTTCGAAAATGAGTTCTTGAGGATAAATTTGATTTAAGGATTTCAAATGAGTTTTAAATGTTTTGCCTGGGTTTAGGTTGTTTCCAAAAGATTTGAGTTTCATGTTTTGGTTTTGATTTTCAATTTGATTTGGGTTCGTTTTATGAAGGGACTGATACCTGAGATTGGTTTTCGAAATGGTTTCAAGGGGTTGGTCTCTAATTGATTTATGATACATGTTTCCTTTTGGGTTTCGGTTTATATGTTATGTAGATGTATATAAGAGTAGTTTCATTTCAGATTTATAAGTTGTTATAGGTATATATATGTGGTATCTAATTACATATGTTTGAACCTATATATATAAAGATATACCTATATAAAATATGTTCAGATGTTATCTGTGAGAGAATAGGAAGAGTGGGGTTTCCTGATATTCAGGTAAGGATGGGGATTCCTGAGACTGTTAATTTGTTCAATTTGAGATATATAAGTATAAATGTATGTTGGTAGAGAGTGGCTGTGAGTTGAAGGCGAGGTGATTTAGTGAGTGAATGGGTGAATGAATGTTTTAGTGAAAGAATGAGGGACTGAATAGAAGAAAGGAAGAGGTTGCAGTAAAGCAGTTTGTTGCCGATTGCCAACAGCAGCAGCAGCTTTAGGCAAGGCCATTGCCTTGCTTGCTAGGCTTGGCTTGGTTGATTTAGAGATGTGGGTATTAGTTGGGTTATGAGGTTAGGATTTGGTATTGTGAGTGTGAGTGTTAGCCTATTTTAGATTGTTAGTTAAAATGTTATTTAAGTTATAGAGGTTAGGATACATGTATACCTATAAAATATATGCATAGATGTATGTTTATGTTATATGAGAGTTGAGGCAGAGTATAGAGATATCTATATATAAGGTAGAGGTTAGGCTTATCCATAGGCTATGGGTGTTTGAGATTCCCTTTCATAAATTTTATTTTGATATATATAGTCTATCATATATGTATTGAGATATAAGTATATATTATATGGTAGATGTATGTAGATGTCTTGATTATATAGGAAAATCTAGATAGGTTAGAGGATGACCAATGTAAAACCCCTAATTTCTTTATTATTATTTTTTTATTATTTAAAAAGACTTAAAAATAAATTTAGGCAATTTATGATTTTTATTAGTAGAAATGACCTTAGCCATTTTTGAGTTTTTGATCACTAGACGACCATAACTTTTAGCACGAAAGTCGTAGCAGTGTGCCTTGACTAGTATACTAACCATGCCAGGTGAAGCCTAGCCATGGTGATGTCCAAACTAGAAAAACCAGGCCAAGTTGTGAATTGAATTATTTAAATTATTTAATTAAATATTATTTATATATTGATTTTTAGATGACCCGGTTTGCCCAAACCAGCTCGAACTGGGCCTGGACCAAACCCAAGCCCAAGTAGACATGTGGTGTGACCAAAGGTGGGCATGTAGACATATTTTATGTACGTAGAAATATTTCCTAAATTATTTTGAAATTTTATGTACAATTTCTAATTATTTAATTATGTGTACAATTATTGGTATTTTTATTATTAAATAATATTTTACAAAATTGTACATTTTTTTGAACCCGAATAAGGGTGTGCGGTATAAGTTCACCCATTGGGACGATTTTATTAATTTATTTTTAATAAAGTTATTTTGTGGAGATTTAATAAACATGTTTAATCCATTAAGATATTATTATTTGGAGTTGATTTATTGTGAATTGAATTTATATATATATATGTAGATATGTTTAAATATATTAAATATTTGGATAGATAATATTTAATTTGTTATTTGGTTTTTTAAATAGGTTATGGTGTATATATGGATATATACATACATATATATATATATATATATATATATATATATATATATATATATATATATATATATAAAATATATATATATATATAATATATATATATATATATATATATATATATATATATATATATATACATATATATACCGGTCGGCCTCCCCGGCACAACGGCACCCTTGACCTGCTTCGTACCCCTGGGCGGTTCCCCTCCCCCCGGTCGGCCGACCTCCGCCTGGACGGCTCCCCCATGGGGTATCCCCTCCCACCTCGCCGGTCTGCCGCCGTGCGGGCTCGTCCCCCCTTTCCCTCCCCCCTCCTTCCTCCTCTTCTACGGCGTCGCCGCCGTAGACGACACCGGCGCCACCGGCCACCCCAGCCGGTTGTCCCGCCCGAAGCCGTTTCGGCTCCCGTTCCCCTGCCGGTCGTCGTCTCGCCCGACGCTGTTACGGCAGCCTCCGTCGATCAGACCCTTGCTCCGCCGGATGCGCCTCCTTTCATCCCGGTCGGAGCGCCTCCCCTTCCGGCACTCTCTCCCACTCCGGCGCCCCCGCCACTCGCCGCCCCCATTTCATGGCCGGCGCCCCCTCCTGCTGCAGCGGCGCACCTTTCGGCCGTGGGTTCTTTCCTCTCACTCTAGTGGCCGACACGCGCCGGCGGCTCCGGCTCGGCCCCTGCCGCCTCCTCTCCGCACTCGTCGGTGACCCCCCTTCTTCGGAGGCCCCACCCTCGTGGGCCATGGTGGCTTCGCTGCGGCCTTCTCTCGTCCCCGTGCAGTGGCCAGCCACCTTCTCTCAGCCCCCCTTTCCTGCGCCGTTTGTCGGTCTCCCGCCGGTGGTGACGACGCCCCCGCCCACCCCTCTCCCCTCTCCTTTCGACGGCCTGCGGAGATCCTTCCGCCTCATGCTGGAGGAGAAACCCCATCGTCGGCGGTAGGCCTTGTCGCCAGCCGCCTGTGAGCCCTCCCCTCCAGGCGGCCCTACCTCCCCTCCCCCCCCTCGGTCTCCCCCGTCGGAGCCGTCCCCTTGCGGGCCTCCCCTCCCCTCCTCCTCTTCTCGGGCCACCACCCTCGGCCGCCTCCACCGGTGTTCCCCATCTTCGGGCACCCCGCACCCACCTCCCCTCTCTCGATCTCCCGTCCGCCGCCTTCGGTGCTCCAGCCCCCTCCTCTCCGGAGTCGAGCCGACGCCGGGACCCCCTTGCCGCGGCTCCTCCACCTTGTTCACCGCCGGCCCCTCGCCGGAGCTCCCGCCCCCCTCGTGTTGTACGCCCTGCTCAGCGCACGACAGTCTCTCTCCAGTGCTGCCGGACCTCCCCAGCGCCGGGTCAGAGTGCTCCCCGCCGGCTTGGTGGTCGTCTCCTTGGGCCGCCGCTCTTCTCCGGCGCTGGCGCCTCTCTCGGCTTCCCCGCTGGCGCTCCCGCCTCCGGGAGCCGCGCTGGCCCCGGCCTCTCCCTCCCCCCGGGCTGCGCGCCCTCCTTGGGCAGGGCACCAACCTCGTGCAGTGTACAGCCTTGGAGCGCGGGCACCCTCGGGCAGTGCAACCGCTAACCGCCTTTGGGCCCTGTGCCCTCGCCTGGCGTGATTTTTCGATTTTCGAAATTCAATTTTTTTTCGAATTTTAGTTTTCTCTTTTTCGTTTAAAGAAAAAAACCACCACCTATTCAGGTGATCCCTCCCATCGGTTTGCGCGCCTCCGGTCTGCGCTTCCGTCGCTTCGGGCAGCGTGCCAATCTCTCCATAGGGCTGAGAGCCCACACTGATCTCATATTCCAAAATTTTTTGAAATTTCGTAATTCACCTGATCAATACTATGTATTTTCTACTTTGCCTTCCAGGGCTTTTTGTGTGTTTGGCCCCTGGCAAATGTACTGCTCGTTAAGAGCCACGTTTCCTATTCAATAAATTATTGTTTTAAAATATATATATATATATATATATATATATATATATATATATATATATATATATATATATATATAGATAAATTGTTGTTTTAAAATATATATATATATATATATATATATATATATATATATATATATATATATATATATATATATATATATATATATATATATATATATTTAAGTATGCATATAAAAAAGAAAAAAAAGAACAACTTAAGTGGTCGGCCCCCACAAGGAGAAACCGACCACAACACAAACCCATAGCAGCAGCATAGCGCCCAAGGGGCCGCTCACCCCCTTCCAACCTTCATATATATATAAGTTATATACATCTAAGTTTTAAAAAAAAAAACGAAAGAAAGAAATAATGGCAATGTGTGGTCGGCCCCACCAAGTGGGAAACCGACCACACAATGAACTAAAATAGCGAAGGCAGCAGCAGCTCTTAGCTGCGCTCAAGAAGGGGCCGACCCTCCTTTACAAAGCAACAGTAGTAGCAACCTATTATAGGGCCGAACCCCCCTTCTCTCCTTACATATATATATATATATATATATATATATATATATATATATATAAATATATATATATATATATATATATATATATATATATATTAAGAACACCAACCAAACCTTAATCCTAATCTCTTCCTCCACCTTTCTACTCCTCTCTCCTCCACCCTCGGCCAACCTCTCCCCTCCACGAGCACAGCAGCACCCCACAGCAACGACAACGGAAACGACAACAACAACAACAACAGCAGCATTTAAAATCAAGGTACCTAACTTTACTGTGCGATTTCTCTCTCAATTCTTGTTCGTTTTTTATTCCGTAAATTCTTGTAGAAAGCCCACATGACCCTCTTCAAGATCCTCTAGGTGGATTTCGGCATGGCCATCCAACTTGCTCGAAAAATTGAGACGAAGTTGGAGAAAAACTATTTCTTTGGAATATTAAAAACTGTTGTAAAACACCAACTTGTCGGCCAATTTTCGTTTGTACTTTAAGATTTTGTAGAAAATAATTGAAGAGAGTCAAAGAAAACATAACCGAGATTGTCATACACCTTCTGGATTCACTTTTCATCTAGTGTATAAAAAGTTACACGTTGTTAAAGTTTCACGAAAAATTATAAATTCTGTTTTCGAAAATTAGAAAAAATACCCCGATACGGCGTGCGCCCCGACAAACCGGGCGACGTGGTCGCATACTATACCATCGAATGATGCATATGGATGTGGTTGACATGTGGGAACTGACGGAACCCAATTTAGTTGCATATGCGCGACGAAATCAGTACGTATCCGTTGAGATACCCCCGTATCGACCCTTTACAAATTAAGTCACAACTTCGTGTACACTCATCAAATCTCGATAAAACTCGTGCTATTGGACTCGAAATATTTTTCTGGTCCTGTGAGCCAAGTTTGGTTCAATTCTGAGAAGGTTGACTGGGACGCTATTTTGGCGGGCCCACAATCCCATTCAACGGACGATTTTGTGCACGGCCCACCGGAATCCAAAATTGGACATACCGTTGGGTTCATCTCATCAAAACAAATCCGTAGATATGTAGTTTGATGACTTTAGAGATCGTAGGTTATGGCGCACATTTTGGTGCAAAGCGGGTCCAACGATGGACATCGTTTTGACCCAAAATTACGATTTTGCCCCTATTCCAGAATTTAACTTTTGGACAGGCGTTTTCCAGGTATATCTTTTATTCCAAACTCGTTCATGATGTTTGTTGCAGCATCCGGAGTCATCTGCGAGATTTGGCTTTCTTGTTTTGTTTATTTGCCGGTTCGAGCTATAGGATTACTCCCTTTTGCACATAACCTCAGGCAAGATACCTTGCCATTATAATATTTATATTCAGTCTACATTTTATTAAATATTACTATTCATTATTTCCAGTTATTATAGTTCTTGATTTACTAAATGTCCAATGATTATTAGTTTACTTTGTTACTATCCTTTGATTGCATATGAACCTAGAGTTAGGGGACTACCCTTTGTAGTGTATTGCATATGCCTCAACACAGTTGTACCACGAGGATGTGTGAACGAGTAGCACGTAGACGTCCTTGTGTATGGGCCGATCCCCCTTGTGCATGTGTTAGGGCTAACTGCTAATAGAGACATGTTAGAAGACTTAGCAGTTAGTAGAGGTATGTGAGACATGGATGTGACTCTGTTAGGCATTGGATGGAAAGAACAGTTCCTTAGCGTATGGGTCCTTTATGCACTTTCCTATTACTGATCCTGCTAGCCTCTGACATTCGAGGAATGTTATGCTTTGAGGTCCCTAGTATCCTGATGGGACCATACCTAAGATTACTGCTCCTGAGCCAGATGTCCATGCGTTGGAGGTTTGTTCTTAACTGCATGAACACAGTAGTACAGTTAGATTACCTTATTGTTGTCTTGTCACTTATTTTCTTTGTGGCATATTTTGTATTCAGTATTTATGGCATGTTCATCCTGTATCTTGTTACGTCCCTCTGAGGACCTGGTTATCTCTCCAGGTGTGTGCTTCTGTGATATTGCAGGTGTTCTAGCCGAGGCCATGATCTTCTCCATCTATTCGAAGATGATTGTACTTGGCTCGTCTTGTTACTTCATCTATTTATTCTTGTACATTTTATTTGAGATAGTAGGTAGTGGACCTTGTCTCTGTCCAACTTTTGTACAAATTATAATTCTGTGTTGATTCCTATTTTATATTGGTTCTTTTATTATGGATGAGATTAGTATCATAGATTACTGCATTTCACAGCTTATGTATACATGCGATGGTTCCATATATTGGAGTATACTTCGTATGTATGCAGCTGGCATGGATACGTACCTAGTCCTAAGTATTTTGGGACTGGAGCGTTACATGTTTTTGTGGTGGCCCATGCAGGTTGAGTTTGTCACTTCGGTTACGTTATTGTACCGATGTGAACCTGCAACATAGGATTAGAATCTAGGAATCTCATCCATACAGCTTGACCTCTTTCCTTGGCTTCAAATTCTGAACTCTCGTTCGACTTCCTTGAATTGCATCTTGCTTGATTCCTTTCTACCGTCGATTCTTATTTTCGTGCTTAGTGTCAACTAGGAAGATGACTACACTATATATGCTCATAGGTCAATCACATGGCTAGAATGGTTTTATTGGCAATTGGAATACATTTAAGACTCTAATTGATTTAAAAAGGTTCTTTTTTAAAGTGTGATTTAATGATTAGTAATTTGTAAAGTAGGATATTACCAAGAAAAGTTTTAATCATGAGATTTTTAAATAGTAAACACCATAGGATTGATACTGCATGAAGGAAAAAATAGCTAGAATCTTTATACCATTGATTTAAGAAATTGATTAGATTTTTGAGTTTTGATATTTATAAATTATGGAGTTATAGTTATACATCTTTGAATAAATATAAAATTGATTTAGTTTTTTTTTGAGTTGTGATATCTATGATTTATTGGGTAATAGTTATACACCTTTGAACAGTTATAAATTGGGTTTCAAAATGATCTTAGATTTCAAATGTGGTTGTAGAAATTATTTAAATTTGAGTTTACAACTTGCGATTTTCGTGTTTAGTAAATTTTGAATTTTAAGTGGAAGTAATGATGGTGAATTTTGGTTTAAAATATTTGAAAGTTATAAAAATGATTTTTGAAATTTTTTTATTTTTTATTTTAAATTGTGTCCTATGATGGAGGATTTACAAATCTATTTAGATTTTTGGTAAAAAAAAAATTGTTATGACTAATAAGATTTTTGAAATTTTAGTTTAATGTTGGATTGCTAATATTACAAAAATTTTGGAAAAAATAAAAATAAAAATATATTAATAATGTGATAAGGATGTTTTGATTGATCAAATAAAGTTACCAGTTAAAAGTTGTGATTATGTTGGAATGACTTAATATGAATAAAAGTTATAATTGATGAGTGCATTAAAATATTGAGCTAAAATTTTGAGATTGCTTTGTAATGTGCTAGAAATTTTTATCTGGGAGCTATTAATTTTTGTAGAGTTTTAAAGTTATGATTGATTATGGATATTTTATATATAGATTCATGATTTATGAACTCTTGATTTTAATTGATTTTAAAAGTTGAATTGAAAATGTAAAATTTTGAAAAAGTCTGTAATAACATGATAAAAATTTGATTTGAGACTTATGAAAGTGATTTAAATTTTTTTTCATGATAAATTTGAACGGCTTGGGGTGAGTACAAATTTTGGTGGTTTATTTTTGAAAATTTTATTAAGAAACTTTTGGAGGAAACTTGAGTTAAAATCTTAATGGTAGGCCATCAAGATAGCTCTAATAAGATAGATGTACTCCACACTAATTGTTATATCACTCATGACCATGATAGTAGTATGTACACAAGTGTTGTTAGTCATCTACCAAACTATACAACTGTATCCCAATCTTGACTTACTCGACCTTTCCTCATGTCCTACTAACCGTTGCGGATTGAATAACGAATTCATCACTCCTTGACTATATTCATCTAGAAGACTATCTTCTCACTAGAACTGTGTCCCTAAATTATTATTTTACAGGATTCCTTAATTAATTTTATCTCATGCTTTAACTTGATCTCCTTTATTTTTGTGCATAAATTGTCACCCCATGAACCCCCACTTTCTATTTTTGATCATTTGGCGTCCCTTACCGTGACTTGGATATTTGGAATACAACACTAGACTTTTTCTTCCAACAAACTTCATATGTAAGACCTAGACGGGCACACCTTCATGTAAATATATCATGTCCCACTAAAACACGTCTCCTTATACTCTATTTTCTTGATATGATTTCCTGGTCAAAATGGCCAAACTATAACCTCTACCATGACACCAAAATACTTCCTGACTTCAATTAGAGATCCAACCTTGACTCAATTCTGTCGACCCAACATGTGATTGTGTTCTACTAAATTTCTTAATGCTTAAACTTTGTACATTATCTTGATTGCTTGACCCATTATCTTGTCACGCTACTAGTTTAACTCTTGTAAGTTGGGTAGAATACCTAACAATCTAACAAACCCTTTGTCCTTGTGACCCTGTTGATGAGTTTACTTAGACTAGAAATTCAGAGGACCTTAACCAAACCGTAAGTGAAGAAAACTAGGACAATTGTATAGGCCCACACTTCGGGCAAGACTTGATTTTAAAAATTATGGACTAATTAAATTCCTTCATTATTACCTCTCTTACTTATAATTCAACAATCTTATGCCTCAAATTTAGCCTTAGTTTTGCAAGCTTATCTTTTCCGTGCTTGATCATGACATATTTTATTGGGTGCACCCACTAACATATTATTTAATCAGAACCAGTGCATGATGGTCTGATCAACCTATTGCACTTTGGTTCGCTTATCACATATTATTCTACGTGGATGGAGACAAAGTAAACTTGCCCTAGAGTCTCATCCGCGACGATATTGACAACTCTCATTTGAATTATTTCTGTTGCCTATGAACCACGTATTCGTACTCGATAGCATCGTCCTTGAACTCTTTATTGCTTTTTTTACTTTACTTATATTAGAAAGACCATATACTATACATGATAGATAGATGCAAGATATCACCTTTAGTTTCCCTATAAGTTATTTCAACACTAACTTAGATAGCCACCGGCCAACTCATGTGGCTATATCCTCGCCTTTAACTACTCCTCATTTCCTCAACCCTAGAATTGTTAGCGTGCCCTTCCAATTATTCTTGAGCACTCAACCCTAGAATTGTTAGCGTGCCCTTCCAATTATTCTTGAGCACTCGAGAATGATTCTAATCGTTTACTTAAATCAAACTCTCAACCAAGACGATTAGTATCCTGTTTTCCCTCAAGGAACCATATTCCCCAAATGTCTAATTATCCTCTTTGATCTACTAAATTTCTCACTATTTTTATTCGAGTTATCAAATTTTGTCACCTTCATTAGCAACCCTTATTCAATTCCATAACCAAGATATATTTTGTATATATTGACCCCATAATTTTCTAATGCATAGTTGTGTTGAACGTCGTTTCATCGCCTCCTCCAAAATTTAATTGTATTTGGTATTGACGAACTCTTCCTATTTCTCAACCCTATCTACCCTATTAATCCTAAATTTTGAGGACAAAATTCTTGTAAGTTGGGTAGGATGTAAAACCCCTAATTTATTTATTATTATTATTATTATTTTATTACTATTTAAAAAACTTAAAAATAAATTTAGGAAATTTATGATTTTTATTAGAAGAAATGACCTTGGCCATTTTTGAGTTTCGGAGCACTAGATGACCATGACTTTTAGCACGGAAGTTGTAGCAGTGTGCTTTGACTAGTATACTAACCATGCTAGGGGAAGCCTAGCCATGGTGATGTCCAAACTAGGAAAACCAGGCCAAGTTGTGAATTGACTTATTTAAATTATTTAATTAAATATTATTTATATGTTGATTTTTAGATGACCCGGTTTGTCCAAACCAGCTCGAACTGGGCCTGGACCTAACCCAAGCCCAAGTAGACATGTGGTGTTTCCAAAGGAGGCCATGTAGACATATTTTATGTACGTAGAAATATTTCCTAAATTATTTTAGAATTTTATGTACAATTTCTAATTATTTAATTATATGTAGAATTATTGGTATTTTTATTATTAAATAATATTTTACAAAATTGTACATATTTTTGGACCCGGATAAGGGTGTGCGGTATAAGTTCACCCATTGGGACGATTTTATTAATTTATTTTTATTAAAGTTATTTTGTGGAGATTTAATAAACATGTTTAATCTATTATGATATTATTATTTGGAGTTGATTTAATGTGAATTGAATTTATATATATATATATATATATATATATATATATATATATATATATATATATATAAATATATATTAAATATATTAAATATTTGGATAGATAATATTTAATTTGTTATTTGGTTTTTTAAATAGGTTATGGTGTATATATGGATATACACACACACACACACACACACACACACACACACACACACACACACACACACACACACACACACACATATATATATATATATATATATATATATATATATATATATATATATAAGTATGCATATAGAAAAGAAACAGAAAAGAAAAAAAAGAACAACTTAAATGGTCGGCCCCCACAAGGAGAAACCGACCACAGCACAAACCCATAGCAGCAGTATGGCACGCAAGGGGCCGCTCAACCCCTCTCAACCTTCATATACATATACGTTATATACATCTAAGTTTTAGAAAAAAAAGAAAGAAATAATAGCAATGTGTGGTCGGCCCCACCAATTGGGAAACCGACCACACAATGAACTAAAATAGCAAAAGCAGCAGCAGCTCTTAGTTGCGCTCAAGAAGGGGTCGACCCCCATCTACAAAGCAACAGTAGCAGCAACCTATTATAGGGCCGAACCCCCTTCTCTCCTTACATATATACATATATATATTAAGAACACCAACCAAACCCTAATCCTAATCTCTTCCTCCACCTTCCTCCTTCTCTCTCCTCCACCCTCGGATAATTTAAAGTCAAGGTACCTAACTTTACCGTGCGATTTCTCTCTCAATTCTTTTTCGTTTTTGATTTCATAAATTCGTGTAGAAAGCCCACATGACCCTCTTCGAGATCCTCTAGGTGGATTTCGACATGGCCATCCAACTTGCTCGAAAAATCGAGACTAAGTTGGAGAAAAACCATTTCTCTGGAATATTAAAAAACTGTTGTAAAACACCAACTTATCGGCCAATTTTCGTTCTGTACTTTAAGATTTTGTAGAAACTAATTGAACACAGTCAAAGACAACATAATCGAGATTGTCATACACCTTCTGGATTCATTTTTCATCTAGTGTGTAAAAAGTTACACGTTGTTAAAGTTTTACGAAAATTGTAAATTCTATTTTCGAAAATTAAAAAATATCCCGATACGGCGTGCGCCCCGACAAACCGGACAACGTAGTCGCATACTATACACATTGAAAGACGCGCATGGATGTTGTTGACGTGTGGGAACTGACGGAACCCGATTTTGTTGTATATGCGCGACGAAATCAGTGTGTATCCGTCGACATACCTCCGTATCGACCCTTTGCAAATTAAGACACAACTTCGTGTACACTCATTAAATAGTGACAAAACTTGCGCCATTGGACTCGAAATATTTTTCTGGTCCTGTGAGCCAAGTTTCGTTCAATTATGAGAAGGTTGATTGGGACGCCATTTTGGCGGGCCCACAATCCCACTCAACGGACGATTTTGTGCACGGCCCACCGGAATCCAAAATTGGACATACCATTGGATTCGTCTCATCAAAACAAATATATAGACATGTAGTTTGACGACTTTAGAGACCGTAGGTTCTGGCACACATTTCGGTGCAAAGTGGGTCCAACGACGGACATCGTTTTGACCCGAAATTACAATTTTGCCCCTGTTTCAGAATTTAACTTTTGGACAGGCATTTCCTAGGCATATCATTTATTCCAAACTCGTTCGTGATGTTTGTTGCAGCATCCGAAGTCATCTGCGAGATTTGGCTTTTCTTGCTTCGTTTATTTGTCGGTTCGAGCTACAGGATTACTCCCTTTTGCATATAACCTCAGGCAAGATACCTTGCCATTATACTGTTTATATTCAGTCTGCATTTTATTATATATCACTTTTCAATATTTTTAGTTATTATAGTTCTTGATTTACTACATGCTCAGTGATTATTAGTTTACTTTGTTACTATCCTTTGATTGCATATGAACCTAGAGTTAGGGGACTACCGTTTGTAGTGTATTGCATATGCCTCGACACAGTTGTACCACAAGGATGTGTGAGACGAGTAGCATGTATAGGTCCTTGCGTATGGGTTGATCCCCTTGTGCATGCGTTAGGGCTAACTGCTAGTAGAGACATGTTATAAGACTTAGTAGTTAGTAGAGGTATGTGAGACATGGATGTGACTCTGTTAGGCATTGGGTGGGAAGAGCAGTTCCTTAACGTATGGGTCCTTCATGCACTTTCCTATTACTGATCCTGCTGGCCTCTGACATTCGAGGAATATTATGCTTTGAGGTCCCTGGTATCCTGATGGGACCATACCTGAGATCACTGCTCCTGAGTCAGATGCCCATACGTTGGAGGTTTGTTCTTAACTGCATGAACACAGTAGTATGGTTAGATTACCTTATTGTTGTCTTGTCACTTATTTTCTTTGTGGCATATTTTGTATTCAGTATTTATGGCATGTTCATCATGTATCTTGTTACGTCCCTCTGAGGACCTGGTTATCTCTCAGGTGTGTGCTTCTGTGATATTGCAGGTGTTCTAGCCGAGGCCGTGATCTTCTCCATCCGTTCGTAGATGATTGCACTTGGCTCATCTTGTTACTTCATCTATTCATTCTTGTATATTTTATTTGAGATAGTTGGTAGTGGACCTTGTCTCCGCCCAACTTTTATATAAATTATAATTCTGTGTTGATTCCTATTTTATATTGGTTCTTTTATTATGGATGAGATTAGTATCATAGATTACTCTATTTCACAGCTTATGTATACATACGATGGTTCCATATATTGGAGTATATTTCGTATGTATGCAGCTGGCATGGATACGTACCTAGTCCTAAGTATTTTGGGACTGGGACGTTACAACCTAGTTTGACCAAAATTTACTTGTTGACCTAGTTTGACCTAGACAGTTGACTAGGTTGAATTAGAAATGACTTTGGCCTAGTTTGACTTAGAAATCATATAGATTACATCGTATACTTCATTTAGCTTATTTTTGAATACATCATAACCTGTAATTGCTTTAACTAGGATTTTGAGACTCCAGTTCAGACATCTATTTTTATCAGTCATTCAGGGTACCAGGCGAGTACATTCTCTGATAATATTTCTGTTTTATGATATCGTCTTTGTTTCTAGTAATTAGTGTAGATATTCTTGTTCTTTTGAGACATGGTTCACACGGATTGGTATTTGTGTGGATCCCGTCATAAGATGGTATTCCTCTTATATATGGCATACACTGGGCAAGTCTTCCTTGTTCTTTATTCATTATATAGATACGATTCCTCCGAAGGTTTGCTACCTCCTCTGAGAATACGTGTCATGACGTGTCATGACTGGATTCACTATACTAGTCAGGGATGGGGGTGTTAGTGTAGATATGTGATCAATACTCCACTGTATCAACATTTGTATCACCACTGTATCACCCCTAAATTATTACTGTATAGTGTTGATAATACACTCACATATGATTAGCCAGGCCAAACATTTGTATCAAGTTTCTAAGCCGATCACATGTTAAAACTAGTACTAAACTCACATAGATAGTAGTTTCTGATTTTCGTACATGATATATACTGTTCTTTTGCTCTTACATTCATTTACAGCCTTGATACGCCTTACCATGATTCATATACGTACCAGTTTACCATATATATTCTCTTTATTTACTGCTATATTTTCAATATCGTCTAACTAGAACTGTTATTGGAGATTTGTGCTCGTTCCATCCTGACTGGATATGTTGACAACATTTTACAGATTATGGCAAGGAGGAGTGTCCTACCTACTACGGTCCCCACGACGTAGTTGGCTTAGACTTGGAGACCCTAGTTCAGCAAGGGTAAGCTCCAGCCGATGAGGCATTAGAGTAGCTTAGCTAGATTAGTTTAGTACTGGACTTTGTCTCCAGATTACACTTTGGCTTGTTATTATTTAGTCTTTGTATTTGAGATTGTTGACTCTAAGACTTTGGGCTTGTATTATTCTATGTTGGATTTTCAGAATGATATTTATAAATCTTGTTGTCCTTATCTTTCAGTTATATCATTCATTCTTAGAGTTTGTGATTGAGTATATTATATTGTCATTGCTTGTCCTCCATTCGGAGTTGCCATTATCGACAGGTTTTGATATTATAGCTGTTCTTTAGATAGTAGACCTAGATAGCGTTCTACGTTGTTTCTACAGCGTAGGCTGGGACGTTGTCTCGTACTTGTGCCCTTACACCGGGTACGGGTCGTGACACATTTTTAGTGGTCGCCCATGCAGGTCAGAAGTTGTAATTAGTGTGATGTTGTAGTGGTGATCGACTTATAGTGCTGCTACGAGCCTACTATAGGTTTAGAAGATATAGGCTACAGGCTAAGGATACTCGATCACAATTAGGTAACTTCCAATTTGCTTCTATATAACTGTCCTTTCTTGATGCTGATTATCTGTACTCAAATTGTCCTCCTTTGATATGATCTATCTTGTGCCATATTGACTTCTTTTTTTCGATCTGTCTTCAGGATGGTGATGACTCGATCTCAGCATTTGGAGCCTGTGGATACTGAGAGGTCAGCTACATCTCGCGGATATGAGCCAGTCACTTCTCCTGCAGTCGGTGCATCTGCAGCAGCATTCGGGGGCGCTTCTCTACTAGTTGCGAGGACTGTCGCGGAGGTCACTGCGGCTGGAGAAGTCATGGGTGTTCTTGCCCCTGTATATCGAACTCCTCCATCTGTAGCCGAGGATCTGCCTCCTCCGTCTCCACCACCTACCAATATGGGACAGATACTTGCCTTCCTTTGGAAGATGATGGAAGCCAGCGAATCCAGACTAAGGCTCAATAGAGGCAGACAGACGCGATGCGTCAGGACATGAGGGATGCACACCAGTTGGCTCTAACAGCCGTGGAGCAGAGGAATCCGCATCAGGGAGCGCATCCGAGGCTGGGTAATATCTAGGGCTTCAAGAAATGGGGCCTCATGACTTTGGCGGGATTGAGGGTATAGTTTATGCTGACGACTGGCTCGAGGACATCGAGCATCAGATGAGGGCTTCCCGTCTAGCAGACGACCTGAAGGTCGAGGCGGTGGGGCTACAGTTGTTGGACATTGCTCGCACCTGGTTTAGGAACGAGCCAGCCCTTGCTGTGGAGGGCCATACCTGGGCCGAGTTCAAGGTCCTTTTTAAGGAGAAGTTCTTTTCTCCTACGGACAAGATCCACTTGGCGAGGCAGTTTCAGAACCTCCAGTAGGGTGGTTTGTCTGTAGAGGAGTACGCTGCGGAGTTCAGCAGACTGAGCCAATACGCAGAGTATATGGTGCGTGAGCCTAAGATCAAGGCGAGCCGCTTTAGAGAGGGATTGATTTGGGATATCAGGATCCTTATCCCCTCTTTCTACTCGACTTACGTGGAGATTCTTGCGGAGGCTCGTAAGGTGGAGAGAGAGAGTGGGGCTTGAAGCCCAAGCGGGACCGTAATCTATTTTCGGGGACTACTAGCAGCACGGTGGCTGCTAAGTATCCTTAACTCCAGCATCATTCTATTTTGCAACGCCCGCAGCAGATTCCTACTCCAGTCAGGGCACCAGTTCAGTAGGTGCCCTGGCAGCAGCTGTCACGCCCCAGAACCAGAATAGTGGAGAGCGGGGGCAGACATAACCAGCTACGTATATGAAATAGATTCCATCTCGCTATACGGTCACGACTGTCTAGATACATGAGGGTTTACTACAAGCCAACAGTCTCCTATGGTCATGAACAAGCCTAGTGTCTCAATCATAAGCAAGTAAGTAAAGTCACAAGATGTATGATCATTAAATATACAATAATAACGCATCCCAAATATTATATATTCAGCTGATCATGAAGCTAGTCGTTACAAAATGTCAGGACTAGCAAGAGTTTAGTCATACATGATCAACCCTAGGATCCGTCAATCATGTTACAGCCCGTAGGCAGACAGTAAGTAAGTGCAATTGAGCTAAACAGGTGCTCATCGGCTAAACGCCTCAAAAGAATATATATTTTTTAACAATAGAGTGGGAGAGCCAAAAAATAACCCACTCGTTGCCCTGGTTACGTCTAGTCGCCACCATCGGGCTGGAAAGTCGGTAGATCCTCTGGAGCTGCTCCGAAATCTGGCCATACAAAACCAGCTGGGTCAGACCCCAGAAAGAGCAAGTGCCACAAAGAAAGCTTCACTTAGGAACTAAAACCAGCAATTAGCACAATAGTAATAAGGTAGTAAATAAGACAGGAGTTAAGAAAAGCATCACAGGGTGATATATGATGAGATAACCATTGAACTATTCAGATAGCCAGGTTACAACCCGTAAACCAAACGAGGACCGGGGTTGTAACCCTTCGTCTGAACCGAACTTGGAATTCTCACCATTTATCGGTAAAATAAATACAGGGATTCAGGTCATGCAGTAATCTGGAATAGAATCAGGACAAGACTAGACTGGTTAGACTTCATCCAATCATTTCACGGCCAAGCAAGAATTACGGCTTGATTCTTTAACTAACTAGGGTTATCACAGGCCTAGTTACTAGCAAGATGCAATGAGATTATTCCACAGCCACAAGTCTTGCAGACCATCCAGGTTACCCAGGTCAAAAATTAGGGGTTGAATTCAGGTGGGTACATCGTCCAGGAAACGTATGTATCCTTAGGTAGCTTGAAGGGTGCAACATATGACAGTGTGCTGGAAATGTGCTCTACTCGACGGCAGGCTACAGATCCCAGGCGCGCCCAGGTAATGGGATTGCCTGTAGCTGGAAAATCTCTTTATGACTAATGTATTAATCTAGTTATTAGCCTTAGTCCATTTCAGTAAGTACTCCTGACCGTGGAACTCAGGAGTTCCCTCCTAGACATGATACAAGACAGGACTGGATTATTTGTACAAGCACAATCGCCCACGGTGTCCAGGTCATTTATACAGGTCTTGTCTTGTCAAGTAGCCGTCGCAACAGCTTATCAAGATATATCATGTCAGGTTATCATGTCAAGTGTACTGGTCAAGAGTGCGCCACGACGGGCCACTATCAGGTCATGTCATATTCACTTGTCAGGAGTGCACCACGACGGTTCACTTTCATGTTCAGGGTACATGTGCCGGGCATCATAGTGCAAGCATTCAATCAGGAGATCCATGCTATGCAGAGGTTACAAGGCACAAGTTATTAGTAAAATCCAATAATGAAACATAGAATACAATCAATAGAAAGCCATACGGCTCAGGTACATGTGGCCAAGGAGAAAATCCATACGAAAATAGCTCATGCTGCTGGGGGCGGGAACAGCCCATGCGGCTACGTTCAATCAAGGGCGCATGCGGCCAAGGAATATGAACCCATGAGGTTGGACTGATGCGGGTCCATGCGGCTCAGGCATATGCGGTTAGGAATGATCTTATGCGGCTGGGAGGAGAATAGCCCATGCGGCTGAATAGGGTCAGGCGCATGCGGTTGAGAGCAAGTGGGTCTGCATGCGACTCAAGAAGTTGAGCCTTATGTTGCAAGCGGGAAGCAGGTCTATGCGGCTAGCGGGACCAGAAGGCACATGCGGCTCAGGAAAGAAGTTCTCATGCGGCCAGCGGGAAGCAAGGCCTATGCGGTTCAGAGAAAGCGGAGTATTATGCGGCTGGGGTCGAGCGAGTTCCATGCGGCTCTCAGAGAGTGGGCCCATATGCGGCTGAATAATTACGAGCATATGCGGCTGCAGGTAGACAGAGTCCATGCGGCTCGAATTATGCCGAAGCCTATGCGGCTGGAAGACTCGCCGCATGATGGTTCATGCGGTCAAGTGCTGCCATACGGCTAAGGGGTTTCATGCGGTCAGCACTGTTCTTCTTCTCCACTTGTCCGAGAAGAAGAACCAAGGAGTTCAGGGTTCCAAGGCTCATAATTTCTTCATCCCAAGTCCAAATCCAGACTTCCATAGGTTAAAATGGGGCAGAATGAAATACTCTACAACATAGAACCATCAAAACTCGGAAATAACAAGATTAAATAGATCAAAACCCAAGAATTCCAAAAATAAAATAAACTTAGATCTACAAGAATCTAGCCATGAAAAGTAGAAATGCCAAGTACTAAAGTAAGTTAAAATACTGTAAGGAAGAGAATGAAGTAATAAAATTAGAGTTCTTCCATGAAGCAAGTTGTACTTGCCTTGACCTCTCTCTCCCTCTCTCTGGTAGGTAAAGAAGTAAATGGAAGAAGAAGAAGAGTAATGAAGAGAGAGAAAGAAGAATGGGATTAATAAATGGTAGTGGTGGTGGTAGGTAGGGGGTTCACCCCTTGGTCCATGATGAACCAATAGCAATCCCATACCGAACTAAGCCAACCCGAACCAAAAATAAACCAAGCCAAGAAGGAAGCTAAGCAAGGAATCATGCAATACAAGATAATATACGTACACGTATTCCAAAATACGTAATACGAACCACAGGCATTACAGTAGCAGCAGGGACCGACGCAGCAGGTACCTACTTGCCACTACTGTAAAAGGTCCGGACATCTCTGGGAGGTTTGCAGGAGACGTTTGGGTGTATGCCTATACTGTGGCACGGAGGGACATCAGACGAGGGATTGTCCATCGAACCATCGTCGTGCCTCTCAGGGAGCACAGGATAGGCCACCTGTGGTACCGCATCATGCCCCACACCAGCAGCGGAATATACCCCGTCAAGGCAGGGCTTTTGTGATGGCAGTTGAGAAGACCCATCCTGCAAGCATTGGACTAGAAGGTTAGGTATTGCTCTTTCCTTTTACCTATTTCTTTTCGTCCATTGATTGATGAATGCTTTCTTAGTACCTTTAGTTTGCATATGTGATGATCATGCTAGATTAAATAGAAGACCCTAATAAAGACTGTAATAACATGATATTGTCGAGATTTAAAACCATGCATGTTTTCTCTTTCCTCGAATTGCATGTTATATAACTTTGGATAGAAATTAGTGGACTTTGATTGTTGGGTGCTTGCCCTAGAGAAGAGTACAACCAATTTGAATTTTGAGGACAAAATTTTTCTAAGGGGGTAGGTTTGTAACTTCCTGTTTTCAAAATCAAGGGTAATTTTATCATTTCTCAGTTTTCTATAATTTTGGTAAATTTTGATTTACTTAATACAATTTAAATTGGTGTATTGTGATTTTGGTGTTTTGTTAGTACAACCCTAGAAACTGTTTAGCCTAGAGACTAACCATGGCCACAGAGACCTAACCAAGTGTTTAGATTAGCAAATTTCCATTTTCTAGGCTAAAGGTATTTTGGTCATTTGGTGACTTTGAATTAATATGGATTTTGGCCTTTTGGTAATGTGCTAATTGATATTTTAGGCCTTAACCTAGAATTTCCCTAATCTAAAGGTTAACCACGGGCCTAGAGATTAGATTAGAAATATCCATTACATGATAAGGTTAAGAATATCTAGATATTTGATTAGGAGTAGATATTTATTATGGAATAGATATTTAGTTTGGACCTATAGTTAGGAGGCCTTGAATTCAATAGCTAGAAGCCTCAAATTAACATAGAAACTAAACCCTGTAATGCCCCGCTCCGTACGGTGCATTACGCTGAGACATTGACTCAGCGAGTCGCGTTGACCGAAGGAAATGTATCGATGCGAATCGATACAAGAGTTACGTTGTCCCGAGCAACGCATCGAACTAAGTCGATGCGAAGAGTTGCCTTGTCCCGAAAGAATGCATCGAGTTGAATCGATGCGAAGCACCACGTTGCCCCGAAGGATGAGTACGTTGAATCGGCTCGAAGATTCTAAGAAATCAAATCGACAAAGGGCAAGTCCGAATCGATGCAAGTATTGATTTTAGTTGGTTTCGTGTGCAGGTTATACTTTGACGCGAAAATATTAGAGGTCGATCTTTTGCCATATTTAGTAAGGGGTCCGCGAAATCAAATCGACGCCTTGCGACGGGCTGAGACTTGGCCACGGTAAGGCAAATCGGACGTATGATTCAATGAAGCACGAAGTGCTCGAATGGCTAATTCAGGAGAGTGGCCGTACAACAAAATTATGAAATCGAGCCGCATCAGCTCCGCAAAATGACGAAGGCGTATCGACTCAAGGTGGGAGGATTGACTTCTTTTTACTCCTTCATTCGATAAGTCAAATATATCATTGTATGCTATGTTAACCTATCGATGCCACGGGCGTGGTCCGATCGGAAGATAAATCGTAATGTGAGTCGAACAGTAAGTTAGAACAATTGAAATGAAACGTGCATCATATGCACGAGTCACTATGGAACATTGGATATCGCTAAGGCGAGCGCCTCGGTACGCAAGCCGTAAGAACATGGGATAACTGTACTTGGCGAGTGCCTTAGTGCACGAACCATACCGTGCCTTCGCGCACGAGTTAGACGGCTAGAAAATTGAAAGACAATAGGCGAGCACCCTAGCACGCAAGCCCAAACATTGAACGTTAAGTTATAGAACATGGGGATACGGTCGAAACGTGCCTACATGCACGGGATAATAAAAGATGGCTTCGTTGCGAAAGAATACAGTTGTGGCTTGAATGTGGCAAAACTTTCGGATATGACATGGTGCCTCGAAAGGTGTTCGAGACCTTCGGGTCGTTCGGTTGACGAGCATTGAGTTGAGGCACGATGCCATTGAATCATTGAAACGAAGTATGAAATATAAGAACACAGAAAGTTAACTAAAGAGACGCGAGATGATAAAGTCTGAGTCTCGAACTCAAGACTATGTTTGGTTGTTTGAATTTGATTTCTTGAATGATAAGGGCGTTGCATGGTCGAATGGAATGGACGAGAGATAAAATGTGATATCTTCCTTGCACGGGTGTTTCTCCCAAACGGTTAAATGCCGGAGCGCCCCGGAACCGCTTGGCCTAGGAGGGAATCGAATAATCTTTGTAGGCGCACATCCTTAAACAAGATGGGAAAAGCCGCAAATGATGGTATGCAGCGAGAACGTTTCGGTTGTTGGAATGTGACCCAACCCGTGAAACGCCGGGCAGCCCGACCAAATTTTGAGAAAAAAAGAAGAGAAAAGAAAGGAACTTCTTTAGTCCATTCCGGCGTGGATACGCCAACGGCCCTCATATAGTTAAGGAACGATGGATTGAAAGTGTAGGCGCGTATGCGTCCCGCATAGAGATCCTGCTTAGAGATGCACATATAACATGACAGGGAAGTAATACAGCTTATTCACCTTGCGTCGGTGCAAGGGCGAGTGCGTCGACTTGATAAGTCACGCCACGAATCAAATATAAGATTTCTTGTTTGCTTGTCTATTCAATTCGATAACATCCTGCTATGATAACATGTTTTACGCTTTCGAATATGCCATGAAATTGATCCTAAGGAAACATAGCAAGATCATAAGCTAAGTTGCATGATTCAACATAAATATTGCAATGTCGGTTTGGAAAGAAGATCTTTGCGTCAGTACATGTGAGGACGAACGTACTGATCCCCCAACAGCTTCATACAGGGTACAGGGAATGGATTGCTCACGGCGAAGCATTGCTTGAACGTGTTGAGGCTTGGAATACCGAAACGCATTGAAGCGTACGATCGCATTGACGCTCAGACTAAGCAACTGGATTGATGCGACCGAGATATAGAAGGCATGATGTATGGAACGGTGAAATCCTTTCTGGGCAAGAGAGAACCTGAGTATTGTAGCCATTCTGGCATATATTGTTAGGCTATCGAAAGCCATTGTAATCTCAGTTTCGGATATCAATAAAGAGAATTGTTTCATATACTCTGTTTTTCTTTCATTGTTAATATCGAATCAAAAGATAACCATTTGAGAACTTGTCATCTTGCCTTGCACGAGCGTAACTCCAAGCTCGTGCGGCATCACGCCCCCTGCGAGGATGATAATTCGGGTGATTCCGGGTCGGGGCGTGATAAATTGGTATCAGAGCTCTAGGCTCAATTTCCTCAGGACGCTCGCTTCATTTCAATTCTGAAAGTTACCCACCACCACTTGAAATTACTCTTGACTCTACTCGATGCCGTACTGGATGTTTCATACAATAAGTCTAATACAAATTATGAAATTTTGTCGCATGTATTTTGGAAATTTCATGATATTTGCTAAGAATGTCGCGAAGGGTATATTGCATTGAATGCAACGAGCCGTAAAAATGTTAGTTGCTGCAAGTGCAACAAATTATGAAATACGATTTGAGATACTGTTGCAATGTAACATGTTGAATGAGAAATAAAATGATTGCACGATGTGCAACAAGTTAATGTGAATATGCATTAAAATGAAAGTGAGAAGTGATAAGCCAATACCGAATGTGTTAAACGGATTTGGGCATTGACTTGGAAAGTCGGGAATAAATTGTTGCACGATGTGTAACGCATGTTGGAAGTAAAATCATTGTACATGGTGCAATGCATATCAAATTAATCGTTGCACGAAGTACAAAGGAGATTGGAAATAAATCGTTGCATAAGGTGAAATAAAATGTCGAAAATAAATCATAGCACGATGTGCAATGCGTATCGAAAGTAAAAATTTGTTGCACGGGGTGTAATGCATATCAAAATAAATAGTTGTACGAGATACAACGTAAGGAAAGAATTGAAATCGTAAATCGATAGAACGAATCGTTCGGTTGCACACCAAACTTATGTTGGCAAACGAGAACATTAACCGAGTTGGGTCGGATTTTGATAGAATCAAAGTTACGGTTGTGATCAAGCATGATCACTACGGAAATCGTAAGTCAGGAGATATTGTTGGTTTATACTAAGTGTAATGCGAGGGAAATGGCTTGATTCTGAGTGGTATATGCCATACCACGTAGGCGATGAATGACTCGATTCAGAGTGGTATATGGTGTATCACTTGTACGATGATTTGTATCGACGTGTTGTGAGAATTGCGGAAGGTTTGTTCGCAACGTACGGGGGAGTACCGAGACTCGATTGAAAATTTGTATAACGGTATGTTGATGCAAGTGTTCTTCGAAAATCGGTTGGGACGATAAGGCGAGACTCATATCAATGAATGATACGTCGGACGAAAATGATAAGTCGGTCGAATGACCGAGACTAGCGAAACTATTATGCCTTGATGCAATAATCGGATCGACGAAAAAGGGAAAACTCGAGCTTACAAATGAGTTGCACGACTTACGATCTCGATAGAAATATTGGGCAAGATGAATCGAATCGCACGACTTGCGATCTCGATAGAAATGTTCGGCTAGGCAAATCGAATCGCACGACTTACGATCTCGGTAGAAATGTTGGGCGAGACTAATCGAATCACATGACTTACGATTTCGATAGAAATGTTGGGCGATACGAATTGTAATTGAATCGCACGATGTGCGACTTCGGTAAAAAAGTTGGTTGATGTGAGAAATCGTGCCTAAGAAATAGTTGGTTACGTTACGGCGACACTCATTTGAGTACGACTGACAGCACGTGAAACTTAGAGGGAGAGATTGTATGACTTGAGGGTTCGATATTGGATAATCGGTAACTCAGTTACGTGATCAAAGTATAGCGGGATGTGGCAAATCGGAAAATGAGTTGGTGCATGTGGAAAAGTTTGTTACGAACTTGGAAGTATGCAATGCAAGTTGTCGACGTTGAAACGGATTCAAAGTTGACCCTTACGCTATGAAAATTGATACGACGTATCGAGATTAATACGTATGGAAACGTAATCACAGTGTGGGAATACAAAATGGAGTGCGCCCTGCGCTATCAAAGTTTTGTAAATAACGATACGAGAAGGAATGAACTGGTTGATCATGAATTTTGTGATTGATCAAGACGAGACTATAAGTCATCGACGATTGCTCGATGCGTATAACATCTCGTGTGTCGACCCGCGAATAAGATAGACTCGAACTCGATCCGAGTATATGTTTCGTAAATTGTAAAATCATCGAAGGTAGTGCATAACTTGACTTGGAGGATAGTTGGGCATCAGTTGCGCCGATAGAAACAATTTTGTCCAAAATTGGGTAGTCGCATAGAATCGTTGGAACGTGATTTGGCTCCGAAATAAGATATAGCATGGTTCGTAGTAAACTGTCCTTCGGTAATGATCCACTATTATCGAGCGTAGCTTCGAGGCAGCTGACCCTAGAAGACTTGACCGCCAAATCAAATTGAATGCTGCAGACCGTAAGATGACCCATACGATATCGCATATAAGATTGCACCGATAACAAATATAACACGGTGCATTATGACGATAAGTCTAGGCGATCGAGAATTGTTGGAACAGCTTTCGATTAAGAATGATATAGTTAGATTTTGAGTATTCGTCGGATGAATACTTGAATGGTTATGTTAGTCGACGGTCGAACTAGAATTCGCCAACGGACTTGGTGATTCGGATAGGCAATTGCGAGAAACGTGCTATGCACGAGAGAGAATGATAAGGGAATGACTTACGAGTCATGTCGTTAGATTCGGATTCACCTTGCAATTGAGCTTGCATGAATCGCAATTTATATTCGATGTTGCGAGATGGATAAGTTGGGAATTTGACTAGTGAATTCCTACTCGTTAGGAAATTAAATGTAAGACGCATCGTAAAGACCTTCGTGCTAAGGCGATCGTTGCCTTGAGCACCGTCGCCTTGATGTAAACTTTTATGTCAGATAGATTGTGGCCTTTGTGCAATGTCAATTTAAAGTTGCGTCGGGAGAAGTTAAGCACGGGTCTAGGTAAGTAACCTAGCGGGCGTAGTCCTGAATGTTGATGCGTTTGCAAGTCAACAAAGGAAATCGTATCGAGATAAGTTGCATAAGCCAGGCTTCAAGAATAGTTGGGTGGCGACTTCGAACGCAAGGCGTTGCGGAGACTCGTTGTGATTGGATACGCGACGGCTTGACGCAACACATAGAGTTGGTAGTCCATATGAAACATACGAAATGAGAAAGGCGATTTTAAATCGCGTAGCGTACAGGGACTTTATTAAATGAATCACGTATGTATCGAATATACGTATGCGATGAAATTTTGAGAACAGATGCTAAGGATAAGTCCGATCGAGAGTACGAGATGGCAAGCATAGGATTGAAATTTACCTGTCAGCTTTGTTCCAATTTGCTACAACTGGAATTGGTCAAAATATATATATCTTCGGGACGCCTTGAATATAGGTATGAATCCAAATCGAGTTGTATACAAAATTCAAATCGAGCTGCAGGGAAGACTATGAAATGTTAATGAAAAGCTTGGGAGATAGTGTGAAACTGAACAACATTGGTGGGACGAGATCGTGAAACGATCAATAAAATACTTAGTCGGAGTATTGGTTTTGGTTCGAGGACGAACCTTATTTTGAGTGGTATATTGTGTAATGCTCCGCTCCGTACGGTACATTACGCTGAGACATTGACTCAGCGAGTCACGTTGACCGAAGGAAATGTATCGATGCAAATCGATACGAGAGTTACGTTGTCCCAAGCAACGCATCGAACTAAGTCGATGCGAAGAGTTGCCTTATCCCGAAAGAATGCATCGAGTTGAATCAATGCGAAGCACCGCGTTGCCCCGAAGGATGAGTGCGTTGAATCGGCTCAAAGATTCTAAGAAATCAAATCGACCAAGGCGCAAGTCCGAATCGATGCAAGTATTGATTTTAGTTGGTTTCGTGTGCAGGTTATACTTTGACGCAAAAATATTAGAGGTCGATCTTTTGCCATATTTAGTAAGGGGTCTGCGAAATCAAGTCGACGCCTTACGACGGGCTGAGACTTGGGCACGGTAAGGCAAATCGGACGTATGATTCAATGAAGCACGAAGTGCTCGAATGGCTAAGTCAGGAGAGTGGCCGTGCAACAAAGTTATGAAATCGAGCCGCATCGGCTCGGCCAAACGATGAAGGCGTATCGACTCAAGGTGGAAGGATTGACTTCTTTTTACTCCTTCATTCGATAAGTCAAATATATCATTGAATGCTAAGTTAACCTATCGACGCCACGAGCGTGGTCCGATCGGAAGATAAATCGTAATATGAGTCGAACAGTAAGTTAGAACAATTGAAATGAAACGTGCATCATATGCACGAGTCGCTATGGAACATTGGATATCGCTAAGGTGAGCGCCTCGGTACGCAAGCCGTAAGAACATGGGATAACTGTACTCGGCGAGTGCCTTAGTGCACGAACCATACTGTGCCTTCGCGCACGAGTTAGACGGCTAGAACATTGAAAGACAATAGGCGAGCGCCCTAGCGCGCAAGCCCAAACATTGAACGTTAAGTTATAGAACATGGGGATACGGTCGAAATGTTCCTACATGCACGGGATAATAAAAGATGGCTTCGTTGCGAAAGAATACAGTTGTGGCATGAATGTGGCAGAACTGTCGGATATGACATGGTGCCTCGAAAGGTGTTCGAGACCTTCGGGTCATTCGGTTGACGATCATTGAGTTGAGGCATGATGCCCTTGAATCATTGAAATGAAGTATGAAATATAAGAACACAGAAAGTTAACGAAAGAGACGCGAGATGATTGTAAACCCCCTAAAATTTTCTACTTTTAATTATCTTTATTAAATAGAAATAATTAGATTTTTATATTATGTGCGGGTTATTTTATACAAAATACTATAGGTTATAAATACTCTAGAAACTATTATGATTTTGTTTTTTAAAAAAAAATTTGAAAATATATTTCTTAGGAGCTTATTAAGTATTTAAAGGATTTGTGGTATTTTAAGAATAGTGGTAGTATATATTTCATGGACTTTTAATTTTTTTATTACCTTTTTTGTATATTGTTAATTATTAAATTGTTTTATAATGTTGTTAGATTTAGGAGTTTGATAGGAATTTATTGGGTTATTCTTAAAGTATATGTGCGTATATATGTATATCCGTATATACATACATACATATATATACTAAAGAAATATACATATAAATATATGCATATTGGTTTTTATTAAGATTTTATATATAATCAGATTATAGGTTATACATATAATAGTATAACCTTTTCTATATGTATATATATTAAGATCACATATATTAAGATTATAAGTTCTGTATAGATATAGATTCTATACATATTAGGAGTATAGGTTATACTTATAATAGTGTAATACTGTAATAGAACACCCTTTCCCCTTTGGCGGTACTATTCATTGAATAGTACCCACCAAAGGCCCGACCCTAGGCTCCTCTACCAACAACCCGAGATTTCCTTCCCCACCCGTTTCCTTCTCTTCAGCAGATTCAAGCGCCTGGCAAGATTTGATTAAATCAAATCTTAAGCTAAATATCCATCCAAATCTCTTCCCTAATCCAAATCAAATAAAAAAATGGAATTAAACTAGGATTCAAAACAGGTTTAAATAGAGTGGGGGCTGTCGACCAGTTTCGAAAACGGGAAAACCCTATAATCCGAAATCATTGCTCGAGCGGCATCTTTCGATCACCCCGACGTCCCGGCGAGCGTTCCCGACCACCTGCACGTCGGCGCCACCTATCATACCGTCGGGAAAAACCCCAAACTGCACGACAACAGAGAACACTCTGTTTCCCTCAACCGCGAGGTACCTTACTTAACCACTTTTCTTCACGCGTAGTCGATAATTTTCGATCCTGAGAGTTTTGATGTAGAGGCTACGTTACCCTCTAGAAGACCCAATGATTAGTACCTGGAAGGATCACACCATTGAGTCGAAAATTTGACTCAAAAACTACGAAAAACCCAACTGTCGCCGACAGTGAGTAGCATCCCCGACCACCCTGTTCGCTGTGTAATTTTGATCCATCCTGTAGAGAGTTTTGGAAATTTTCTGAACAACATATCAGACAACCTATAGCACTTCATAACCCTTTTGTTACTTTATTTTTTATCTAATAAATGCAAAAGAAATCGATTTCAAAGTTTGAGGAAAAACTGATTTTTACAACACTGAATTTTTGGAAAATTAACCGATACGTCGTGCGTCCCAACAAATCGGGCGACGTGGTCGTGCACCATATGCATCAAAATACGCGTATGGATGTTACCGACGTGTAGAAACTGACGGAATTCGATTTCATTGCGTGTGCGCGACGAAATCAGTACGTATCCGTCGAGATACCCCCGTATCGACGTTTTGCAAACTTGACCATAACTTCGTGTCCGTTCGTCGTATCGAGACGAAACTTGTGCCATCAGGACCGTATTATTTTTCTGGTCCTGCATGTCAAGTTTGGTCCGATTCTGAGAAGGTCAAATCGGAACGCCTTTTGGCGGGCCCGCGACCCGCTCTAACGGGCGAATTTGTGCACAGCCCACCGGAATCCAACTTTGGACATACGGTTGGGTTCGTCTCCTCAAACCGGATCCGTAGATATGTAGTTTGACGACTTTAGAGAGCGTAGGTTCTGGCACACGTTTTGGTACAAAATGGGTCCAATGACGGACATCGTTTTGACCCGAAATTATGATTTTGCCCCTGTTCCAGAATTTGGCTTTTGGACAGGCATTTCCTAGGTATTTCTTTTATGTCAAATCAGTTCGTGATGTTTATTTCAGCATCCGAGGTCATTCATAGAAGTTGGCTTTTGTTGCTTCCATATTTTGGCGATTTGAGTCATCAGGCGTCTCCATTCTGCACACTACCTCCAGGCAAGATACCTTGCCACCAGCTGTTAATTATTTAGCTCATATTTTATGTATTGTTTATTATTTTCTTTATGCAAAATAAACTGTGATACATGGCATAACCTGTTAGAACTTACTGTTCATTTATATTTCCTGTTGTGTATTATTTTTCTTACATATTAAACCTAGATTTAAGGGACCACCTTTGTGTGTTGCATTCATTGGCCTTGACACATTGTAACACGAAGTTGTGTGTCACATGTAGAACACGGACATGCGTGACTGGCTGGCCACCGGTGCGTATAAGCCGTGCGATAGGAATAACCGCTAATAGGGGTTGCGTGCTAGTTTGACTTAGCGGTTATAGAGGTTCACTGTTGTGGATACAACATAGTAGGCATTGGGCGGGGAGGAAAATTTCTTAGCGTATGGGCTTCGATGCACATTCTCTTGTAACCCGTGAGCTCCGCTGGAGACGCGGGTCAGATTACCCATGATTACTGACGGCCACTGACGATTCTGCGGAACGTCATGCTCTTACTGATGGGGCCTCTGGTGCCCAAAGGGGGACTACGCCGATCCTATTTAGCCAGGGCCCATACACAGGAAGGATTGTTCTTAACTACATTTTACTTAGAACGGTTAGGCACCATTATCCGTTAGGTATGAGTACTTTTGGTTTGGGTACTTGTATCTGACCGTGGCTTGGAACAATAACTTGTCGCGGATTAGTTCGTCACATCTTGTCCTTGTTTGGTTGTAGGTGTGGCTTACTACTTCGATGAGAAGGTATTGAACCTTGTTGGGGTCCGGATACCATATTGGATACATAGCGTGGAAAGATACGTCACCGTGAATTAGTTTACCATCTCCTGTCCTTGTTTGGTTGGGGGGATGGTAGGCTAGTTCAGTAGGTGCGTATTGGACCATGTTATGATCTGATTTTACTTATTTTTATTGAGCAATATTTATTCAATTTATGTGGCATGTTCTTTTGTATCTTGTTACGTCCCTCTGAGGACCTGGTGATCTCTCCAGGTATAGGCGTGCAGGACTTTCTACAGGAGTATGGCTCCGGTGTAGACTCATCCTTCACGCTCGAGCGAGTAGTACCTTCTGATCACAGCTGTCCCTATTGGGTCGAGGAGCCTATTTAGTCATCATTTCTTATTATATTTATCTTAGAGGTTGGACTCTATTTCCCTTCAGTTTATTCTAGTACTGGTAGTGGATTTGTCTCCGTCCGGTCAATAGTTACATTTTGGCATTTACTTTGATTCATAAGTTACCATTTTCTTTATATTTACTGTGGATGAGATATAGCTTTTACCTGTGACTGTTTGTTATTATTATTCACAATACAGCTTATGTGTACATTCGAGATTTCCATATATTGGAGTATATCTCGTATATATGCAGCTGGCATGCTTCGTTTCTAGTCCTACGTATTTTGGGACTGGGGCGTTACAATGATAAAGTCTGAATCTCGGACTCAAGACTATGTTTGGTTGTTTGAATTTGATTGCTTGAATGATAAGGGCGTTGCATGGTCGAATGGAATGGACAAAAGATAAAATGTGATATCTCCCGTGCACGGGTGTTTCCCCCAAACGATTAAATGTCAGAGCGCCCTGGAACCGCTTGGCCTAGGAGGGAATCGAATAATCTTTGTAGGCGCACATCCTTAAACAAGATGGAAAAAGCTGCAAATGATGGTATGCAGCAGGAAAGTTTCGGTTGTTGGGATGTGACCCAACCCGTGAAACGCCGGGCAGCCCGACCAAATATTGAGAAAAGAAGGAGAGAAAAGAAAGGAACTCCTTTAGTCCATTCCGGCGTGGATACGCCAATGGCCCTCATATAGTTAAGGAACAATGGATTAAAAGTATAGGCGCGTATGCGTCCCGCATAGAGATCCTGCTTAGAGATGCACATATAACATGACAGGGAAGGAATACGGCATATTCACCTTGCGTCGGAGTAAGGGCGAGTGCATCGACTTGGTAAGTCGCGCCACGAATCAAACACGAGATTGCTTGATTGCTTGTCTATTCAATTCGATAACATCCTGCTATGATAACATGCTTTACGCTTTCGAATATGCCATAAAATTGACCCTAAGGAGAACATAGCAAGATCATAAGCTAAGTTGCATGATTCAACATAAATATTACAATGTCGGTTTGGAAAGAAGATCTTTGCGTCAGTACATGCGAGGACGAACGTACTGATCCCCCACAAGCTTCATGCAGGGTGCAGGGAATGGATTGCTCGCGGCGAAGCGTTGCTTGAACATGTTGAGGCTTGGAATGCCGAAGCGCATTGAAGAGTGCAATCGTATTGACGCTCGGACTATGCAACTGGATTTATGCGGCCGAGATATAGAAGGCATGATGTATGGAACGGTGAAATCTTTTGTGGGCAAGAGAGAACCTGAGTATTGTAGCCAATCTGGCATATATTGTTAGGCTATCGAAAGCCATTGTAATCTCAGTTTCGGATATCAATAAAGAGAATTATTTCGTATACTCTATTTTCCTTTCGTTGTTAATATCGAACCAAAAGATAACCATTTGAAAACTTGTCATCTTGCCTTGCACGAGCGCAACTCCAGGCTCGTACGGCATCACGCCCCCTGCAAGGACGATGATTCGGGTGATTCCGGGTCGGGGCGTGACAAACCCAAACCCTAGAGGCAAACCCTAGGCTGCCATGAGGAGCCTCTCCCCATATTTAAATACTTAATGACACCCCCTTGCCTCTTTCTTTAAACATACAAAACACTATTTAGTGTTCTTCCTCAAATAATCCTATTTTATCAAATCAACTCCAAATTGAGTCTAGTCTTTTGCATTGGACTCCCCTACAGTAGAAGAAGACATTGGTGGATAGCTAACAAGGTTTGGAAGCTTTAGGGCCGTAGCAAATCGAGGAAAACATCGTCACATGGCTCTTTACATTGAGATTCCAACTCTCAATAGGTAAACCTATTTACACCCATTAAAATCCTGATTTCTCTTCATAGATGCATTCATTTAGGGTTCCCCTAGGTGTAGCCCAAGTTTGGTAGGATTTCGTATCCATTTGATATGCGTATCGGACACGTATCGGAGCATAGTTTAAAATGTTTGGTGAAATGTCACAATGGGTTGAATGTTAACCAATTTGAAAACTAATTTCATGTTTTCATAGCCTGTTAGGTTGGGATTTGATTTGTAGATGACTGATCACATTTTGGGTTTCTGTTTGTGTCCAAAATAGACACTATTTGTGTCCGAAATGGATACGAAATCACCCACAGGACATTGTACAAGGGAGTACAGTGCTCCCCTGCTGCTCGAGTATCCTGTAGGATATGACATGACACCGTTTCACTTGAAACTTCATGGGCACGTAGGGGAACTCTCTGACAAATTGATCCTCAAGTTTGAGGCAAATCCATCGAGAGGATCGAGAGAAATCTCAACTGTACTGGTCACACACAGACATGCGCGCATATGGACTTTCTGATACGCCCTTATAACGAGGACACGACATGACATAGACACGATTCAGGATACCCTAGCCCTAGCCTTAGACCTAGGCTATCCATTCGACACAACCACTTGGTGTCTTAGTGGACTCACATGTCCCTGGATGAGTCGACACGCGTACAGGAGATAGTGCACTGCATTGTCTCTGATACCAGTTCGACCAGGTTTGTGGCACTGTTGGACATGTTTTATTGACACGGGAGGACACGACTGACCCCACCTATGTTGGCATACACTTCCCACCTTTGATTCGAATGTTTTGTTTAGTTTTTAAATAAATTTGGTTCGAAAAGGGTATTGTCTGATATTGTTATGTTTGTTTTCAATATAGGATTTTTGATGATACATGTATTTGGCTTTTCGAAAATGGGTTTAATGTTCAATTCGAATCATAAGGTTTTAAATGAGTCTTTGTGGGATTCACCTGAGTTTAGTTGTTTCAAATATGGTTTCAGAAATGAATTTTGGGTTAGTTTGTGTAGACTGATACATAGGATGGTGTTTTCGAAAATGAGTTCTTGAGGATAAATTTGATTTAAGGATTTCAAATGAGTTTTAAATGTTTTGCCTGGGTTTAGTTCCAAAAGATTTGGGTTTCACGTTTTGTTTTTGATTTTCAATTTGATTTGGGTTCGTTTTATGAAGGGATTGATACCTGAGATTGGTTTTCGAAATATTTTCAAGGGGTTGGTCTCTAATTAATTTATGATACATGTTTCCTTTTGCGTTTCGGTTTATATGTTATATAGATGTATATAAGAGTAGTTTCATTTCAGATTTATAAGTTGTTATATATATATATATATATATATATATATATATATATATATATATATATTGGAACCGAAACTTTATTGACGTATAAAATGTCGAAGCATATACAAGTAAGCGTGCCAAGCACGAAAGTAAGCAAAAATAGTAAACAAACTGAGCGCCCTTAGGTGTTGCCGCAGGGCTAAAGCAAAGCCTGCCAAAACCGATTCGACGAGTGGGAGCAACGGTCTTGATTTTAAGGATCTGGCGACAAGTTTCTCGGGTCAGTTGAGCTGCATTGTATTGGCGGTCTTCATATCTGAATTTGTTCCGGTTCTTCCAGAGTGCCCAAATGCCAGTGGCAGCAGCGATCTGAGAACTATGGGAGTCTCCCCAGTTTGCTAGGAGATCGTTGAAGCCCCTGGGCCGATGCCTTTTCCTACATAGGTGGGCGAGTTCGTGCCATAACTTATCGGCAAGATCTTCGGAAATTAGGAAGTGTTCTGCTATTTCAGGTTTATGGAAGGTACATCAGTGACATTTGGATGATAGGCTAAAGCCTATGGTGGTTAGGGAGTCGTCGGTCGGAAGCTTCCAGCGTTGTGCTCTCCAGATCAGGAATGACCACTTGAGGGGAATACAAGTTTGCCAGAAGTGGGCGATCGAAATGGACGGCAATCCTCCAGCCCTGACCTCGCGCCTGGCGGATGCCATCGAGAATATTCTTCTAACGGTGGGGGTCCAACACATGGTGTCTGGGAGATCGTTGATTTGTGCGTCCGCGGCGGCGATCGCTACGGCCGCCTCCATCCCGATCCACTCTCTGATCCGATCCCACTTCCATCCTGAGGCGCTACTCCAAAGATCCCGAATCGTACAGTCCGGTGGGGCATTAGGTGTGAGATGGAACACCGAATCTCCAATCCACCTTTCGTGGCATGGAGACTATATATATATATATATATATATATTTTATATATATATATATATATATATATATATATATATATATATATATATATATATATATATATATATATATATATATATATATAAAAATATATATATATATATATATATATATATATATATATATACCTATATACCTATATACCTATATAATATATATACCTATAAAATATATATATATATATATATATAAATAAAAAAAATAATAAATATATATATATATATATATATATATGTGTGTGTGTGGTATCTAATTGCATATGTTTGAACCTATATCTGTAAAGATATACCTATATAATATATGTTTAGATGTTATCTGTGAGAGGATAGGAAGAGTGGGGTTTCCTGATATTCCGGTAAGGATGGGGATTCCTGGGACTGTTAACTTGTTCAGTTTGAGATATATAAGTATAGATGTATGTCGGTAGAGAGTGGCTGTAAGTTGAAGGAGAGGTGATTTAGTGAGTGAATGGGTGAATGAATGTTTTAGTGAAAGAATGAGGGACTGAATAGAAGAAAGGAAGAGGTTGCAGTGCAGCAGTTAGTTGTTGATTACCAACAGCAGCAGCAGCTGTAGGCAGTGAGCAAGGACATTGCCTTGCATGCTAGGCTTGGCTTGGTTGATTTAAAGATGTGGGTATTAGTTGTATTAGGAGGTTAGGATTTGGTATTGTGAGTGTGAGTGTTAGCCTATTTTAGATTGTTAGTTAAAATGTTATTTAAGTTATAGAGGTTAGGATACATGTATACCTATAAAATATATGTATAGATGTATGTTTATGTTATATGAGACTTGAGGCAGAGTATAGATATATATATATATATATATATATATATATATATATATATATATATATATATATATATATATATATATAAGGTAGAGGTTAGGCTTAGCCATAGGCTATGGGGGTTTGAGTTTCCCTTTCATAAATTTTATAGTGATATATATATATATATATATATATATATATATATATATATATATATATAGTCTATCATATATGTATTGAGATATAAATATATATTATATGATAGATGTATGTAGATGTCTTGATTATATAGGGAAACCTAGATAGGTTAGAGGAAGACCTAGTTTGACCAAAATTTACTTGTTGACCTAGTTCGACCTAGACAGTTGACCATGTTGAATTAGAGTTGACTTTGGCCTAGTTTGACTTAGAAATCATGTAGATTATATCGTATACTTTATTTACCTTATTTCTGAATACATCATAATCTATAATTGCTTTAACTAGGATTTTGAGACTCTAGTTCAGACATTTGTTTTTATCAGTCATTCAGGGTACCAGGCGAGTACATTCTCTGATAATATTTCTGTTTTATGATATCGTCTTTATTTCTAGTATTTAGTGTAGATATCTTTCTTCTTTTGACACATGGCTCACACGGATTGGTATTTGTCTGGATCCCGTCATAAGATGTTATTCCTCTTATATATGGTATACACTGGGCAAGTCTTCCTTGTTCATTGTTCATTATATAGATACGATTCCTGCGAAGGTTTACTACCTCCTCAGAGAATACGTGTCATGACGTGTCATGACTGGATCTACTATACTAGTCAGAGATGGGGGTGTTAGCATAGATATGTGATCAATACCTAACTGTATCAGTATTTGTATCACCACTGTACTACCCTTATATTATCACTGTATAGTGTTGATCATACACTCACGTATGATTAGCCAGGCCAAACATTTGTATCAAGTTTCTAAGCCGATCACATGTTAAAACTAGTGCTAAACTCACATAGATAGTAGTTTCTGATTTTTATACATGATATACACTGTTCTCTTGCTCTTATATTCATTTACAGCCTTGATATGCCTTACCATGATTCATATACGTACCACATTACCATGTATATTCTCTCTATTTACTGCTATATTTTTAATATCGTCTAACTAGAACTGTTATTGGAGATTTGTGCTCGTTCCATCCTGACTAGATATGTTGACAAAATTTTACAGATTACGACGAGGGAGGAGTGTCCTACCTACTACGGTCTCCATGACGTAGTTGGCTTAGACTTGGAGACCCTAGTTCAGCAAGGGTAAGCTCTAGCCGATGAGGCATTAGAGTAGCTTAGCTAGATTAGTTTAGTACTGGAATTTGTCTCCAGATTACACTTTGGATTATTAATATTTATTCTTTGTATTTGAGATTGTTGACTCTAAGACTTCGGACTTGTATTATTCTGTGTTAGATTTTCAGGATGATATTTATAAATCTTGTTGTACTTATCTTTCAGTTTTATCATTCATTCTTAGAGTTTGTGATTGATTATATTGTCATTGTTTGTCCTCCATTCGGAGTTGACCATTATCGACAGGTTTTGATATTATAACTGTTGTTTAGATAGTAGACCTAGACAGCGTTCTACGTTGTTTCTATGGTGTAGGCTGGAACATTGTCTCGCACTTGTGCCCTTATACCGGGTGCGGGTCGTGACACATTTTTAGTGGTGGCCCATGCATGTCAGAAGTCTTAATTAGTGCGATGTCGTAGTGGTGCTCGACTTAGTATGTTTCTACGAGCCTGCTATAGGTTTAGAAGATATAGGCTATAGGCTAAGGATATTCGATCACAATTAGGAAAGTTCTAAATTGCTTCTATACAACTGTCCTTTCTTGATGCTGATTATTTGTACTCAAATTGTCCTCATTTGATATGATCTATCTTGTGCCATATTGACTTCTTTCTTTCGATCTGTCTTCAGGATGGTGATGACTCGATCTCAGCATTTGGAGCCTGTGGATACTGTGAGGTCCGCCATATCTCATGGACCTGAGCCAGTCACTTCTTCTACAGTTGGTGCATCTGCAGCAGCATTCGGGGGCGCTCCTCCACCAGTTGCGAGGACTGTCGCGGAGGTCACTGCGGCTGGAGAAGTCATGGGTGTTCTTCCTCCTGTATATCGAACTCCTCCATCTGTAGCCGAGGATCTGCCTCCTCAATCTCTACCACCTACTGATATGGGGCAGATATTTAACTTCATTCGAAAGATGATGGAGGCCCAGCGAGTCCAGACTGAGGCTCAGCAGAGGCACACGAACGCGATGCGTCAGGACGTGAGGGATGCACACCAGTTGGCTCTAGCAGCCGTGGAGAAGAGGACTCCACATCAGGGAGCGCATCCGAGGCCGGGTAATATCCAGGACTTCAAGAAACTGGGCCCTCGTGACTTTGGCAGGACTGAGGCATAGTTTATGCTGACGACTGGCTCGAGGACATCGAGCGTCAGACGAGGGATTCTTGCCTAGCAGATGACCTGAAGGTCGAGGTGGTGGGGCTACAGTTGTTAGACATTGCTCGCACCTAGTTCATGAATGAACCAGCCCTTGTTGGGGAGGGCCATACCTGGGCCGAGTTCAAGGTCCTTTTTAAGGAGAAGTTCTTTTCTCCTACGGACAAGATCGACTTGGCGAGGCAGTTTAAGAACCTCCAGCAGGGTGGTTTGTCTGTAGAGGAGTACGCTGCGGAGTTCGGCAGACTGAGCCGATATGCAGAGTATATGGTGTGTGAACCGGAGATCAAGGCGAGCCAATTTAGAGAGAGATTGATCTGGGATATCAGGATCCTTATCCCCTCTTTCTACTCGACTTACGTGGAGGAGTGTCCTACCTACTACGTTCCCTATGACGTAGTTGGCTTAGACTTGGAGACCCTAGTTAAGTAAGGGTTAGCTCCAGCCGATGAGGCATTATAGTTGCTTAGCTAGATTAGTTTAGTACTGGACTTTGTCTCCAGATTACACTTTGGTTTGTTATTATTTAGTCTTTGTATTTGAGATTGTTGACTCTGAGACTTTAGACTTGTATTATTCTGTGTTGGATTTTTAGGATGATATTTATAAATCTTGTTGTCCTTATCTTTCAGTTTTATCATTCATTCTTAGAGTTTGTGATTGAGTATATTATATTATCATTGCTTGTCCTCCATTCGGAGTTGACCATTATCGATAGGTTTTGATATTATAACTGTTGTTTAGATAGTAGACCTAGACAGCGTTCAACGTCGTTTCTACGACGTAGGCTGGAACGTTATCTCGCACTTGTGCCCTTACACCGGGTGCGGGTCGTGATACATGTCAGATATGGATGTTTGGCAGCAGGACACTGCACTGGGTCTCATGCAGTGTCCCCGTATCGATTTTCGACAAAAAAACAAAATCGAAACCAACTCAGTCGAACAGAAATCAATTCTACACTTAATAAGCTACAAATCCATATAATTAGTTTTGAAATTACTAAAATAAATTCCTATGTGGCATTTTACCAAACACTTTACACTACACTCCGATACGTGTCCGATACGCATATCAAATGGACACAAATTCCTACCAAACTTGGTCAACAGCAAGGGAGACCCTAAATGAATGCATCTATGAAGAAAAATTAGGATTTTAAAGGGTTTAGAGGCTATTATTTATTGAGAGTTAGATCTCAATGAAAAAGTCCAAGAATGTGATCCTTCTTCCAACTTGCAATGGTCAAAAGCTTCCAAATTCTTGCTAGCTACCCACCAATGGTCTCCTCTACTGTAGGGGAGTGCAATGCAAAAGACTAGACTCAATTTAGAATCAATTTGAAGAAAGGGAGTGTTTTGGGGAAGAACACAAATTAGGGTTTTTAGGAGGCAATGAAAAGGAGGCAAGAATGAATGAAGAGGTGTTCTTATAGAGGGGGCTGCCTCTTGGCTGCCTAGGGTTTGTTCTAGGGTTAGGGTTAGGTTCTAGTTGTTATTAAAGGCCTCTACAAGTGTAATTCTAGGCCTTAAGCTAAAGGCCCAAGCTAAAATATCTATCCTTAACAAATATCTAACCTTAACTTAATATCTAGATATTCCTAACCTTGTCATGATGGAAACTTCTAATCAAATATCTAGGTTCATGGATAATATCTAAATTAGGGCAATTCTAGGTTAAGGCCTAATTAACACTTAGCACATTATCAATGATAAAAGTCCCAATTAATTCAAAAGTCACCAAATGACCAAAATATCCTTAGCCTAAAAGTTATAATTAGCCAATCTAATCATATGGTTAGGTCCCCATGGTCATGGTTAGTCTCTAGGCTTAACAATTCTATGGTTATACTAGCAAAACACCAAAGTCACAATGCACCAATTTAAATAGCATTAAATAAATAAAATTTACCAAAAATCATTAACATGAGTTAAATCCTATATTTAATAATCATTTTTTTTATAAAAGTTCAAAATTACCCTCATTCTAGAAAAGTGGTGGTTACAACTCCACCCTCCTTAGAAGAATTTCGTCTTCAAAATTTAAGGTTATCGTACTCCTTCTAGGTCAAACCCCCAATCAATCAAGGTCAAGAAATAACTATCCTATAACAAGCAATCATAGTCCTACTGGTCGTGATTCCACAGTCTCGAAGAAGGTAACTATACTATCTAGTATATCACAAAAATATCCTGACAGGTACTAATGAAATTACACATGAAGGCGGGAAAGAAGAATAGGAAAGACAGACCTGCTAACCGGTCACCCATAACATCGGCCTCCTCGACCGTTAGTGCAAAAACCCTGTCCCTCTGGTGTTGGGCATGGTGCTGCACCACATGTGGCCTAGCTCTCTCTCTCTGATCCTGTGCTCCACAAAATAGGGATGTTGTAGGGCAATCCACTATCTGGTGAGCAGTGGATCCACGGAATAGGCAAATCTTCAGCCTCCTCCTACAAGACTCCCAAATGTGCCCCGACTTCTTGCAGTAGCCACAAGTCTGCATCTTGCGGTCCTGTCCTCGATGCTGATGTTGTGCCTGCTGAACTCTAGCTGGTGCTTGCATCTGCTGAGGGGCTGGAATGATTGCTGCAGAAACTGGGGACGCTTTGCCGGTCCCGTACTAGAACTAGCTCCCAGAGCATCTCCGCTCCTTTTGGGCCTAAGACCATAGTCCTCATCTGCTATCTGAGCATCTATCAGAATTTGCTCAAATGTCGTATCACGACGCCCAGATGTGCGAGAGCGAACTGCGTGGATCAGGCCCCTCCAGAACTTGCGGGCCTTCTCTCCCTCATCCTGAACCATCCCTGGAGCGAATCAGCTCAAGCGAAAGAACTTCGTCGCATACTCGTCCACCGACGAGTTCCCCTGTACTAATCCCTCGAACTGGCCCTCGAGCGTGCTGAGAGCTACATCAGGATAGAACTTCTCCTTGAAGAGCTTCCTGAGGTTCTTCCAAGTCAACCCTCTCACCGATGCACGAGGATCTGTGCGGTACCATGTCAAGGCAATGTTAAAGAACTGACTCGCCACGGCTGACCCCCACAGCCTCCTTAGAAGCTCTGCCAGCTTCAAGCTCCGCTCAACATCCTCCAGCCAGTCATCGGTATAAAAGATGCTCTCAGTCCCCTTGAACTCCCAGGGGACCATCTTCTTGAAATCTAACACAAGGCCAGGCCTCGCCTGCAGCTGCTCCTGGGCAGGAGCACCCTGTGGCAGAACAATAGCCACCATCTCGACTACTGCCAGTGCCAACTGATGAGCATTCTCCATGCCCTGTCTCGGGACCTCTGCCTGACGCTGCGACGCCTTTGCCTGTACTCGCTGTGATTCCATCATCTGCTGGAGAAGAGCGAACATCTGTAAAGCGTCTGTCGGCAGTGCAGGTGGAGGTGTAAGAGTCTCTGGCATGACGATACTAGGCCTCTAAATCTGCTGAGGGAGACCTCCAGGTGCTGCACTGGATCCAGCTGCCTGAGCTCGAGTCACGGTCATCTTGGAGACAGATTCGAACAAAGATCAATATGGCACAAGATAAGATTTTATCAAGGAAGGACAGTTGAATTTAAAGAAATTGTAGTGAAGGATTGAAATCAAAGATTTGGAAGTTTCCTAATTGTGATTGAGTAACTCTCTATATAGCCTATAACCTATATCCTAATAGCAGGCTCATAGCAGCACTCTAAATTGAGCACCACTACGAAATTGTACTAGTTGCGACTCTAACATGTATGGGCCACCACAAAAACGTGTCATGACCCGCACCCGGAGTAGGGGCACAAGAATGTGGGTACGTCCAGCCTACGCTACAGTGTCGACGGTGGAATGCTGTATAGGTCATCTATAACATACAACATCTAGACACAATATAAAAGTTTATGCCATCTCCGTACGGAGGTATATAATGTACTTGTCAAGATCTCAATGCCGAACGAAGGACAAGTATAAGATATGATAATACTCAATCACAGTCTAAAGCACGATAAGATAACACAGAAGTTTATAACTAAGACCAACAACAACAACAAATAAAACTACTAAATAATAATATCTCAAACAATCTCAAAATAAAGTCAAATCTTAACTTATTGCAATTCAAGTTCTAAACATGTAATCTAAACCAAGTCTACTAGCTAGTCTCCCGATCACTCCTGAGAGTCGGGGCCCAAGGTAGCTATATACTGTCTCCGGATCCCAAACAAGTAGGGCAAGTGTGCTCAGGACAAATATCTGTAATATTTTCAACGTATCCAGTCAGGATTGGAACAAGCACAACTCATCTAGAAATCCCAAGTAAATGACAAAGACTATAAAGCAGGTATAGACAGTTATATTGATAAACATGGCAAGCTTGTAATAGGTAATGAAGTAGAACGACAGTTAGAACAAGGAAAGTAAACACTAAGATATGGAAGGTCATGGCAATAAAGATTGTAATACAAGCTAGCTGAACTAGAGTAACATGATAAGTCCAGATAGTACAATATAAGTCAAGTGTAATTCTAGTACGAGATGAGTCCAGTAAGCAATTCTAATCCATGATTCGAGTAAGGTAATTCTTGTAATGATTCTAGACAATACTCACAAGTGTGTTTTAAAATACCGAGATCGACATGTAAACGACTATAGGTAATCAGGCACATCACATACTGATCAGGTGAGGGATGGCTATCATTCTTGTATAATTCGCAGGGAGGTGGTGCTTGTATTTAGGAATGTCTACATGTCTACTAAAATATTTCTTCGCCCGACAAGTATAAGTGAATCCATAACACGACACGTAAATCGAGGACGAGTCCAGCCAGAACATGATGATACTAGTAGGTGATTCTTGTGGTGATCCTTGTATGATTCGAGTCATGATTCTTGTAATAGAGGCTAGACAAGTATGGTAAGTGTGTCACATACATAAATCTAGAAATATTAATCCGTGTTTGTAACAGAGAATCAAACAGAACTAACTAGAATTGAATACAGAAATCGATAAGTAAATGAAAGAACTATCAGAGAATATACTCGCCTGATACCCTGAATGAATGATGTAATATCAGATGTCTAACCGGAGTCACAATGTCTTAATTAGAGCAATATAGGTTATGATGTGTTCAATATAAGGTAAATAAAGTATACAATTCAAACTACATGATTCTAGGTCATTCTAGGTCAAAGTCAACTCTTGGTCAACTTTTGACTATTGGGTCAATTTGGTCTTAGCTAGTCAATCTGGGTCAACACTTTAGATAGCTACTTATCTTTACTCAAGCATCAATGTACCCCAAGTCCTTGGTTTACCAAGATGCTATGTGCCAAGCCCAACCTATACACCACATATACTAATACCGACATAATACATTGGTATATATATATATATATATATATATATATATATATATATATATATATATATATATATATATATATATATATACAACTATACCCTATAACTTATTCATGAATTTACACTTCCCTAAGGTAACACCAAATTACTTTATCTATATATATGTATATTCTACATAGCACAACATTGCCTATCATAATGTTATATATTCAAGCTATATACATATAGGTCACTGTACAATGTACATATACTCACACAACTCAAAATACTTGATACCCTCACACGCTAACCCCCAAATCTTTAGGACACTAAGACACTAACTCAAATATACATGTACTGACACCCTCTCTTCTAATACTCTAACAGTTAACTCTCATAATAACAATGACTTACCCTTCATTGATACATAACATCCTACATGTGGCCACATGCCTACTGCTGCCAGTTAAGGCCTATGTATGTCTAAACAAGCTACTGTATTCCCACTGCAACCAAACAACCAAGACAAGCAGGCCATGATGCTGCCAAAGCAAATGTGCATTTGCTGCAGCTAAGCTAATGAGGCCAAGGCAATGCCTTTTTGCTGCTACTGCATGCTGCTCTGCTAAACTCAAGCCAAGGCCAACCAAGCCCTACCCCAATTCAAAGCCACATCTCAGAAAACTAAGATGACCCTCATACATATATAGAACACAACACCCATAAATCCCACTACTCAAACACTCAAATCACTGTACTAACACTCTAACATATGTATTCAATACTAAACATGTATAGGGCCCTCCTGTATACTTATACTTGTACACTAGTAGGCTATATCTCATACCTATATACAGAGTAACATATCCCTAAACTCAGACCACATACTATAATCACATAGGTATGCCTAATATTGACATTAATCCACACTACCTCATCCCATAACCCAACTGATATGAATACTAAATATTTGATACTAGCAGGGAACAAATGACACACACTCACAATTGTGTCCTAACATGTGTCCTAAACAGTTTACAGAGGGTGCATGGTGTGTGTATGGGTATACATATTCGCGTGCAGGTGTCGAATAGCAATTCGATGTCAATTAGTATCATGGTGACATGGAAGCTGTGTCTAGAAGTTGGGTGTCTTTGTGTCTACTAACGTGTCCAACAGGTGTCAAAAATAGTATAAACAGAGGGTGTAAACCCAGTGTCAGGGGACTGTGCCTAGGGGGTCTCGTGTACATGTGTCAAGCCCCCTAGGACATAAAGTGTCCAACAATTAGGTTGTGCAGGTGTATCATTAGGTCGACCAAGTGTCAGGGTACGTGTGTGTCTAACTAGGATGTGTCAAGGTCGTGTCCTGTCCAGCTAGGCATATCAGAAAGGGGTTTCTGTGCGTGTGCGTGTCTATACAGAATAGTACGAGAGTGAAAACTCCCAAACTACTAAACCAAACCATGTGAGACTTTGGGGGCATGTTATCAGACATTACCCCCAAGTGTCCACAATTTTGGTGTCCAACCAAGTCGTATCGTGTCAGATATAAATGTGTGGTAGCAGGACACTGCACTAGGTCTCGTGCAGTGTCCCCTTGTCGATTTTTGACACAAAAATGAAATCAAAACCAACTCAGTCGAACAGAAATCAATTCTACACTTAATAAGCTACAAATCCATACAATTAGATTTGAAAATTACTAATATAAATTCCTATGTGGCATTTCACCAAACACTTTATACTATACTCCAATACGTGTCCGATACGCATATCAAATGGACACGAATTCCTACCAAACTTGGTCAACGGTAAGGGAGACCCTAAATGAATGCATCTATGAAGAGAAATTAGGATTTTAAAGGGTTTAGAGGCCATTACCTATTGAGAGTTAGATCTCAATGAAAAAGTCCAAGAATGAGATCCTTCTTCTAACTTGCAATGGTCAAAAGCTTCCAAATTATTGCTAGCTACCCACCAATGGTCTCCTCTACTGTAGCAGAGTGCAATGTAAAAGACTAGAATCAATTTAGAGTCAATTTGAAGAAGGGAGTGTTTTGGGGGAAGAACACAAATTAGGGTTTTTAGGAGGCTATGAAAAGGAGGCAAGAATGAATGAAGAGGTGTTCTTATAGAGGGGGGCTACCTCTTGGCTGCCTAGGGTTTGTTCTAGGGTTAGGGTTAGGTTCTAGTTGTTATTAAAGGTCTCTACAAGTGTAATTCTAGGCCTTAAGCTAAAGGTCCAAGCTAAAATACCTATCCTTAACAAATATCTAACCTCAACTTAATATCTAGATATTCCTAACCCTGTCATGATGGAAACTTCTAATCTAATATCTAAGCTCATGGATAATTTTTAGCTTAGGGCAATTCTATGTTAAGGCCTAATTAACACTTAGCACATTATCAATGATCAAAGTCCTAATTAATTCAAAAGTCACCAAATGTCCAACATACCATTAGTCTAAAAAGTTATAATTTGCCAATCTAATCATATGGTTAGGTCTCCATGGTCATGGTTAGTCTCTAGGCTTAACAATTCTAGGGTTGCACAAGAAAAACACCAAAGTCATAATGCAATAATTTAAATAGCATTAAATAAATTAAAATTTACCAAAAATTATTAACATGAGTTAAATCCTATTATTCAATAATCAGTTTTTACAAAAGTTCAAAATTATCTTCATTTTAGAAAAATGGTGGTTACAGCTTGAGAGTTTTCTTTGTGTAGTATTTTATTTTATTTTTTTAGTAACAAACCAAATTTGCGCTTTTCGTCTCTTATTCTCTGGAAGTCTGTTTGCTGAGATAACCTATACTCTTTTATAAATTGTGAGATTTGTTTGAATAAATTATAAAAAAAATTATTTTTGTACCTAATTCTACATAAAGGCATATTATTCAAATAAGTTGGTGCTTTATTTGCGATTTTATGATGATTGTAGAAAAGGTCAAGTCATTGCTCTGTTAATACTTTATCTGGGTTTTTTTTTGGCATAAAAATGAAATGGCAATACTTGTGGTAAATGAACCAAGTTTTGTTTGAGTAGAATTGTATTTTGTTCCACTGATAATCAAATTTGCAGCGTGAGTCGGTTATCCTAAATTGCAACTATTATCATATTCGCTTTTCATATATATATATATATATATATATATATATATTCAAAAATAAGGGGTTTTGTAATGGTTATAATCATTACAAAACTAGAAAATAGTAACGGAATAGTATATTTTTGTAATGGTTATAACTGTTACGAAGACACATTTAGTCACGGTTATTACCGTTACGAAGGTAAATTTTGTCATGTTTATTATCGTGGCAGAATTTATTTTCGTAACAGTTATAACCGTGACGAAAATCGTTAGGAAACTTAGCCACGATCAATCCGTCACGGTAATAACCGTGACAAAAATTATTTGTCACGGTGATAACCGTTGGCAATCGCATGTTTCGGTGTAGTACCTTATGATAAAAAACAATCAAAAGAGTGTCAAGCACAAGCAGTCGTCCTTCCAAAATGGAGAAATACGAGAATTCATTATACAGAGTTCAAGAAAGATGATTGAATGCAATTTTCGAGTTCCAAGGGCGATAGAGGAAACCAAAAGTATTTTCAAAGCACTTGTGGATTGAGATCCTAATTAATATAATATCCTATCACAAGCCCGCTCGGTATAGTAACGTAACCGAAATGGCCAACTCGACCTTAATGGGCTACCAAAAAAATACCCTGTCACGCCCCAGTCCCAAAAGTCATAGGACTAGCACATGACACGGCCAGCTGATACATACTCAAGGGTGAATCCAATCTATGGAACCCTAAAGTAATGTACGTAAGCTGTCTAAGATATGATCTAAAGTAGCAAGTTAACTATATCTCAATCCATATAAAATGATCTCAAGTGGGAACCAAATGCATTAATGCTGATCAAACAGTAATACATTGATGCCACTTAAATAAAAATACAAGAGTAGACAATTTGTAAAAAAGTTGGCCGGACCTTAATACAATCATCTGAACAAGCTCATAAAAAGTAAAGCTTGTAAAACTAGGCTATATAGCTGAAGATGTCATCATAAAATATTAAAGACAAAATAACGATAAAAGTACCGCTAGCGATACCTAAATTCTGGAGATGCAATCATCCACCAATCTACCATTTTATTCTAGCAGTCTTAGCAAATACCTAGAAAGATCACCAGGTCCTCAGGGGATTAACAAGATACATAAAAATATGCCGAATGTAACAATATATAATATACAGGAAAATAAGAAATGGTCATGAAAGAATCAACTAGGACACAAGGAGACTATGATACAAGGAACCTAAGACAGTGACATGCCATACTAGAAGTGCGGTACTAGATGTGACTACAAGTAAATCGGGATAATCGCAACTCGATGGAAGATCACAGTTCTATAGTTAGTAGGCCGATGGCGACTCCCTAACTATCGTAAGTCTCATTCGTACTCGATGGTAGCTTACGAACGAGGTGGTCAGGTATAGTCAACGTCTAATAACAGGTCAAGTCAAAAAATATATATATAATCGGATCAAGTCAAGGTCAACGCACAAGAACACAAGAATCTAATCAAGTATAGTGTATCATAGATCAATATGTGACAAGAAAAGAAATTCCTCCAATCAATAAGCAAGGTATACTTGCCAAGTATAGAATTGACCAGGTCTAAATAAGCAACTCGTCCAATCAATAAGCCACGAAAGCCAAAATTTCGCAAATGTCCTTGTATGCTAAAATAGACATCACTAACATTCTCAGTATAAAAAAGGTCAAATTTTGACTATCCACAAGTCCAATTCTGGACACAGGGGCAAAACGGTAATTTTGGACCAAAATAGTGTCAGCCGTTGGACCCATTTTGTATCAAAAATGTGCCAGAACCTATTGTTCCTAAAGTAAAAAAATTATATGTCTACAAGTCCAGTTTTTCGATACGAACTCAATGGTATATCCAATTTTGGATTTCGATGAGCCGTGCACAAAATCGCCCATCGAGTAAGATCGTGGGCCTGACAAAACGATAAACCGGTTAATTGTCTCAAAATGAGACCAAACTTGGCTCACAAGACCAGAAGAATGATAAGAGTCTAATGGTGCAAGTTTTGTCACGATGTGATGAACGTGGCGAAGTAATTCAGATTTTTGCAAAGCAACCGATACGGTGTTCTTCGACCAATACACCTCGAATTCGTCGCGCACACACAACCAATTCGAGTACCATCAAATTCCATACGTCCACAACATCCAGACGCACCTTTTGATGCTCTTGGGTTGCGATGAAGTTGCCCGATTTGTCATGACGGACTACGTCTCGGAGTTTTTCTAATTTTTAAATGTTATTTTCTCATCGATTTGGAACTAATTTTAAACAGAAAATAACAAACTAGAGTAAAAATAAAATAAGTATTGATCGTGTTTAGGCTGTCTAAAAATTTATTCAAGTGGTTTTCCAAAATTTGTGATATTCTGGTCATAAATCGACTTCAAACATGAGGTTTTGGGATAATTTCTAACGTCCCAATACTTATTTTTCTTGATTTTGGATCGATTTCCATCGTGCAGGATGCAAAATTGAACAAACTACTTGAAGGGAAGCGGAGTCGGTTAGGTTGTGAATATACATATTCAATTCATTACCAAATCAGTTGATCGAGGAGAACGAAATTGAAATGCAATGTCAGTGCCTTGTGTTGCTGCACTGCTGCTATTGATGCTATTACTTGCTGGGTTGTTGACGCTGCTGCGGTCGGCCGGAGGCCACCACGGCAGCGGTGGTGATGCAAAGACGGGGCAGGATCGAGGTCGACAGATTAGGGAGTGGGATTTTTGAGATTTATTTATATTTATAGTATGTGCATACATATATACAAGGGGGGAGATTAGGTTCTTAGCGGGAATGATGTTGTATTGTTCTCGCGGGGAACATTATTTCATCAATTTCTTTTTTTTTTAAAACCTTCTACCAATAATATCATGAAAAACATAGGGATATATCTCTAGAAATATTAAATATCCTAGTATTTATAGTATATAATATAAACCAATATATGTGTATATCTATATATATATATATATATATATATATATATATATATATATATATATATATATATATATATATATATATATTTCTTCATATATATATATATATATATATATATATATATATATATATATATATATATACTTGTTTATATATACAACATGCACATTTTTTAAAATACCTTAATATATCTATATAGTTATTTCATTTATAACTAAATAAAATCTGAAATAATTTAGACATAATTTTCTAAAAATATCCATCTGTATAAATTTATATATGTTATTTATTTGTATTTAAAATCCATACGTATATATAATTCTTTTATCACATACGTCTATTTTTATAATAAAATATCAGATATTATATAAACAAATATATACTAAATATATAAAACCAAATATATTTTTGTGGAGAATATTTTAACACGTACATCTAGTTGCTATAAATACCCTTTATATATTGTTTGCAAAAACAAAAGTTGATCTTTATTTCAACAAACTTTGTAAGAAAATTACAAGAATTCTGGGAAAGTACAACTATAGGAATCCGATATGAATGACTATCGCTTTATCCCTTGGACGATGTGAACTTTGAAGACGGTAGCCTCTGAAGATTGCAGCAGTACTTTGGCAAGAACTCCTGATCTCTGGTGATGATTTCTGATATATATGTGTGATCCCCCCTAGGAAGGACTTGAAACTCTATTTATAGAGTTCTAGAAATAACTACTTTTTAGTTATTCTGGACTGCGCAAGATTGATTGCGCATGCATTGGACCGCGCAGACATCAGACTGCGCTGGCAGTTAGTTGATCGTGGGCCAACTGTATTAGACACATGACATTATTTGATTGAAATGCGCATGATCGAGTACAGACGGTTACCACGTAGTGAGTCATTGATGGCATGAAGGCCACATGTACTTTGTCAGTTGCCTTGATGAAGTGCGCCACCGGAATTGCGCTGGCTTCAGGTTACGCTGAGATGGACCGCACTGCAAAGAGTCTGGCAGATTGCGCTGCATGTACAGCTGTCCTCGAGCGCTGTACTGTACGATAAATGAACAGTTTCCTCGTTCTCCGTACTGTCAATTGTCAAAAGATCTGATTCTCTGTCAGGTAATGATGACGAGGCCACGTCAGCTCGCGCACTTGAATGAGTGCGCAGTTCAGCCTGCATAATTGAGTTGGTGCACAATCTGTCTCCTGCGCAGTTCACTTGAAGGATGTCCAATTTGATTTTCATGACTTCTTTGATGGGTGCAACTTGATTTTTAGGACCTACAAGACCCCCTTCAAAGTTTTCGAAGTTTGAAGATAGTCAAAGCTTCGAAATACTTTGAATTTCGATTAAAAAATCAAGTTGCGCAAGTAATGACTTGTCTGCGCAATTGGAGGAGTTACTCCCATTTCTTTGGCACAATCTGAGGCGACCGTTGCTCTCGAAAAACTATAAATAGTTCTCTTTCTTCTTCTTGTCATTCTTGACTTGTTTTTCACTTTGCTTAAGAGAGAAAAATTCCCGAGCCTCCTCCGACTTTCTTCCTTCTTCTCCGTCGACTTCAGATGGCCCCGAAGCGTTCCACCGCCGACAAGGGCAAGGCCCCCGCCGAGTCTTCGACTCGTGCTGTGCCGCACATTTCAAGACACGAAGTTGGTCACCCAGCTTTGCAAGGTAGTTACTCGATCGAAAAACCCTTTTTAGGGTTCTTCGACATGATTGAATCCCCAAAACCTATCTATTTTTAGAGATTTGGTTATACTGTGCCGCCCTGTTTAGGGTTTCGGTTGCACAAACCTAATAGTTTTCATTTTTATGAAGACTATTTTCTTGCGCAATCGGTTAGAACATGCTGGCAAAAGTCAGCGCAATCTGCTGATTTGGGCAAGGCTGTCCAACGCAAACTGATGCTTTACGCAAGTTATTCAGCATAATCTGATGGCTTGCGCAAGTGGATGAGTTAGCGCAACTGGACAATTTGTGCGTAGAAGCTGTTGTTGCACAGTCTGATGTTTTACAGACAGTGCAATCTGATGCTTGCGCAATTTGCTGACAGTATCTTTGATTTTACTTGTACTTAATTCTGTCTTTCTGTTTGATGCAGTTAACATCAGAGAGGACCCAGACTATGAAATCTTTGCAGGGTCCCTTGCTGAACCAGAATTTAAAGATGATTTGTCCCATGTGCTTTTTCCCTAATATGCTCTGCCATCCTCTCGCCAAGCCATCTTGGTAGCTCAGGACAATGAAACTTTATTAAGTCTGATGAATGGGCAGCCTCGGTAGACTGCCGATGCCATTACCCATAAGAAACACCTGTTCTTATTTGGCGAAGCTATTGACAAGAGTTCTCAGCCGAGACCCCGTGTTGAGCAGAGACTCTTCCAGAGAAAGAAGAAAATAATCTTGTTACCGGACATTGCCAGATGTCTTCTTCTAGCCCGCTATGCCCATGCAAGCCATCCCAGGAGAATGGACTGGGATATTACCCCCCTCCAGCAAGCAAGGACTGGGAATATTTGTGTAAAGAAAGGCTCAAACAACAGAGATATGTTCTATAGCTCCTCTGAGCGTCACAACACTTTGCTCAGAGGGTTAAAGCCTGGCTGCATCCCTCCAGAGAACTCTTCTTTGCTGCTGCCGATGAGGATGCTAATCTTTGATAATGAATATGCAAAGATTGAGGGCAGATACCCGGATCAGGACATCCGGCTGACAGGTCTGGTGAACCCAGATAACAAAAGGTGGAACTGCATAACCAATTAGATATTGGTTTAGTTCGAAGACAAGCTCAAAGAGATCAAGCTATATCAGGAGGTATACGCTACCGTGTATGAATTCCTCCCAAACCCTCATCTGTTTCTAGCCTTGGCAGAGAGGTACAATTATAGGACAAGGACATTCATGACACCCTGTGGAGAAATTGGATTAGCCCTTCATGAGATAAAATACATCTCATGCTTACCAATGGAAGACTTCCCTTATGAGGAGTATGTTCCTAACAAACGACGAGTTAGACCGACTTCGTCGAGAGAATGCAGAGATGGTGGCAGTTTTTGAAGAACTACTGTACCACTACAAAATTTGCTCCATGTATTATAAGAGCGGTTCTTCCGGCACCTGTTATTCCTCAAAGTGGTTGCCTTATCTTTTCCTTAATCATGTCATCGAGAAAAAGACTAAGGATCATGATACATGCAACCCGACTTTCTTCCAACCCCTCAGCCACAGTGAAGTAATAAGATTGATAGAAGAAAATAAGAAAATGGATATCAAAGTTAATGACGAACTTCAATATCCTCCACTCAAGACTGGAGATTTTGTTGAGAGTTTTATGAGAATGGGCTACAGGCATATGTCAAGAGAAGCCCAGCTGGCTGGTTTCTTGACATATTGGCTCCGACGCTTCGTCGTACCCAAAGCGAGCGCCGTGGACCGCTTCCACCGCGGCGTGCTTTTTGTTGCTGTCCGGTTAGTCTTTGGCTACCGGATGGATTTATTGTCGGCGATGACCTGTAGAGTGAACGCAGGTCTTCGTCTTTATGTTGACTCCATGCTCAAATGGAAGGGTGAGAAGGAGAACTTCCCTCGACTGGAGTTGCCTTACACCTATTTATTCGGATGGTTGCTTCTGCACCATCCGTCATTGATGAACCCCGACATGGGAGCAGTCGGCGGTAGCTATCTGCGGAGATTCTCCCAGAGCAAGTGGGTATACACTAGTCTGAAGGATTGCAGACGTGCCTTGAACCTTGGAAAGGGATGAATTTTTACTGCGTTGCCCCTCCAAACGGTTATGAACATATGCCGACAAATCTAGTTGACCTTGGAAGGCAGCCGTTGGGTCGGGCAGCATTTGACTGGATGAAGTCGATCAGGCCGTCGTACTTAGCGTATAGGTTTGAAGATGAGTGTTTCTTAGAACCATATTTGCCAAGCCGCTTCGCTCGTCAATTTGGTTACGACCAGTTCCACGTAGGCAATGCTATAACTTGCCTAAAAGGAAAGGGGTATCTGATTGATAGTGCCAGAGCATGGGCCTATTACAACGCTCGAGACACAAGGACAGTGTTCTCGATGCTGACCAAGAATGATCATGGCCCCCGAAATGTTATATACATATTCACTTTTTTACACAGCTGCAAATATATTCGCCGAGAACTTCAATCTTGTGGATAGCTTCGCGACGGCGACGCATTTGAAGAAAGGAGCAACTGCTATGCTAGCTCCAGGAAATGATGAGCAACATGAGCCAGTGGATGATCCCTTGGAAGCCTCAAGGGAGGCTAACTTCCCTGAGGAAGTTAATGAACCACTAAGGTTTTTTTTGAAAGTGGCCAAATCTCCAACCAAGGAGAGAAAAAGAAGGATTAATGAACCTTCCTCTCCGGTTGCAAAGAAGAAACTTATCATAGACCCCTCCGAGAAGGTCACCACCAGGTCGCAGTCTCGGTAACTAGCCGAGTCGACCCGAGAAGAAGCGACCACACCGACCTCTCTTCCAAAGCAGGTCGATGTAGTAGATGTGGAGAGTCCCGAAAGACCTCTTCATAGAAAGAAACTGGCCTCTAGAAGAAGAAAGAGGGTGATCACCCCTCCGAGGCAAATCTTGTCTTCGGTGGTGGCCAGTGCTGTAGCTGGGATAACCATGTCATCCCCTACACCTGCCTCCGAGCCTAGGCAGGAGACTCCTTCCCCACGAGCCAAGGGATGAGGTTGAACAAAGGGATGAAGCTTAGCTAGGGGCTAAAGCTGAACTGAGAGATGAAACTGTATAGAGGGATGATGAAATTTTGCGTTCTCCATCTCTTGCGGTGAGAACTACCCAGATTCCTGTTACACCAGGAGGGCTCCGTGAAGAAGAAGATCGTCTAATGATTGAAGCTCTAAATGATTGCGACTTCGGTCTGCAAGAAGATGTCGATCAAGCCGCTGCCGCAACTGCCAGCGAGGAAGCTCCAGAGGATAGCATAAGCAATGTGGATACATCGACAGAAGATGTTGATGATACATTAAATCCCGAAGAGGGCACTGACATCCACATGTCTTCCGAAGCCGTAGACGACACACTGAATCCTGAAGCGGATGTAGAGGTATACAGTGTCTCCGGAAAGGAATACGGATGTATAAGTAGCACATGTTGAAACTACTTTTACTGCTCCAAAAGGTATTAAATGATTTTATCTACCCTCATTTCATGGATTCAAATAGCTGACATTTACATTTTTATCCATGCAGAACTTGAATCTTCCCCGGTTCCTCCCGTGTGCACAGACATAGTGCCAGTAACGACTATCGCTAGCGGTAGCCGACATTTCTCGGGTGGTTCTGAGGCCAGAAGTAGCCAGGCAGTAATGTCTGAGGCTACCTCTACTAGACTGGAATCTGTACCAACAGACGAAAGGCTTATTGCTGGGGCAAGTCATGGTAAGATTGCCTTTGATCTTTTGATCCTTTTCAATTAGTTGCTAATGACAACAACAATCAATGATAAGGTTCATTTGATTTTGCAGAAGAGCATATGGGAGTAGCAACTAGCTCTACGATGGCTCCTCTGGCTAAAGAGCCGTCTACTCAAAGAGAAGAAATCGGACGTCTGTCTTCACAGACACCTGCTGCTGCTTCTACATCTATGGGAGTAGCTGCTACTCAGGGTGCTCTGGCTACCAACCACTTTGTCGTCAGCTCTTTCAGCAACCTTTTCTTTAATTCTTTGAAACCCTTAGTGGATAGGGTGATAGAAAAAGAGGATGCTGGTTTCTCCACTGTCAGAGGTCCAACCTCCTATTGATCGATGCCATCCGTCATCAAGGCGACGAAGCTCAGGCAGTTTTTCTTGAACATGTACTAAATGAACTGGAGGCATCGGTTAAAGTATATAAAGAGCTGAATAAGGGAGAGATGGAGCTCTTGATACAAGCCGAATTCGAAAAGATGTCTCAAGAGGCTGCAGTTGCAAAGGTTGACTTGCAAGTTCTTTTGGACACTTTCTCTAATAAATCTGCTGAATATAATTCCAAAGTGGAAACAGTAGCAATAGTTGCTGACGAGAAGGAGAGGAAAGTTGCGGAGCTGCAATCAGAATCTGCCCGTCTTAAAGAAGAGCTGAGACTTGTCCAGCTTGCTCTGGAGGATGAGGCTGCACAATACCAGACTGCAGTTCAACAGCTGAATGCTCTGACTCTGGAAAGGGATGAGTACGTCGCAACTCATCAAGAAGAAATCTCTCGCAGAATAGTGACTATGCCATCTTTCAACGACAAGTCTGGGATGGAAGAAGCTAGAAAGCGGGTGATGGAATCACGTGAGGAGCGGCTACAATCTTTGAAGCAGCAGATGACCAACTTAATGACTCCACCAGCAGAATAAGAAAGACTTTTGTATTTTCAGTTTTTTTTGTAATATGTCATGTTGTAATGTCTTTCAAATTTTTTTGATCAATAAAAGATATTTTCTTGGTGGCTCTATTATTTGTTGCATATCTTATTTAGATATAAATAATAGCGATAGAAAATATATTCAGAGGTGCAGGATATGATATATTTCTTAATTTTGGAAAATAATCATATTCAATTATATCTGCTCAGAGGTAATATGGACATGGCAAATATAATTTATTGAATATCATTATTTCAATAGACAACTTAATCAAAGATGACAAGTTGCTGATATGAACGAAATAAATGATTCGTCAAAATATGTGAACGAAATAAATGAATGAAATGAATCGTCGGGATGAACGGATGGACCGTCAAATGAATTAAATGAACGGATGAACCGTCAAATAAATGTGATGAACGGACGAACCATCAGATGATGAAAGGGCGAACAGTCAGATGAACGGGCGAACCGTCAGATGGATGTGTGAACGGATAAATCGTCGGGTGAATGAATATAATGAACGGATGAACCGTCAAAGGGATATGATGAACGGACGAACCGTCAGATGAATGTAATAAACGGACGAACCGTCAGATATGGAATGTACGGATTTCTGTATATAAATAGAACAGAAAGTCATAAAAGATGGTTACTTTCACTTTTCAACATAAAGATGTCGTCTGGAGATGCATCCAAGAAGACTGAGATCGCCTCGAAGGTGGAAGCGGGTACTGAGGAACATCCAGTCAAACTGGCTCAACCAAAACAGATAGCAGCGGGCGAAGATTCGTCTGCCCCTAAGCCGCCAAAGGACATCTTGGACTTCCTTCTTGAACCAGGGAAGACTGAAGAAGAAGAAGCCATGAGGATGGCTGCTTGCTAGTTCCTGGTGCGTTCCAGCAAGAATGTTCTCGACTTTTTTGCTGATCATGTTTTTGATAAGGACGGTAGTAGCCCGCGTCCCAATTTTGAGAAGGATGATAGTGACCTTCCTTGATATTATGTACTATCATTCATGATGAAATAAAATTGAATTTTATTTATGAACTTGTCTGATGATTACAAGCAATGTCTGTTACATTTATACATAATACTTTTTTAGGAACTTGCCATTGATATGCATCATTGCAACTCGACCGTCTAGCTCTGTGAGTTGATAGGCTCCATTTGAGAAGACTTGCTCACGATATACGGCCCTTCCCACTTCGCATCGAACTTGTCTTTGCTCGAGTGAGTCATAGTCATAGGACGTCTGACGGTTAGAACGAGCTCTCCTTTCTGAAAGGCTCTGACCTTAACTTTGCGGTTGAAAGTCTTTGAGACGCGGGCTTGGTATAACTCAATATGCTGTTGAGCCAATAGCCGCTTCTCATCGAGCGTCTCCAATTCTTGAAGTCGAAGAAGATCGTTGTTCTCTGTCGTGAGTTCGTTGGCGATAGCAATCCTCAAAGACGGAATTTGGAGTTCCAGGGTTAGAACTGCTTCACAGCCGTACACCAAAGAGAAGGGTGTACAGCCTATAGGGTTGCAGACCGTAGTACGGTAGGCCCAAAGACATTCTCCAAGCTTTTCACTCCAGTTTCGTTTGTTAGTAGACACAAACTTCTTGAGGAGCTTGATGATAGTCTTATTGAAAGCTTCAGTTAAGCCATTAGCAGCAGGATTGTAGGCTGTTGAAGCGACATTGTCAATCCGATTATCGTCACAGAACCTTGTAAACTTTTGGTTGATGAATTGAGGTCTATTGTCATGAATGATTCGTCGAGGTACACCAAATCGATAGATGATATAGTGTTTGACGAAGTTGATGACGCTGCTGGTCTTGACTTCAGCTAATGGTATAGCTTCGGCCCATTTGGAGAAGTAGTCGGTTATTGCCAGTATGAACCGATGTCCTCTAGAAGAAGGAGGATTGATGGGACTGATGATGTCCATGCCCCAAGCTTCAAAAGGCTAGGAAGCAGCAGTCGGATGAAGGAATTCCGACGGTTGATGAATGAAATCTGCGTGGATTTGACAAGCTCGACACTTCCTTGCATATTCGATGGCATCAGATACCATAGAAGGCCAGTAGTAACCCATGCGTCGGATGCGATCCTATAGTTTAGGACCGGGTTGGTGTGCTCCATAGACACCGTCGTGAGCTTCACGTAATACTTGCTTTGCTTCATCACCAGCAAGACAGCGCAAGAGTAGGCCGTCATAAGTTTGCCGGTAGAGAGTCTTGGTGGTCTGATTGTAGTAGAATCGCAGAGACCGCCGACGAATACTCGTAGCTTCCTTGGGATCTTCAGGGAGTATGTCATGAACCATGAAGTCGATGAAAGGAGTTCTCCAATCTTCATTGATAACATTGACTTCAGTAAGATTACTGAACTCAATATTACGATTGTTTTCGACACAGAACAATTCCCGATTAGAGATAACCACCACCTGCTGTCTTTTGATAGGGATGGCTAAGACTGCTGTAAGATTGGCCAAAGCGTCGGCTTCAGTATTGCAAGCTCGTCATACATATTCGATGAAGAAGGCTGTGAATGATGTAGCCATGTTGATTGCCGCTTCAAAATAAGACACTAGATCTTGATGGCAAACTTCGTAAGTCCCTCGAACCTGGTTAACAACCAACTTAGAGTCGCCATAGACTTCAAGATACTCGACGTCAAGTTGTTTGGCTAGCTGAAGGCCAATGAGTAGAGCATTGTACTCTGCCACGTTGTTAGAGCAAGGCTCATCTAACGAATATGCTCTTTGAATAGCTGACCCGCCTGGAGAAACAAGGACGACTCCAACTCCTGCGACAATGGCACCATTGGGTCCAATCCTGGATGCACCATCAAAGAATAGACGCCAAGTAGAAAATTCTTCGGAGATTGTATTAGATTCCAATGTCTCGTCTAGAATTTCATCATAGAGTTTGGATATCTCTGGAACAGGATGAGCTGCTAAGAAATCCGCCTGTCACGACCCGTACCCACTGTGAGGGTACGAGAGCGTAACAACGCCCAGCCTACGCCGCAGTGTCGGCGGTAAAACACTGTTCTAGGTCATGAACTATAACTAACATAATATGAATACTCTCCATAAGGAGGCCAACATAGAGGTACAACTCAATCACAATCTAGAGATAGAATATGGCACGATAAAATAGATAAGAGAATCCTCAACCGAGGTACAACAGAAATGAAATACAAGTCTCAACATCTCTACAATATACAAACTCTGAATCAAGAACAACAACTAAACATAAAAGGAAAACAGTCTAAACTATCTATACTAAGCAAGGTATCGTCCTCAGCAGCTGCCTGAACCTCCCCTGGGGTTCAGGTCACGAGTGTCAACTAGGCAAACTCCAAGTAAGGGTGCAGGGTGCCTCATCATCCTCTGTAAAATTTTCAACAGGTCCAGTCAGGACGGGAGCGAGCACAAAATATCTCACGCAGTTCATATCAAGTTAGGAAATATAAAGCATGCAATAGAGTAAGGTACATGAAACGCTGAAAGTAAGAAGTATATGAAAAACAGTAGAGATTTGATAACAGGAAATATCTAAATATGATAAATAAGAACTGTAAGCCTACTGTAATTTAGAGTACAATATGGTTATATAAACGGTCTAGGAAAATGTAATGGTAACTCCATTGTATGTGGGTGTACAATAGACATATACAATAGTTATACAATTTTGTACAATAGGATTTGATTACATAACCAATTCTACTCTCCCTCTCCAAATCAATATACAAGGATCTACTCCGGTTACGTTATCTTGCACAATAGTGTACAATGTTATACAATAGATGTACAATATTATACAATAGATGTACAATGTTATACAATGGATGTACAATGTTATACAATGGATGTACAATATTATACAATAGATGTACAATGTTATACAATAGTTGTACAATGGTCTATCCCTGGGACTCATGTGATACTGAGAGTACAATATGCACAAGGAGTATACAAGGATATGGGTATTCAATAAATACAATATGTAAGTGAAACGCACATCACAATATGTATTTAGTGAATACAAGGAGATAACATCTCAGAAGAAGATCCGTATAGTACCAATCCGTGATAATGATCGTGTCAGCATCAAGTACAGTAATCTAGAGCAAGAATATAAATCCAGACAAGTATGAAACGGTCAGAGAATGTACTCGCCTCGTATCAGAATATCTGAAGTAAATGTACTGTCCGAGATGGGGTACCTGACTCCTAGTTAGAGCAACACAAGTCAAGATGTACACAGAAAATGATAAATATAATCTACAATGCATCTGCATGCTGTCTAGGTCAAACTAGACTAAAGTCAACACTTGGTCAACTCCAATCAACTAGACTAGTCAAACTAGGTCAACTAGGTCAAATCCTAGCCCAACAAGTCTAATAAGTCTCACTTGGCCTAACCAAGCCTAGTCTAGCAATCACACACCAATCACAAGGCTATACAAGCCAAACACAAGCCATCACATTCAATATTATACATAAGAGAAAGGAAGCTAACATGTAAAGCTATGTGTGTGTGTGAACATAGAGGTGTACATGAAAAGAGAATTCAACACTAGGCCCTATATCACATATATGTATATATAACTATAGGAAAACTCTATTTACCACATTAACACATTTAGCCATGTATAGTATATATATATATATATATATATATATATATATATATATATATATATAGAGAGAGAGAGAGAGAGAGAGAGAGAGAGAGAGAGAGAGAGAGAGAAGATCATGTGTATGTGTTCATGGGTGTGTGTGTGTGTCATGAAAGTGCACAAGAACATGTGTGTGTTATCATGGAATGAGTGTTAGGCAATGTGTGAGTGAGAGTGTCAATGAGTGAGGGTGTGAGGGTTATATAGTGTAGTGTGCATTGTGTGTGGAGTGATAGTGAGACATGACAGTTGTGTAGCAAAGTGTCAATAGGAAGTTAACATTCACATATATGAGTTCTCATGTATCTCTTATTTAGTGAAACAAAACTAAATTCCAGTTTTATTCCTAACAAGGCTACATATATTACATCTATTATTACATTACATTCATGCTTGCATTCATTCATCATTCATTTATTCTCTTGCACCACTATATGCACCATACATTACATACTATGGGACCTACATATTTATTACAAGCCATACTTATACATGCTTACATTAGATAGGATACTTACACCTCATACATCATTTATTTAAACATTTACTCATGTTTGCATTCTCAATTTAATTACATAATGTATATACATTAACATGGGTTAAAATCAAATAGAACATTATATTACACACAAGGGTGCACAAAATGCATATACCGAATAGTAACTCCTACTAATAATCAATATTGTACCATCTCAGCATGAATTAAAATTTAGGATTAAAGTATGTTATAGATCTATGTGTTAGCTTTCCGAAACTTCAAACGGATCGCGTTTTCGTTTTCGGAAATTCCCGGAATCGCGAAAACACCGAGAACGCGTTTGTCTTTCGTACAGCTGACACTCAAATAATTCTCCAGAAAGTTACAGAAAGAATTAGGCCTATTAATACCTGTTTTTGGAAATCTAACTTCAATACGCTTCTTTTAAAAAAAACGGAAGATTAAATCGAGCTTTGAGCTAGAAGTTATGACATTTCTAAGTTAGGGCTGAAATTAAAAACGTGGATAAAATCATGACGGATTTGGGTAGTTTGAGACAAAAGAACACAAGTATATAACATAATATATCAAGAACTCACTCTCTACACTAATATATATATATGAGACACTATAGAACACATCTCCAATACAAAAATATGAGATTAAACATGTAATAATTCATTGATACATAACAACAACACATAGTGTGTCCAAATTTGGGATTTTCCCACATGGACACAACCACAACACAAAGGACACTCCTATGACCTCCAAATAGACACGAAATGGACACAAATGGAGATGCAACCATGGGGGTCATTCTTGTGGGTTCAAAATAGACCTATATGCATGAGGAAATGAAAAGAAGAAGGGATTTATACCTCCCGGTAGATCGAATCGAAGAGAAGCCTTCCCGGAGCGACACCGACACGTAGAGATTCCAAAAGGACACGGACGAGCTCCGAATCCTCCCAAACTTGGGTAGCTTCCTCCTTGGCTAGAATGGAGAAGGAAAGAAGAAGATTTGGTGGCGCAATGGAAGGATTTGGTGGAGAAATTGCTAGAGATTGCTCTCTAGGAATTTGGGGAAGAACAAGAGAGAGAGTGTGGATGAGAATAATGAAATGAACTTGAGCCTATCCTCTCCCAAAGTGGCTGGCCATATGGGGCTATTTGTCCTATTATGGTAAGGTCCAAAATGCCCCCACTAACCTATTCTATGAGTATTAGGAAAGGGGTAATTGGTTGGGGCTAAATTAGTCATTCTAAAGTCTCTAATCACACTAACCTTATCCATAATAATTAGTCTAACCTCTAACTAAAATATTTCTATCATGTGGACTAAATTTAATATCATGTGGGCTATGCCTAACTAGTGTGTGGGTCCCACTAGAGTCAAACTACCCCCGGATCCCCGTTTCAAGTCGGATTGAGTTGAAATTCGAACCCGACTCAAATAACCCCAAAACAATATCATAAATAATAAAATGATATCAAAATAATTCAAAGAGGTCAAATGCAAAAATATCCTTAGGCCAAAAATGACATTAAAATATCATAATCACATGGTTAGGCTCTAAGTCAAACAGTCTCTAGGGTTTCACTAGCAAAATATCAAAACCACAAGTCTTGAATTTAAATAGTTTAAAATAATTTAAAAATCACTAAAAATCATAATATGAAATAAATATCATTAAATAATAATTATAATTATAAAATTTCAAAATTACCCTCATCTGGAAAACTGGCTGTTACAATCCTACCCACCTTATAAAAATTTCGTCCTCGAAATTAAGATGATCGCACCCTTTTCTAGGCCGAACATAGACAAGGGTCAATCACTAGTCAATTTCCTCAATATCCTAGTACTTGGTCGTCAGCTGGTCAACTTCTTAGGACTTTTACCTATGCTAGCTACCTAGTGTTGGCAACTAGGGATTAGCAAAGAAAACTCTATAATAGACTAGCTCTTAACTTCCAAATCCTATCAAGTCACCCATAACTAATTACCCACAAGCTAAGCACACCAATCCCAAATACCACATATATATATATATATGCTCAAGAACAACAACCCATCACATATATCCTAAGTATATCATCTATATATATAGACCTCTTAGTCCTAGGTGAAACTACAACTATGCTTAAGGGCAGGCTCTGGTTACTGGGTGCCTTACTGGAAGGGTAAAGGAAAACAATAAATAATCATCAAGGTTGAATGGCATACTAACATCCTATACGTAACTGGTTGGTATCATAATAACAGGGAATTATCTGCAATGGGTTACTATTCTAGCACCAATGCTAACTATCACCTCTAGGGTACAGACACTCTACAAGTCACCATATCTATATACTATGAAGGAACTACCTATGAACAAGCTCTATAATCTAAATATCCCTACTCCTAAGTCATTATAACAACAAAAAGGGTATGATGTTTTAAACCTTCTTAAGATACATTCTGCTAATCATATGCATCTGTCCAAAATCATGTTGTCCAGAGTCTTCATCATGCTAGTGAGCAAGGCTACGATAATCACAGAGTCCTTGACTAAGGTACGTACCTCTAGGTTCATGGTATTTAAAATTTTTGTATAGTCGAATGCGACGGCGAAAACCTTAAATTCCCATACCCAAGAAATACAACTGAAATCTGACTACATGTCCTCACTATGCCAACTAACACAACTATCGAAGATCCTAGATCCCATGATTTAGGTGACCTAGCCCATACGATTCTGAAGAAAAACATCATAACAAAAGAACAACATGACAAACTTAATAAATCAGCAAGGAACAGATGGAATCGGATTTCAAGGTAGTTATAAAAGACAATTACGGGAATGGAATTAAGAAAAATGGAAGTTGCTGCAAGATCTCCAACGGTCTGTGCATCCTCGACTGGCCTGACGATAGCTCGCCCTGCTGGTTTCCCCTGGTCTGCTGCTGATGCTACATGAATCACCGCTGCTGAAAGAAATCAGAAATGACAGAAGAAAATCTCTGTACAGATAGAGGTGCACCTCCAATGTAGCAGATACGCCAACCTGAGTCGGCACAACAAGAGCTGCGGTCTCGAGGCCCTGATGAACAGGACGAGAGGTGGCCAGCCTCTCGATAGTATCCTCCGAACCAAAGTGATGAGATCCTGTCTTCATAACCATCATGAAAACAGATCAAAACAAGGAGCAATTTCTGAGAATGAAGCGAAAATTCAAAGGAGGACAGTTTATATTCAAGGGAAGTCAATAAGCAACAGTTTTAGACAAAGGAATCTGATTAAGAGTTTTTCCTAATGTGATTGAGTACCTCTAAAAATAATCCTAATCCTGCTGCAGGATGTAGTGATACTCTAGTTCGAATACCACTACATAAACTCGACCTGCATGGGCCACCACTAAAACGTGTCACGACCCGCACCCACTGTGAGGGTACGAGAGCGTAACAACGCCCAGCCTACGCCGCAGTGTCGGCGGTAGAACGCTGTTCTAGGTCATGAACTATAACTAACATAATATGAATGCTCTCCATAAGGAGGCCAACACAGAGGTACAACTCAATCACAATCTAGAGATAAAATATGGCACGATAAAATAGATAAGAGAATCCTCAACCGAGGTACAACAGAAATGAAATACAAGTCTCAACATCTCTACAATATACAAACTCTGAATCAAGAACAACAACTAAACATAAAAGGAAAACAGTCTAAACTATCTATACTAAGCAAGGTATCGTCCTCAGCAGCTGCCTGAACCTCCCCTGGGGTCCAGGTCGCGAGTGTCAACTAGGCAAACTCCAAGTAAGGGTGCAGGGTGCCTCATCATCCTCTGTAAAATTTTTAACAGGTCCAGTCAGGACGGGAGCGAGCACAAAACATCTCACGCAGTTCATATCATGTTAGGAAATATAAAGCATACAATAGAGTAAGGTACATGAAACGCTGAAAGTAAGAAGTATATGAAAAACAGTAGAGATTTGATAACAGGAAATATCTAAATATGATAAATAAGAACTGTAAGCCTACTGTGATTTAGAGTACAATATGGTTATGTAAACGGTCTAAGAAAATACAATGGTAACTCCATTGTATGTGGGTGTACAATAGACATATACAATAGTTATACAATGTTGTACAATAGGATTTGATTACATAACCAATTCTACTCCCCCTCCCCAAATCAATACACAAGGATCTACTCCGGTTACGTTATCTTGCACAATAGTGTATAATGTTATACAATAGATGTACAATATTATACAATAGATGTACAATGTTATACAATGGATGTACAATGTTGTACAAAGGATGTACAATATTATACAATAGATGTACAATGTTATACAATAGTTGTACAATGGTCTATCCCTGGGACTCATGTGATACTGAGAGTACAATATGCACAAGGAGTATACAAGGATATGGGTATTCAATAAATACAATATGTAAGTGAAACGCACATCACAATATGTATTTAGTAAATACAAGGAGATAACATCTCAGAAGAAGATCCGTATAGTACCAATCCGTGATAATGATTGTGTCAACATCAAGTACAGTAATCTAGAGCAAGAATATAAATCCAGACAAGTATGAAACGGTCAGAGAATGTACTCGCCTCGTATCTGAATGTCTGAAGTAAATGTACTGTCCGAGATGGGGTACCTGACTCCTAGTTAGAGCAACACAAGTCAAGATGTACACAGGAAATGATAAATATAATCTACAATGCATCTGCATGCTGTCTAGGTCAAACTAGACTAAAGTCAACACTTGGTCAACTCCAATCAACTAGACTAGTCAAACTAGGTCAACTAGGTCAAATCCTAGCCCAACAAGTCTAATAAGTCTCACTTGGCCTAACCAAGCCCAGTCTAGCAATCACACACCAATCACAAGGCTATACAAGCCAAACACAAGCCATCACATTCAATATTATACATAAGAGAAAGGAAGCTAACATGTAAAGCTATGTGTGTGTGTGAACATGGAGGTGTACATGAAAAGAGAATTCAACACTAGGCCCTATATCACATATATGTATATATAACTATAGGAAAACTCTATTTACCACATTAACACATTTAGCCATGTATAGTATATATATATATATATATATATATATATATATAGAGAGAGAGAGAGAGAGAAGAGCATGTGTATGTGTTCATGGGTGTGTGTGTGTGTCATGAAAGTGCACAAGAACATGTATGTGTTATCATGGAATGAGTGTTAGGCAATGTGTGAGTGAGAGTGTCAATGAGTGAGGGTGTGAGGGTTATATAGTGTAGTGTGCATTGTGTGTGGAGTGATAGTGAGGCATGATAGTTGTGTAGCAAAGTGTCAATAGGAAGTTAACATTCACATATATGAGTTCTCATGTATCTCTTATTTAGTAAAACAAAACTAAATTCTAGTTTTATTCCTAACAAGGCTACATATATTACATCTATTATTACATTACATTCATGCTTGCATTTATTCATCATTCATTTATTCTCTTGCACCACTATATGTACCATACATTATATACTATGGAACCTACATATTTATTACAAGCCATACTTATATATGCTTACATTAGAAAGGATACTTACACCTCATACATCATTTATTTAAATATTTACTCATGCTTGCATTCTCTATTTAATTACATAATGTATATACATTAACATGGGTTAAAATCAAATAGAACTTTATATTACACACAAGGGTGCACAAAATGCATATGCCGATTAGTAACTCCTACTAATAATCAATACTGTGCCATCTCACATGAATTAAAATCTAGGATTAAAGTATGTTATAGATCTATGTGTTAGCTTTCCGAAACTTCAAACGGATCGCGTTTTCATTTTCGGAAATTCCCGGAATCGCGAAAACACCGAGAACGCGTTTGTCTTTCGTACAGCTGACACTCAAATAATTCTCCAGAAAGTTACAGAAAGAATTTGGCCTATTAATACATGTTTTTGGAAATCTAACTTCAATACGCTTGTTTTAAAAAAATGGAAGATTAAACCGAGCTTTGAGCTAGAAGTTATGATATTTCTAAGTTAGGGCTGAAATTAAAAACGTGGATAAAAATCATGACGAATTTGGGTAGTTTGAGACAAAAGAACACAAGTATATAACATAATATATCAAGAACTCACTCTCTACACTAATATATATATGAGACACTATAGAACACATCTCCAATACTAAAATATGAGATTAAACATGTAATAATTCATTCATACATAACAACAATACATAGTGTGTCCAAATTTGGGATTTTCCCATATGGACACAACCACAACACAAAGGACACTCCTATGACCTCCAAATAGACACGAAATGGACACAAATGGAGATGCAACCATGGGGGTCATTCCTATGGGTTCAAAACAGACCTATATGCATGAGGAAATGAAAAGAAGAAGGGATTTATACCTCCCGGTAGATCGAATCGAAGAGAAGCCTTCCCGGAGCGACACCGACACGTAGAGATTCCAAAAGGACACGAACGAGCTCTGAATCCTCCCAAACTTGGGTAGCTTCCTCCTTGGCTAGAATGGAGAAGGAAAGAAGAAGATTTGGTGGCGAAATGGAAGGATTTGGTGGAGAAATTGCTAGGGATTGCTTTCTAGGAATTTGGGGAAGAACAAGAGAGAGAGTGTGGATGAGAATAATGAAATGAACTTGAGCCTATCCTCTCCCAAAGTGGCTGGCCATATGGGGCTATTTGTCCTATTATGGTAAGGTCCAAAATGCCCCCACTAACCTATTCTATGAGTATTAGGAAAGGGGTAATTGGTTGGGGCTAAATTAGTCATTCTAAAGTCTCTAATCACACTAATCTTATCCATAATAATTAGTCTAACCGCTAACTAAAATATTTCTATCATGTGGACTAAATTTAATATCATGTGGGCTATACCTAACTAGTGTGTGGGTCCCACTAGAGTCAAACTACCCCCGGGTCCCCGTTTCAAGTCGGATTGAGTTGAAATTCGAACCCGACTCAAATAACCCCAAAACAATATCATAAATAATATAATGATATCAAAATAATTCAAAGAGGTCAAATACAAAAATATCCTTAGGCCAAAAATGATATTAAAATATCATAATCACATGGTTAGGCTCTAGGTCAAACAGTCTCTAGGGTTTCACTAGCAAAATGTCAAAACCACAAGTCTTGAATTTAAATAGTTTAAAATAATTTAAAAATTACTAAAAATCATAATATGAAATAAATATCATTAAATAATAATTATAATTATAAAATTTCAAAATTACCCTCATCTGGAAAACTGGCTGTTACAATCTTACCCACCTTATAAAAATTTCGTCCTCGAAATTAAGATGATCGTACCCTTTTCTATGCCGAACATAGACAAGGGTCAATCACTAGTCAATTTCCTCAACATCCTAGTACTTGGTCATCAGCTGGTCAACTTCTTAGGACTTTTACCTATGCTAGCTACCTAGTGTTGGCAACTAGGGATTAGCAAAGAAAACTCTATAATAGACTAGCTCTTAACTTCCAAATCCTATCAAGTCACCCATAACTAATTACCCACAAGCTAAGCACACCAATCCCAAATACCACATATATATATATGCTCAAGAACAACAACCCATCACATATAACCTAAGTATATCATCTTTATATATAGACCTCTTAGTCCTAGGTGAAACTACAACTATGCTCAAGGGCAGGCTCTGGTTACTGGGTGCCTTACTGGAAGGGTAAAGGAAAACAATAAATAATCATCAAGGTTGAATGGCATACTAACATCCTATACGTAACTGGTTGGTATCATAATAACAGAGAATTATCTGCAATGGGTTACTATTCTAGCACCAATGCTAACTATCACCTCTAGGGTACAGACACTCTACAAGTCACCATATCTATATACTATAAAGGAACTACCTATGAACAAGCTCTACAATCTAAATATCCCTACTCCTAAGTCATTTATAACAACAAAAAGGGTATGATGTTTTAAACCTTCTTAAGATACAATCTGCTAATCATATGCATCTGTCCAAAATCATGTTGTCCAAAGTCTTCATCATGCTAGTGAGCAAGGCTACGATAATCACAGAGTCCTTGACTAAGGTACGTACCTCTAGGTTCATGGTATTTAAAATTTTCGTATAGTCGAATGCGACGGCGAAAACCTTAAATTCCCATACCCAAGAAATATATCTGAAATCTGACTACATGTCCTCACTATGCCAACTAACACAACTATCGAAGATCCTAGATCCCATGATTTAGGTGACCTAGCCCATACGATTCTGAAGAAAAACATCGTAACAAAAGAACAACATGACAAACTTAATAAATCAGCAAGGAACAGATGGAATCGGATTTCAAGGTAGTTATAAAAGACAATTGCGGAAATGGAATTGAAAAAAACGGAACTTGCTGCAAGATCTCCAACGGTCTGTGCATCCTCGACTGGCCTGACGATAGCTCGCCCTGCTAGTTTCCCCTGGTCTGCTGCTGATGCTACATGAATCACCGCTGCTAAGAGAAATCAGAAATGACGAAAGAAAATCTCTGTACAGATAGAGGTGCACCTCCAATGTAGCAGATACGCCAACCTGAGTCGGCACAACATGAGCTGCGGTCTCGAGGCCCTGATGAACAGGACGAGAGGTGGCCAGCCTCTCGATAGTATCCTCCGAACCGAAGTGATGAGATCCTGTCTTCATAACCATCGTGAAAACAGATCAAAATAAGAAGCAATTTCTGAGAATGAAGCAAAAAGTCAAAGGAGGACAGTTTATATTCAAGGGAAGTCAATAAGCAACAATTTTAGACAAAGGAATCTGATTAAGAGTTTTTCCTAATGTGATTGAGTACCTCTAAAAATAATCCTAATCCTGTTGCAGGATGTAGTGATACTCTAGTTCGAATACCACTATATAAACTCGACCTGCATGGGCCACCACTAAAAACGTGTCACGACCCGCACCCACTGTGAGGGTACGAGAGCGTAACAACGCCCAGCCTACGCCGCAATGTCGGCGGTAGAACTCTGTTCTAGGTCATGAACTATAACTAACATAATATGAATGCTCTCCATAAGGAGGCCAACACAGAGGTACAACTCAATCACAATCTAGAGATAGAATATGGCACGATAAAATAGATAAGAGAATCCTCAACCGAGGTACAACAGAAATAAAATACAAGTCTCAACATCTCTACAATATACAAACTCTGAATCAAGAACAACAACTAAACATAAAAGGAAAACAGTCTAAACTATCTATACTAAGCAAGGTATCGTCCTCAGCAGCTGCTTGAACCTCCCTTGGGGTCCAGGTCGCGAGTGTCAACTAGGCAAACTCCAAGTAAGGGTGCAGGGTGCCTCATCATCCTCTGTAAAATTTTTAACAGGTCCAGTCAGGACGGGAGCGAGCACAAAACATCTCACGCAGTTCATATCATGTTAGGAAATATAAAGCATGCAATAGAGTAAGGTACATGAAACGCTGAAAGTAAGAAGTATATGAAAAACAGTAGAGATTTGATAACAGAAAATATCTAAATATGATAAATAAGAACTGTAATCCTACTGTGATTTAGAGTACAATATGGTTATGTAAACGGTCTAGGAAAATGCAATGGTAACTCCATTGTACGTAGGTGTACAATAGACATATATAATAGTTATACAATGTTGTACAATAGGATTTGATTACATAACCAATTCTACTCCCCCTCCCCAAATCAATACACAAGGATCTACTCCGGTTACGTTATCTTGCACAATAGTGTACAATGTTATACAATAGATGTACAATATTATACAATAGATGTACAATGTTATACAATAGATGTACAATGTTATACAATGGATGTACAATATTATACAATAGATGTACAATGTTATATAATAGTTGTACAATGGTCTATCCATGGGACTCATGTGATACTGAGAGTACAATATACATAAGGAGTATACAAGGATATGGGTATTCAATAAATACAATATGTAAGTGAAACGCACATCACAATATGTATTTAGTGAATACAAGGAGATAACATCTCAGAAGAAGATCCGTATAGTACCAATCCGTGATAATGATCGTGTCAGCATCAAGTACAGTAATCTAGAGCAAGAATATAAATCCAGACAAGTATGAAACGGTCAGAGAATGTACTCGGCTCGTATCTAAATGTCTGAAGTAAATGTACTGTCCGAGATGGGGTACCTGACTCCTAGTTAGAGCAACACAAGTCAAGATGTACACAGGAAATGATAAATATAATCTACAATGCATCTGCATGCTGTCAAGGTCAAACTAGTCTAAAGTCAACACTTGGTCAACTCCAGTCAACTAGACTAGTCAAACTAGGTCAACTAGGTCAAATCCTAGCCCAACAAGTCTAATAAGTCTCACTTGGCCTAACCAAGCCTAGTCTAGCAATCACACACCAATCACAAGGCTATACAAGCCAAACACAAGCCATCACATTCAATATTATACATAAGAGAAAGGAAGCTAACATGTAAAGCTATGTGTGTGTGTGAACATGGAGGTGTACATGAAAAGGGAATTCAACACTACGCCCTATATCACATATATGTATATATAACTATAGGAAAACTCTATTTACCACATTAACACATTTAGCCATGTATAGTATATATATATATATATATATATATATATATATAGAGAGAGAGAGAGAGAGAGAGAGAGAGAGAGAGAGAAGAGCATGTGTATGTGTTCATGGGTGTGTGTGTGTGTCATGAAAGTGCACAAGAACATGTGTGTGTTATCATGGAATGAGTGTTAGGCAATGTGTGAGTGAGAGTGTCAATGAGTGAGGGTGTGAGGGTTATATAGTGTAGTGTGCATTGTGTGTGGAGTGATAGTAAGGCATGACAGTTGTGTAGCAAAGTGTCAATAGGAAGTTAACATTCACATATATGAGTTCTCATGTATCTCTTATTTAGTGAAACAAAACTAAATTCCAGTTTTATTCCTAATAAGGCTACATATATTACATCTATTATTACATTACATTCATGCTTGCATTCATTCATCATTTATTTATTCTCTTGCACCACTATATGCACCATACATTACATACTATGGAACCTACATATTCATTACAAGCCATACTTATACATGCTTACATTAGATAGGATACTTACACCTCATACATCATTTATTTAAACATTTACTCATGCTTGCATTCTCTATTTAATTACATAATGTATATACATTAACATGGGTTAAAATCAAATAGAACATTATATTACACACAAGGGTACACAAAATGCATATGTCGAATAGTAACTCATACTAATAATCAATACTGTGCCATCTCAGCATGAATTAAAATCTAGGATTAACGTATGTTATAGATCTATATGTTAGCTTTCCGAAACTTCAAACATATCGCATTTTCGTTTTCGGAAAACTCCCGGAATCGCGAAAACACCGAGAACGCGTGTGTCTTTCGTACAGCTGACACTCAACTAATTCTCCAGAAAGTTATAGAAAGAATTAGTCCTATTAATATATGTTTTTGGAAAGCTAACTTCAATACGCTTCTTTTAAAAAAAACAGGAGATTAAACCGAGCTTTGAGTTAGAAGTTATGACATTTCTAAGTTAGGGCTGAAATTAAAAACGTGGATAAAAATCATGACGGATTTGGGTAGTTTGAGACAAAAGAACACAAGTATATAACATAATATATCAAGAACTCACTCTCTACACTAATATATATATATATGAGACACTATAGAACACATCTCCAATACAAAAATATGAGATTAAATATGTAATAATTCATTCATACATAACAACAACACATAGTGTGTCCAAATTTGGGATTTTCCCACATGGACACAACCACAACACAAAGGACACTCCTATGACCTCCAAATAGACACGAAATGGACACAAATGGAGATGCAACCATGGGGGTCATTCCTATGGGTTCAAAATAGACCTATATGTATGAGGAAATGAAAAGGAGAAGGGATTTATACCTCCCGGTAGATCGAATCGAAAAGAAGCCTTCCCGGAGCGACACCGACACGTAGAGATTCTAAAAGGACACGAACGAGCTCCGAATCCTCCCAAACTTGGGTAGCTTCCTTCTTGGCTAGAATGGAGAAGGAAAGAAGAAGATTTGGTGGCGAAATGGAAGGATTTGGTGGAGAAATTGCTAGGGATTGCTCTCTAGGAATTTGGGGAAGAACAAGAGAGAGAGTGTGGATGAGAATAATGAAATAAACTTGAGCCTATCCTCTCCCAAAGTGACTGGCCATATGGGGCTATTTGTCCTATTATGGTAAGGTCTAAAATGCCCCCACTAACCTATTCTATGAGTATTAGGAAAGGGATAATTGGTTAGGGCTAAATTAGTCATTCTAAAGTCTCTAATCATACTAACCTTATCCATAATAATTAGTCTAACCTCTAACTAAAATATTTCTATCATGTGGACTAAATTTAATATCATATGGGCCATGCCTAACTAGTGTGTGTGTCCCACTAGAGTCAAACTACCCCCGGGTCCCCATTTCAAGTCGGATTGAGTTGAAATTCGAACCCGACTCAAATAACCCCAAAACAATATCATAAATAATAAAATGATATCAAAATAATTCAAAGAGGTCAAATGCAAAAATATCTTTAGGCCAAAAATGACATTAAAATATCATAACGTCAAAACCACAAGTCATGAATTTAAATAGTTTAAAATAATTTAAAAATCACTAAAAATCATAATATGAAATAAATATCATTAAATAATAATTATAATTATAAAATTTCAAAATTACCCTTATCTGGAAAACTGGATGTTACACCGCCAGTGCTTGGCCTTTGACAGACTTTTGCGGAACATATACCATGTCATATTGGGCTAACAGAATAGCCCATGTAGCCAGCCGAGAATTGAGTGTGCTAGGCTTCTTCATCAGTACCCAAAGAGGATTAATAACTCGGGATATGACATAAATAGTTTGACCAATGATGTAATGCCGAGTCTTCTGAACAGCAAACATAAGAGCTAGGCATTCCTTTTCGACCAGACTATACCAGTGTTCGGCACCAATCATTGTAGGACTGAGATAATAGATAGCTTGTTCGTGGCCTTCTTTATTCTTTTGGGCAAGTAAAGCACCCAAAGAATGGTATATCAGGGATTGGTGGCACCAAGACTGGTGGATTCATGAGATACCGTTTTATGTTGTCAAATGCTCGTTGACATTCTTCGGTCCAAACGAAAGATACACCCTTCTTCATTAGTTGAGTAAATGGTCTGCAACGTCCAGACAGATTCGAAATGAATCTCCTGATGTATGCAAGTCGACCTTGGAATCCTCGTAGCTCTTTTAGGTTGCGTAGAGGACGCATCTCTTGAATAGCTTTGATCTTCTCGGGATCCACGTGTATACCCTTAGAGGTAATGACGAAGTCGAGAAATTTGCCACTAGAGACACCCAAGAATAACTTGGTGGGATTCATTTTGAGTTGGTATTGGCGCATGAGGTTGAAGATAGTTCTCAAGTCTTGGATGTGATCTTCCTTTAGACGACTTTTGACAGCAATATCATCGACGTAGCATTCGACAGTCTTACACAGATGATCTCGAAAGATGGTACTCATGGCTTGTTGGTAAGTTGCACCAGCATTCTTGAGATCGAATGGCATTACAGTATAGCAGTAAACTCCGCGAGGAGTGCGGAAAGAAGTATGCTTTTCATCTTCAGGATTCATCCCAATTTGATTGTATCCGGAGAATCCATCCATGAAAGATATTCTTTCGAACTCACAGGTGTTGTCGATCATAACGTCCGTGATAGGGAGAGGAAATTCATCTTTTGGACATGCTTCATTACGATCCCGAAAGTCGATGCAGACTTGAACTTTGCCAGTTTTCTTTAGAACTGGGACAACATTGGCTACCCAATCAGGATGCTGTTCTTCTTGGATAAAGCCACAAGCGATGAGCTTCTTGACTTCATCGTCGATTGCGTCCATCATTTCTGGCTTGAAGCACCATTGTTGCTGTTTGACCGATTTTGCATTTGGCAGAATATTTAATTTGTGAGTAGCAACTTTAGGATCTAGACCTGGCATGTCTTCATAGCTCCAGGCAAAGATATCAATGTATTCCTGAATAAGAAGAATTAATTCTTGCTTATCTGTCTCTGGAAGGTTCTTGCTGATGAATATTGGACGAGGTGACCCGCTCTCTCCTACATCAATTTAAACTAATTGATCTTCAGTAGGAGGTTCCCTTTGTTCGAATCGGAGTTCCCATTGGGTATCCATTCGTTGAGCCCAAGGATCTGTTTCAGGACTTTCTTCAATATCCTCGTCATAGCCTCCTAGAAGTTCGACGGAGACCATGTTAGAAGATACAGTCAATCGATGAACTTGACCGATGCTGGTGTCAGAATCCCATGATCTGGAATCAGAAGAGTTAGAGCGCTCCTCGCTATCGGATTCAGAGGCTGCTGGGGATAATACTGGGGGTGAAGAATATCCGAGACCGCTTTTAGTCCTGCTATAGTACATTTCTGACTTTCCTTTCGGCACAGCCGTACGGATAGGAGTTTTTCTACCCTTACCGTAGTTGAGGCCATTCTTGAAGTCATAACCCATCTTTCGGATGATGTCTTTTGATTGTTGACTGTAACGACGGAGTTGAAAATGCCCCGTATCATTACTTTTGCTATCATCCATATAGCTGAATTGTTGTTCCGGTCCTTTACTAAAAAGTATAGGACTCTCGCCTTTCTTACGAGCGGGAACAATACGATATCAATCCTTTGGGTGTTCAAATAAGACTTCTATTTGAAGAGATTGCACAACTCCTATCGTAAATGATTGAAAGCTATCTAACATATCCAAATAGCACTTAGCATGATAAATGACATCAGTATACTGGAAAGTAGATGTTTTTTTATTGATTTGTACATTTGTATTTACAGCAGGACCTTTAGCCTTAGCAGGCTTGGTCAGATTGATTACAAGAGGGGAAGAAGAAGAACGTGGAGGAGGATTGGCTTTGTTACGACGGAGGTCGATAACAAGCGGCTCAGAGGAGGTAAGCTCCCTTTTATCCTTGTTATGAGATAAATCTATAACAAGCAGCTCAGAAGAGGTGAGCTGCCTTTTTTCCTTGTTACGACGTAAGTCTATAACAAGTGGCTCAGAAGAGGTGAGCTCCCTTTGATCCTGACCATCATCAGCTGGTTGCTTCTGGACTGTCAAGTGAATAGCCAGTGGCTTGGAGGACTGAGGACGAGAAACACGCCCTTTGACAGGTATGATGAGGGTGTCATTAGGTACTTCTTGTTCTTCTTTAGTATCCAGAGACAGCACTACCTTCATGAATTCATTCTTGTACATACGAGCATCGTTGCAGTATGCTTCAACGCCTTTAAAAGGATAGAGATCAGCAACCTCCTTTTGCACCTTTCCATTATCATCGACATATTTGAAACATTGATGGAGAGTTGAAGGAACAATGTTATGCTCATGCAGGAATGGTCTTCCCAATAAAGCATTGTAAGAACAACCATGATTGTCAATGATGTAGAAGGTCACCTTTGTGCGAAGATTGCCTATTTGGCATTTTAGGCGAATCTTGCCCAGAGGTTCACTTCTTCCCTGATTTAACCCAAGGATGGTGGTGATTGTACTGGAAAGACTATGCATTGGGATCTTCAATGCATCCAACATTGTCTTTGGCATGATGCTGAGAGCAGACCCTGGATCTATCAGAATACGATCGACTTTCATCGAGTCGACATATCCTGTATAGTAGAGAGAATGGTCGTGCCTATTGTCTTCCATCAGCATGTCGTCCTGTGTGAAAGTTATATTTGGAATTAACTCCAACACAATATGACAATGGAGACCAGAGACTGGTTTTTCTTTCGGCTTCTTTAGCAGGGCTAGATAGGTTTCTGCATGCATAAGAGCCTCACTCAGAGTTTCTCGAGTCTCTTTAGAGAGGCGCAAGAGCTTGAAGATGGACAGCCGGGCCGATGTATTGGCCAACTGAGCCAAGATATCAAAGTTGTAAGGCTTTTCAAGTCCGAAAGCAGATAACTTTTTCAAAGGTTTGTCGAAGCAGACTTGTTGTTTGCCTTTGTCAGCTACCGTCGGCTTGGGAGGAGTAGACTCTACAACCGGTGAGGATACAGTAGGAATATCCTCAGTAGAAGCAAGTTGTACTGGAGCAGGCTCAGAAGAAGAAGTAGGATTCTCTTGAGCTTCGGAGTAATCTTTTAGATAGGCTTTCCCTGATCTGGTGCCCAGCAGGATTTCCTCGTCAACTATGGGGTCAAAAGATACCATATTGCAAGTCTTTGTCTTGTCCTTGGAGCGGTCTTTCTTCTTGGAGGAAGAGGGAAGTTCGAACTCTGAGGCAAGATCAGGGTGGATCCACATAATCTCGCCATTGTCAAGAGACAAGGGGATGAGACCTTCACTTCGTGGAGGAGGGAGATTCTCAATCTCAAGAGTAACTTTGGGGATAGGAATGACACCATGCTGTACCATCTGCGGTGGAAAATCGCCGAATTGAACTGAGACCATGTTTACGGTAACAGTCTTCTCGTCTTGCTGTAGAGTGACAACACCAGCATTGACCAGCTCTTGAATTTTGCCTTTGAGCACGTAACATGCTCGAGTGGGATGTCCAATGAACCTGTGATAGACACAGTACTTAGGATGATCAGTCTTACCGACTTCATCGGGCTTCTTAGGATCTGGAAGCTGGAGCTTATTGCTTTTGATCAAGCAATCAAAGATGCTCACTGTGTCATTCTCGTCAAAAGAGTACTGTACTTTCGGACGAGGTTCCCTTGGTGGAGGTGCTGAAGGAGTAGAAGCAGGCGTAGGTGGAGCTACGTTGACCGCCAGATATTCTTTGTTTTTTAAATTGATATTCAAAGTTTCTTTCCCCTTGCGGTTGTTCTGGCAATTGCCACCACCCGATGTCTGGTGTTCATCCCGGTCGGGGTTAGACATTTGTACCCCTAGTTGCTTGAATTTGTCAGCGCTAACTTCAGCTGCTTTAGCGTTGACAATGAAGGATGGCCAATCTTGGAACTAAGTTGACCCTGTCCACATGCTGATGATAGGGAAAAGAATTGCCTTGCAGGTGTCTATGTTACAGTGGCCGGAGTTCCAGGAGGCATTTTTAAAGCTTCCCGGCGGAACCTTTCAATGAAACTCTCAGCAGTTTCACTGTGTCTTTGTTTGATTTTATTGAGGGCTGACATGGTCATGTCGTTGATCCCCTCATAGAATCGTTCCAAGAAGATTTGTTTTAGACCTGAAAAGGAGGTAATACAACCATCGGGCAAACTTCTGTACCAATCGTATGCTACGCCGGCTAAACAGCCAACGAATACCCTGGTAAGAAGAGCGTCATTTGGTTGAAGTTGGACAATCATTACCTCAAAGTTGTTAATGAACTGACTAGGAGAAGTGCTGCCATCACACAGCGAGATTGTTGGAATCTTGTACTTTGGAGGAAATGGAACTTCTTTCCATTCAACTGGGTAAGGTTGTTTGATCCCCAACCTCTGCAAGTTGTCCTTCTCTTTGAAGGCCACGAACTGAGTGCGCAGGAGTTTGACAGCTTCATTGGCATCTTCCACTGATATAGAAGGAGCAGGCTGAGTCACAGTATTAGGGAGAGGAACAACGTGGTAAGTACAACCCCCAGCACCTGATTGACTGGGTGTAGGTTGGATTTGTACGGGAGGTATTTGAGTAGATGCTACCCCCAGCCCTGCATTGACAGGCACCGACGATGCTATGATTTCAGGATTTGTAGGAGGTACAGTCGGTGGTACTGTATGCTGGGCCACAATAATAGAATGCATACTTGCAACCATTTCATCCATGGTCTTCAACTTGTCTTCTAGTACAGCTATTCGTTGTTCTTGACTAGCTGAACTGGAAGCATCGGGATCTTCAGTGACAACATAAGCTGTCACTTCTCTAGGTACAGTGGAGGACACTATCTGTTCTGAACTTTTGCTGTATGCATCGTAGTCGGAGAAAGAATCATCTCCTGAGTGAGAAGGAGGGAGATGACCGAAAGGATCTTAAAGATTCCTTTGACCGATTGTGTCTCGGCTTCGGGATCTGGTATGTTGGAATACTCCTTCAGAGGATGTCACGACCCGTACCCACTGTTAGGGTACGAGACGTAACAATGCCCAGCCTACGCCGCAGTGTCGGCGGTAGAACGCTGTCCTAGGTCAATCATCTATCAATACCAAGTACCTGTACAGTTTATACTCTCCGAATGGAGGTGACATAACAATATACATCTCAATCACATCTAGGGTAGAAGAACGAAAGACAGATAGATAGATAGTAACTCAAGAGAACAGTATCATAGATGAATAAGTCTAAGTGTATAGTACAACATAATATCCAGAACTGTCAACTCATAATACAAAAGTCTAAGAGTCTATATATCTCCACATCTCAAAATACAACTCAGAATGTGAGACAAAAAGTAAATATAGAAAAGACTGCCTAGACTAAACTGGTCTAGACTACTGGAACAACATCCTCAGCTGCAGGTGGATCCTGCTGAGGGTCCACAACATAAGTGTCATCTAGTCCTGCTCCATAATAGGTAGACACCAGGGCCTCATCCTCATCCTCTGTAATATTTTCAACAGGTCCAATCAGGACGGGAACGAGCACAATACATCTCACGCAGTGCATATCATGTTAGGAAATACGATACAGGCAATAGAGTAAGATACATGAACTGCTGAAAGAAAATATACGCTATAAAAGAGATAGCTGTAATAAAATATCTACTGTATATAGAGAACTATAAGTGACTAGTGATGTAGAGCACAAGATAGGCATGTGAATGGCTAGAATTTATACATGATTACACTACTGAGTTTGCACATGATTACACTACTTTAGAATTATTCACATGTCCACTTCTACTCCCCCGTTTCCCCAATCAATACACAAGGATCTATACAAGTTACGTTATTGTACATGATATCACATGGGGCCCATGAAAGGGTGCACATGATAGTATACATGAGGGCTCAGTAAACATGAGAGTACATGATCACATGAGTGCACATGAATAATGGAAGCATAGGAGTACATGATGATAGTGAAACACACATAACATGAAGTACCCGATGCTCCCGAGGGGGATAACATCTCATGTAAAGATCCATATAGTACCAATCCGTGTTACCAACGTGACAGCATCAAGTAAAGTAATCTAGAGCGAGAAGTAAAGCCTGAACAAGTATGAAACGGTCAGAGAATGTACTCGCCTGATAACTGAATGTCTGAAGAGGATATACTGTCTGAGGAGAGGTGTATGGCTCCTAATCAGAGAAATACAAGTCACAATGTATCTACAATGGTAAAAATAAAGTATACAATGCATACTACATGATTCTAGGTCAATCTGGTCAAAAGTCAACTCTTGGTCAACTCTAATAGCCAAACTAGGTCACAGGAAGTCATACTAAGTCAAATAAGGTCAACAAGATCAAACAAGGTCAAACAGGTTTAATCTAGGTTAAAGTTAACTCCTGGTCAACATTCCAATCAAACTAGTCAAATACTAGTCAACATGATCAATCTGGATCAAGTCTAGATCAAACTTAGACCAACTAAGGTATTGGTCAAACAAAGACTAGTCAGTTAGGTAATTAGGTCAAACATGGTCTGACTAGTTGAACTAGTCATTTATTAGGTCAATTAGGTCATGGTTTGACCAATAGTTGACTTTAGTCAACCATGGTCAACAATGATCAACTCTAAGTCAAAGCTAGGTCAACACTAGTTAACTAGTTAGGGTTTTAGTCAAACTAGTCAACTAGTTATTTTAGGTCATTCCTAGTCATTTCTAGGTCAATTAGGTCAAACTTGACCTAAGGTTGACTTTGGTCAACTTTCAGTCAACAAGGGTCAACAATGGGTTTTGGGTCATTATGGCTAGCCCCAACCATAGGCCAATAACCTTGGCCATAGGCCATAGTCTAGGTTTTCATATAAACCTATAAAAAGTCTCATATATATATATATATATATATATATATATATATATATATATATATATATATATATATATATATATATATATATATATATATAGATAGATAGATATACACTATCTAACCACCACCCAATATCCATATACCCAATATATGAATAACATATATAATATAACCCATATACTTATAATACACTATACATACATAAAGAGACCTAATACAATATACATATATATATATATCATCACTATAGGAAAACTAATACAAATATATATATATCAATATATATATATATATATATATATATATATATATATATATATATATATACCTATATATATATAACTCATATATATACTATATATAGATAGAGAGACAAAGGAAAAGAGAGAGACTGAATGAGAGAGAGAGTGAGACAGTGAGAGAGAGGGACAGAACACAAATGGGGGGGCTGTTCTCAGATTCCTGAGAACAGGAATCATAGCCCCCAACACATAACAAAATACACACACACCCTACACAAATACATACATGTATATACACATGTATATACATGTATACTACCCAAAAACTCATCCACACACTCACATATATATATACTTCCTATACATACACTGAAATACACATATACATATATAATTCACATCAAAATTAGGTTTGAAACTCGAATTTAAAAACTGGGGAAAATAACCCAAAATCTGGAAATATTTGCACTGTGCAGGGAAATGGGGTAATCCCAAAAACTCACACATAACCGAGCTATGGCTCGAATCCCTAGGTTGGTAATTGATGCCCCATAGGTATACGTGTCGTGTGTGTCGATGGGAGTCCACCCCGACACGACACGGCGTGTCCAAACACGTGAAAACCCAATCGGGTAAATCCTATATACACAGACACCTACTGTGTCGTGCACACGTTCCATACTCTCGTGGACACACCACGAGACACGACACGTCTCGTGGTTGTACACACGTGTCGACTAGGTCTAGGGCTAGGGTTTAGACACCCTGACACCTATCCAAACCGTGTCGTGTCCGAGTTCTAGGTGCGTATCAGAAGGGGTTTCACACACGTTCAGACCGCGTCGTGCACGCGGTCGAACACCTCGTGTTCGTGACACAGGACACGACACACCACGTGCTCGTGTCCTGGGGTTCGCCCTAGGGTCTACTACACACGTGTCACTCTGACACGTGTCCACGACTCGTGTAAGTGGGACACGAGACCCGTGTCAGAGCCAAAAACTCGACTGTGCAGTGCAGTGCGTGACCCTTGCGGGGACGATTCCGTGTCCGACACGACACGAGGTCATCCCAAACTTTGGGGATGACCTGTCAGTCATTGCCCCGTGTCGTGTGTCAAGTTTGACGTGTCCAAGTGGCGTGTCCAGTGAGTTATTAGTGTCGGGTAGCAGGACACAAAATGTGACAGTGTGCAGTACAATTCTCGTGAGTTCGTGTCCGATTTGGACACGAAAAAGGACACAACTCGTGCTCAGTCACTAGGGGTTAGGGTTAGCTAGGTCTAGGCTACAAGTCCATGTAATTAGTTTTGAAATTTATGAAAATCCTTTTCTTTGAGGTATTTCATCAAACACTGATTTTAGCCCTACGATACGTGTCCGATACGGACACCAAAACACATCAAAATCCCACCAAACTTTACCCACAGTATTGTTATTCCTATATGAATGTATTTATGAAAGAAAAACAGGAATTTGACTAGGTTTGTGAGAAAATACCTGTTGTGCAAATCCAAGGAAAAATAATGATAATGGGGTTGTGTGATCTCCAACTCGATGATGCCCAAGCTCCCAAATTCTGAATTTCTAGCTTCCCTTAGCTCCCTAGATGTTGTAGGGTTCCAATGCAAGAGACTAGAGTCAATTTGGATCAAGAATGATCAAGTTATCAAGGGTTAAAGGAAAAGGGAATTTTGTGGATTTAATTTCATGTAATTTTGTTCATGAATAAATCCATGGGGTTTATAACATGGGTGGGCTGCCAAGGGGGGGTGCCCTTGGCCGGCCAAGCATGGGGGGGGGGTGTCCTTGCCTTCCTTCATGGCTAAGGCATGGACTTTAGCCTAAAGGGTTCTAGATATTTTGATTTGTTTAAGGAAAATATCCTTAAAGTTAATATCTAGATATTTAACCCTTTATCCCATGACCAAAACATCACCCTAATGATTCTAGGTTAGTGGCTAACTTCTAGTTTAGGGTAGGATAGGTTAGTGACAAATCATGAGACCTACCAAGAATTAAATAATATTAAAAATCACATAATCACAAATAAAGTCTAGAAAATTACCAAAATACCCTTTTGGTCAAAAACCACTAATTTCATATTCTAAGCCTATGGCTAAGCTCTCATGGTCATGGCAACTTCTAGGTTAGAGAAAACTAGGGTTTACACTAAGTTATACTAACCAAAATCACAAAGTCATAAGTCATGACTTAGCATGACTTAGAAAATGGTTTAATCTAACTAAAATCACCAAAAAATCATACCATGACTAAAATACCACTAATAAATAATAAAAATAATAAATTTTCAAAAATCCCCAATTTTAGAAAACAGGGTGTTACAAGTCTACCCACCTTAAAATAATTTCGTCCTCGAAATTTAGATGGTCGTACTCCTTCTAGGTCAAACCTCCAACAATCAAGGACGAAGCCACTACCTAGGCAACATACAAGGTCAACAAGCAAAATATGGGTAGTAGACCTATACTGGGTCATGTCCAAAAATTGGCTGGCAGTTTTAGGTCATAAGGTGTTCTTAATTCAAATCGAAGCCAAAAATAACTCCATGGGGTAAATCAGGATGGAGCCTCGGGTCAGGAAAATCGTACTAAGCAAATGAGCACATGATGGTATGCCTGAGTGGGACACTAAGGTCATGGGTGTAGTATGTCATGTCTAGGTCATGTACGTGAAATCAGTTTTGAGAAAACAACTAGTCTTGTGCTCCAAATTTAAAAGTCACGATAATATGCCTACGATGATCACAATTTAGAGTGGGAAAGGTCTATGGCCTAAATTGAACCAAAAATCGTGATGAAATAGTGGTACCAGGGGAACAGGTTAAATGGAACAGTCTGCGGTCTCATCTAGGTGCACTAGTCATTCTAGATCAATACTGTCCTATGGTATCAAAACGTTCAAGCAATCTAAGGTGTCCTAATTGGGAAGGTAAGGGAACAACAATCATCAAGGCTATAGGGTCGTCTACCATCCTATATGAAAATGGGTTATTAAAGTGAGAAATCATTAAAGTTATCCTTCCATAAAAAGAAAATTGAAAATTTAGGTACAAACAATCACAAATAGATTTTAGTCTTGACACGATCTAAGTTGATCAATTTCAGGAAAAATAGAGATTTGGGCAAGATGGGAAATCAATAAAATTAAGTATAAGCACGAGCATCCAATGATGAAGATCCAGGTCATGATAAATTTAATTCAACTGGATACGAATACGAGGTTCATAGGCGATTAAAATAATTCTAAGGAGAATTGTCAAGGCTGTTGCGGACAAGATTCTAGGGCAAGTTTAATTATGTCTCCATCCACGTAGATTAATATATGAAAAAGCGAACCAAAACGCAATAGGTTGATCAGACCATCATGCGCCGATTCTGATTAGATAATATGTTAGTGGGTGTACACCCAATAAATATATCATGATCAAGCTCGAAAAGGATAAGCTTGTAAAACTTAAGGATAAATTTATAGCATAAGATATAAGTAAGGGTGGAAATGATGAAGAAAATACATAGTCCAAAATCCTTAACCAATCGGGTCAAGCATTCAAGATAAGGTACGAGGTTAAGTATTTTGAGGGTTCAAGCAGAACACCATCACATGCCAGGTCGAAAGAATTGAGCCAAGGTGGATCTCTAATTGAAATAAGAATTAATTTAGTATCATGGTAGAGGTTATAGTTTAGCCATTTGACCAGAAAATCATGTCAAGAAAATAGAGTACAAGGAGACGAATTTTAGTAGGACATGGAATACCTACATGTAGGTAGGCTAGTCTAGGTCTTACATGTGAAGTTTGTTGGGAGATAACAGCTAGTATTATACTCTGAATATCTAAGTCACGGTAAGGGACGTCCAATGATCTAGAATAGGAAGTAGGAGTTCAAGACGTGACAAATTGATGCAAAAATTGAAGAAGATCAATTTAACCCATGAAATAAAATTAATCAGGAATCTAGTAAATAATTTAGGAACACAGTCCTAAGGATAGATAGGCTACTAGATGAATATATTTAGGGTTCGATCAATCAAGGGTCAAGGTTAGAAGGTCTCAATAAAGTCTTGATTTGAGGAAATGTCGAGTAAGTCAGGTTTGGGTTACAGTCACATAGATTGGTAAAAAGAGTTTAAGCAAGATGCAAAATAGAGAGGACAGTTCATTTTAATGAAAGGAAATTAGCAAGAGGATTAGATGGCAAGAAACAGATAAAAGTTTTCTCATAATTGTGATTGAGTACCCTAAAAATAAAAGATATTAATCTAACACTAAGAAATTAAAATTAACAACTACAAATTTTTAAAATTATCAACTAACACCAGGATTCAAAGTTCTACAGTGAATCCTCCAAAATCAAATTCAATCGAGGGAAAAGGAGTTAAAATCGAAATTTTCAAATGAGATTCTCAAGGGTCATCCCAGAAATCTCTCAAAGTATCCTAACAGTGATTGAGTATCCACTCTCTCTAAGCCTATTCCTCAAATCCTATCGCAGGCTGTAGTGATACTCTAGTTCGAATACCACTACATAAACTCGAGACCTGCATGGGCTACCACTAAAAACGTGTCACGACCCGCACCCACTATTAGGGTACGAGACGTAACAACGCCCAGCCTACGCCGCAGTGTCGGCGGTAGAACGCTGTCCTAGGTCAATCATCTATCAATACCAAGTACCTGTACAGTTTATACTCTCCAAATGGAGGTGACATAACAATATACATCTCAATCACATCTAGGGTAGAAGAACGAAAGACAGATAGATAGATAGTAACTCAAGAGAACAGTATCATAGATGAATAAGTCTAAGTGTCTAGTACAACATAATATCCAGAACTGTCAACTCATAATACAAAAGTCTAAGAGTCTATATATCTCCATATCTCAAAATACAACTCAGAATGTGAGACAAAAAGTAAATATAGAAAAGACTGCCTAGACTAAACTGGTCTAGACTACTGGAACAACATCCTCAGCTGCAGGTGGATCCTGCTGAGGGTCCACAACATAAGTGTCATCTAGTCCTGCTCCATAATAGGTAGACACCAGGGCCTCATCCTCATCCTCTGTAATATTTTCAACAGGTCCAATCAGGACGGGAACGAGCACAATACATCTCATGCAGTGCATATCATGTTAGAAAATACGATACAGGCAATAGAGTAAGATACATGAACTGCTGAAAGAAAATATACGCTGTAAAAGAGATAGCTGTAATGAAATATCTACTGTATATAGAGAACTATAAGTGACTAGTGATGTAGAGCACAAGATAGGCATGTGAATGGCTAGAATTTATACATGATTACACTACTGAGTTTGCACATGATTACACTACTTTGGAATTATTCACATGTCCACTTCTACTCCCCCGTTTCCCCAATCAATACACAAGGATCTATACAAGTCACGTTATTGTACATGATATCACATGGGGCCCATGAAAGGGTGCACATGATAGTATACATGAGGGCTCAGTAAACATGAGAGTACATGATCACATGAGTGCACATGAATAATGGAAGCATAGGAGTACATGATGATAGTGAAACACACATAACATGAAGTACCCGATGCTCCCGAGGGGGATAACATCTCATGTAAAGATCCATATAGTACCAATCCGTGTTACCAACGTGACAGCATCAAGTAAAGTAATCTAGAACGAGAAGTAAAGCCTGAACAAGTATGAAACGGTCAGAGAATGTACTCGCCTGATAACTGAATGTCTGAAGAGGATATACTGTCTGAGGAGAGGTGTATGGCTCCTAATCAGAGAAATACAAGTCACAATGTATCTACAATGGTAAAAATAAAGTATACAATGCATACTACATGATTCTAGGTCAATCTGGTCAAAAGTCAACTCTTGGTCAACTCTAATAGCCAAACTAGGTCACAGGAAGTCATACTAAGTCAAATAAGGTCAACAAGATCAAACAAGGTCAAACAGGTTTAATCTAGGTTAAAGTTAACTCCTGGTCAATATTCCAATCAAACTAGTCAAATACTAGTCAACATGATCAATCTGGATCAAGTCTAGATCAAACTTAGACCAACTAAGGTATTGGTCAAACAAAGACTAGTCAGTTAGGTAATTAGGTCAAACATGGTCTGACTAGTTGAACTAGTCATTTATTAGGTCAATTAGGTCATGGTTTGACCAATAGTTGACTTTAGTCAACCATGGTCAACAATGATCAACTCTAAGTCAAAGCTAGGTCAACACTAGTTAACTAGTTAGGGTTTTAGTCAAACTAGTCAACTAGTTATTTTAGGTCATTCCTAGTCATTTCTAGGTCAATTAGGTCAAACTTGACCTAAGGTTGACTTTGGTCAACTTTCAGTCAACAAGGGTCAACAATGGGTTTTGGGTCATTATGGCTAGCCCCAACTATAGGCCAATAACCTTGTCCATAGGCCATAGTCTAGGTTTTCATATAAACCTATAAAAAGTCTCATATATATATATATATATATATATATATATATATATATATATATATATATATAGATATATACTATCTAACCACCACCCAATATCCATATACCCAATATATGAATAACATATATAATACAACCCATATACTTATAATACACTATACATACATAAAGAGACCTAATACAATATACATATATATATATATATCATCACTATAGGAAAACTAATACAAATATATATATATATCAATATATATATATATATACCTATATATATATATAACTCATATATATATAACTCATATATATATATATATAGATAGAGAGACAAAGGGAAAGAGAGAGACTGAATGAGAGAGAGAGTGAGACAGTGAGAGAGAGGGACAGAACATAAATGGGCGGGGGCTGTTCTCAGATTCCTGAGAACAGGAATCATAGCCCCCAACACATAACAAAATACACACACACACCCTACACAAATACATACATGTATATACACATGTATATACATGTATACTACCCAAAAACTCATCCACACACTCACATACATATATACTTCCTATACATACACTGAAATACACATATACATATATAATTCACATCAAAATTAGGTTTGAAACTCGAATTTAAAAACTGGGGAAAATAACCCAAAATCTGGAAATATTTGCACTGTGCAGGAAAATGGGGTAATCCCAAAAACTTACACATAACCGAGCTATGGCTCGAATCCCTAGGTTGGTAATTGATGCCCCATAGGTATACGTGTCGTGTGTGTCGATGGGAGTCCACCCCGACACGACACGGCGTGTCCAAACACGTGAAAACCCAATCGGGTAAATCCTATATACACTGACACCTACTGTGTCGTGCACACGTTCTATACTCTCGTGGACACACCACGAGACACGACACGTCTCGTGGTTGTACACACGTGTCGATTAGGTCTAGGGCTAGGGTTTAGACACCCTGACACGTATCCAAACCGTGTCGTGTCCGAGTTCTAGGTGCGTATCAGAAGGGGTTTCACACACGTTCAGACCGCGTCGTGCACGCGGTCGAACAGCTCGTGTTCGCGACACAGGACACGACACACCACGTGCTCGTGTCCTGGGGTTCGCCCTAGGGTCTACTACACACGTGTCACTCTGACACGTGTCTACGACTCGTGTAAGTGGGACACGAGACCCGTGTCAGAGCCAAAAACTCGACTGTACAGTGCAGTGCGTGACCCTTGCGGGGACGATTTCGTGTCCGACATGACACGAGGTCATCCCAAACTTTGGGGATGACCTGTCAGTCATTGCCCCGTGTCGTGTGTCAAGTTTGACGTGTCCAAGTGGCGTGTCCAGTGAGTTATTAGTGTCGGGTAGCAGGACACAAAATGTGACAGTGTGCAGTACAATTCTCGTGAGTTCGTGTCCAATTTGGACACGAAAAAGGACACAACTTGTGCTCAGTCACTAGGGGTTAGGGTTAGCTAGGTCTAGGCTACAAGTCCATGTAATTAGTTTTGAAATTTATGAAAATCCTTTTCTTTGAGGTATTTCATCAAACACTGATTTTAGCCCTACGATACGTGTCCGATACGGACACCAAAACACATCAAAATCCTACCAAACTTTACCCACAGTATTGTTATTCCTATATGAATGCATTTATGAAAGAAAAACAGGAATTTGACTAGGTTTGTGAGAAAATACCTATTGTGCAAATCCAAGGAAAAACAATGATAATGGGGTTGTGTGATCTCCAACTCGATGATGCCCAAGCTCCCAAATTCTGAATTTCTAGCTTCCCTTAGCTCCCTAGATGTTGTAGGATTCCAATGCAAGAGACTAGAGTCAATTTGGATCAAGAATGATCAAGTTATCAAGGGTTGAAGGAAAAGGGAATTTTGTGGATTTAATTTCATGTAATTTTGTTCATGAATAAATCCATGGGGTTTATAACATGGGTGGGCTGCCAAGGGGGGTGCCCTTGGCCGGCCAAGCATGGGGGGGGGGTGTCCTTGCCTTCCTTCATGGCTAAGGCATGGACTTTAGCCTAAAGGGTTCTAGATATTTTGATTTGTTTAAGGAAAATATCCTTAAAGTTAATATCTAGATATTTAACCCTTTATCCCATGACCAAAACATCACCCTAATGATTCTAGGTTAGTGGCTAACTTCTAGTTTAGGGTAGGATAGGTTAGTGACAAATCATGAGACCTACCAAGAATTAAATAATATTAAAAATCACATAATCACAAATAAAGTCTAGAAAATTACCAAAATACCCTTTTGGTCAAAAACCACTAATTTGATATTCTAAGCCTATGGCTAAGCTCTCATGGTCATGGCAACTTCTAGGTTAGAGAAAACTAGGGTTTACACTAAGTTATACTAACCAAAATCACAAAGTCATAAGTCATGACTTAGCATGACTTAGAAAATGGTTTAATCTAACTAAAATCACCAGAAAATTATACCATGACTAAAATACCACTAATAAATAATAAAAATAATAAATTTTCAAAAATCCCCAATTTCAGAAAACAGGGTGTTACAGAGGATTCTTGGAGTAGATCCAAATACCGCTGGCTTGGCTTGCGAGGCTTGCCATGCTTGGAGCACTTCCTACCGCCAGTGTCTCTGGAAGTCATGTTGACAGAAGCGTACAAAACTTCGTCTTCATCTTCTGACATAGGTTCAGAGTTTATAAAGTTCAGACGATCGAAGACAGATCATTTTGTTGTCTGACAACAACACTTGATGACAACCTTGTGATTACAATGGTGTCCAAGTGGTTGCACTGGAGATGTTGAGATATTGTCCCGTTTTTGCTTGAGGTATTCTCGGAGATCAGGAACAGTGACGGGACGAGAAGAAGTTCGAGGGATGTATTCTTTGACAACATTCGAAACATGGTTCCGCTTCTTCAACTGTTTTGTCCCTTGAGTGTACAGGGAAGTACTCATTTCATTGGCATAGGTGTCCGGATTTTTGATCCTGGAAGTTTGCTTCTGATGCTGGTTGGTTTTCGGCATTGGCTGTTTGCGTTTCACCGAAGTTGGTCGATTGAGATAAGTTCTTAGATCAGCAAACTCACCCCCAGGGGTTTCTGTCTGAGACACCAGCAATTTTCCCTTTCTTGAACGGGATATCTTGAGAGTTGGGAGATCTTGGAACTCTGCTACCGGAGTAGGCAAAATTCCTCTTTGATCAGTACACTTCCCTTTGGCAAGGAGAGAAGAAGAATCCTTGTGAGAGAGAGTTCTTGTACTGACTGGTGCCGAGGCACGTTCAGATTGATCTTCTACGGTAAAAACCGAGGAAGACTAAGAAAAGACCAAAGGGCCTTTTTCTTTGTTTTGTGAAGAAGGGTTAGCTAAAGAGCGTTTCCCTCTGTTGTCTTCCAAGTCGTGGGACGAGAAAGTTTGAAAAAATACCAACGGGCCTTTTCTTTTGTTCTGGGGAGGAGGAGGAATAGCCAAAAGACTACCCCCAGTGGATTGCGCAGGAGCAACAGGGTGCTTGAGAAGAGGAGCAGAGCTTTTTTCCTTGCTGTGAGAAGAAGAGAGATTAGCCAAAGGGCTGTCTCTCTTAGACTGCGCTGACTCAGTTTGCGCATGGGTTGGAGTAGTTGTTGGCGTACTGGCAACTTGCGCATGAGTAACTCTGGCAGAAGCTCTTCTGGCCACAGTCTCAGCAACTTGCGCAGCAGGAGTCTTATTGCCAGAGTGTTTGGGTTGTACTCTGGTTGCTGGAGTGGTGGATTGTGCAGGAAGAGTTGCAGCCAACTGCGCCAGAGGAATAGGGGTCTTGCACTTTGACAGAGCAGCATATGAAGTAGGTTGTGCACTGGGAAGGGGAGCAGCATACTGCGCATGGGAAGTAGCAGCAGACTGCGCAACAGAGACAGCAGTCTTGGGAACAGAGGCAGTAGATTGCACAGCAGGCTGAACAGCAGAAGCAGTGGACTGCACAACAGTCTTGGGGACCCACACTGGGTGAATTTTGCTTGTGGCAGAAGTTGTTGCAGTGCGAGGGGTGGTCCTGGAGTCGATCATCGCCTCGTTGGCCGTCTGGTTGACCTTTACAACCAGCGTCTTCTGCGTCTTTCCGATAGACGCAACGTCATATTGAGTTGTCACTTCCTCGTCGGAGGAGAAAGTCGTGCCCAGTAAAGTCGCCATTTTTTTTGCAAAAACAAAAGTTGATCTTTATTTCAACAAACTTTGTAAGAAAATTATATGAATTCTGGGAAAGTACAACTATAGAAATCCGATCTGAATGACGATCGCTTTATCCTTTGGACGATGTGAACTTTGAAGACGGTAGCCTATGAAGATTGCAGCAGTACTTTGGCAAGAACTCTTGATCTCTGGTGATGATTTCTGA
>JANAVB010021798.1:38738535-38778535 GCA_029216955.1 Iris pallida
TCTCCAACTCTGAATGATCTAGCGCATGGCTGGGGTCCGAAACATATCTCCTCAGCTGAGATACGTGAAAGACATCGTGAACTCCTACTAGGTTGGGTGGAAGCTGTTGGCCCATTGGTCATATGGTCAACCTGATTTTAATAATTGATCAAACTCTGTCTCGATATATGAAGCTAGTCAGGATGTATCGGACTCTTGGACATGAACAAGAACAGCTATCTACATAGTTCAAGACCGAAGCTATGTTTGCCTGTTCGAGTCTGTATTTCCTTTGAGCAATGTATTTTTTTATTTTATTGAGTCTAGGAATACGTTGTACACCGAGTCGTACTGGCAAATAGGCTATTCCAAAATGTTTTCAAAATACTTTTAAAATATCCTTTGTTTTGAGAAACATTCATTTAAACAAAAGCTTTTAAAAAGGTTTTCAAAAAAGGTTTTCAAAAGTTATCAAAAACTAATTTTTAAAACCTGACATAACCCTGACAGAACTCGGCTAGAGTTCGGCTAGAGTTCGGTTGGTGGCCGTTTGATTTTTGAATTCTTTTAAACTTGGTACTCCTGCAGTTGCGGATTTGACCGAGATTTTCTCAAAGAGTTCTGCCCGAATTCTGTCCGAATTCTGCCAGAATTCTGTCTTTGGAACTCCTATAAATAGAGAAGGATTTCGATCTTTTCAACTCACTCATTCACTTTCAATCTTCTCTCTATCTAAAGCATTAAGTCTTCCAAAGAGTTTTCTTGAGCTTTAAATTTCAGATCCCAAGCCAATTACAATCCTCTAGTTGATTTGCCAGTGCGGTACGGTCTAGAAGTTTCTGAGAGATTGTAATCAGAAGGCTTGATTGAAGAATACCTCTTCACATTTGAAGTTGGACGAGTTCTTTGTATCAAAGCTCGCGTTGTTGAAGTTGCAAGGACTTCGTAAGAAAACTTGCGGTTTTGCCAATAGTGGATTTAACTGGTAGCAAGAGTTCTACGGACTGGATTAGTCCTCAACAGAGGGAAACCAGTATACATCGCTGTCTTTGCATTTGCATTCTTACCTCTGCCTTTACTTTACTTAGTTGTGATTATTATTCTGTGATCTTGCTGCTAACATTTTTTAATTAGCAATATTCCGCTGCCTACTCTATTCACCCCCCTCTAGAGTATTGTGCTTTACGATTTCGTTCCTACAATTGGTATCAGAGCGGGTGTTACAGGTAAAGCAAAGGTAACAGTGCAATTATTTATTCATTTTAATTAATTGTTATATAGATCACAGCACAACACATGGCAACTGTGAAATTCACAAGTGAAGGCCAGGCCACAAACAGACCTCCACTGTTTGATGGTACGAACTATACCTATTGGAAAACACGGATGAGTTTCTTCTTGAAATCTCTTGACTTTGATTTATGGTCTATTGTTATTGATGGCTATTAAAAGCCACCTCGTATAAATATTGATGGAGTTTTAGTTGAAAAACCCCATAGCAGATATACAGAGGAGGAAAAGAAAAAGGCCAGTCTTGACGCACGTGCTATTAACGCTCTATTTTATGCTTTAGACAGAACTGAATTTAACAGGGTGTCTATCTACACAACGGCTAATGAAGTGTGGAAGCTACTTGAAGTCACACATGAAGGCACGACTCAAGTCAAAGAATCAAAAGTCAGCAGACTTACTCAAGAGTATGAGGTGTTCAAGATGAAGCCCAACGAAACAGTTACCCAGATGTTCGAAAGGTTCTTGGATATTGTAAATCCTTTGTCCTCCCTAGGCAAAGAGTACAGTAACCATGAAAAGATTCGTAAACTCCTGCGAGCACTTACCAAGAACTGGATTCCAAAGGCTACTGCAATCATTGAAGGGAACGACCTCACAACTATGTCCCTCGAAGTACTCATGGGCAAGCTACTCACTCATGAATTGGAGCTACAAGATTTTGAAGAGCCTGCACCAAAGGAGAAGACGATCGCTTTCAAGGCTTAGCACAGAAAAGCTGCTGAAGGTGACTCAGACAGCAGTGAATCTGATGCTGAAGATCAAGCACTCCTAGCAAGGAAATTCAAAAGATTCATGAGATATGAGAAGAGAGCCAAAGAAAACAACAGCAGCAACAACTGGTATCAAGATGATGTTGTCTGCTACGGCTGAAAGAAGAAGGGACACATGAAGAAGGATTGTCCTACAAACTCATCATCAAGCAAGAAGAGCAACAGGTATGAAAAAGGGAACCTGAAAAGATCAACATCACGAAAGTATGCCAACACCAGCATATGGTATGAAAGTGAAGCAAGCGACTCAGAATACGAACAATCAGAAGACGCTGCAAACGTATGCTTTATGGCATCCGATCAGGTACCTACTGAACTTGTAGTTGATACTTATGATGACTTCACCTTTGAGCAATTAGGAGATGCCTTCAGTGAACTGATGGCTGATTACAGGAAACTGCGTAGCAAGTATCAGACCTCTAAGAAGGTACTCAAAGAGTACAAAGGTGAAATAGGTAGACTTATCGACCTACTAGCTGAGGTTAGAAATAATGTTAGTGAGTCTGGTGAGGTTTCTTCAATAAAGCTCTTATTACACGAGACTACCAAGTCATCTGAAGAGAAAGACAAAGTTATTGACCAACTCAAGAAAGAACTTTCTAAAGAGAAGAAAAGTCTTCAAAGTGCACAAATCAGAATGGAAACACTCACTTCTGATTATACTAAGTTGTATGACACTTCCAAAAGATTGGAAATTAGGTTAGGAAAACAGCCTGAGACTGCTGCTTCCTTTCCTAACACGTGTCACTTACCGAAAAATCGAAACATTCCCAAGCCAAACACTGTCAGACCTAACCCTATCAAACCTTTACCCCAAAAGGTTAAGCCCAAATAGGATTATAGGTATGCTTTCTTCTATACTAGAAAACCTAAACCTACCAACCATGCACACCACTCAGCTTTCAACACTCGACATGCAAAATGTTATTATTGTGGCCTCATTGGTCATATTTTATCTGTATGTAGAATCGGAAAGCTTGTTGATTTAAATATTTATGCTTGGATACCAAAGGCTAACATTTTAGGACCCTACAAGAAATGGATACCAAAAGATTCATCTGCAAACTATTTTGTAGGTGGAAGACCTTTCACATGCTAGAAGCAAATGGATCCTCGACAGCGGTTGCTCACGGCATATGACCGGTGACGCTACACTATTTGCAACACTGTCGAAGAAAAAGAAGAAAGGCTATGTCTCCTTCGGTAATAATTTGAAAGGGTATATTATTGGTATCGGTGATGTTGGTAAGTCTTCCAATCATGTTACTAAAGATGTCTGTCTGGTTACCGAGTTGAAACATAATCTACTCAGCATAAGTCATTTGGCTGATCATGGTTATGGTATCAACTTTGGCAAAAACAAATGTATTATGTTGATAGCTCAACTGGTAATACTATCTTTGAAGGTATCAGGGAAGACAACATATATGTTTTCTATTTGTTGGAAGAAACTAACATTTCAGGTAGATGCTTAATGGCTAAAAGCGATGAGAGTCATCTGTGGCATATGAGACTCGGTCATACAAATATGGACACAATATCAAGATTATCCACAAAGAAGCTAGTACGCGGTTTACCGGACATAACATTCAAGAAGGATTCGGTATGCAGCCAATGTGAAAAAAACAAAGCTACCAGATCCACATTCAAATCAGTAAACGTAGTATGTACTACTAGACCTCTTCAATTACTTCATAGGGACTTATTTGGTCCTAGCAGAGTTGCTAGCCTCAGAGGTAAACTTTATGCTTTTGTAATTGTAGATGATTTTTCTAGATACACGTGGGTATACTTCTTGACACGCAAGAATGATGCATTATCCGAATTTGTCGCCTTTTGTAAGAAAGTACAGAATGAAAAAGGTTACATGATCACTCGTATTAGAAGGGATCATGGTGGCGAATTCGAGAATGCAGAGTTTGAGCAATTTTGTGATACACACGATTTTGTACACGAGTTCTCCTGCCCTAGGACTCCACAACAAAATAGAGTTGTGGAACGTAAGAACAGAACTCTATCCGAAATGGCCAGAGTAATGTTAAACCAGTTTAGTTTACCCAAATATTTCTGGGCTGAAGCTGTCAATACAGCTTGCTTTGTTCTCAATAGAGTTCTAATTCGACCCAATCGAAGAAGACTCCATTTGAGTTATGGTTTAATAGAATTCCATCAGTTTCTTATTTTAGAATATTTAGCTGTAAATGTTTTATTCTTAATACAAAAGACAATTTGGGAAAGTTTGACGAAAAGATCGATGAAGGTATATTTTTAGGTTATGCGGCCAAGAGCAAAGGATACAGAGTCCTCAACAAACGAACCATGATCATCGAAGAATCAATCAATGTCACCTTTGATGAATTGAATCAAATGACTATCGATGACAATGACGAAGATCCAACTGTACCAAGTTCAACAACAGCTGATTCTCAACCAAGCTCGACACTAGCTGATCCTCATAGAGAAGATCCAGGAACCAGCTACCTTCAGAGTCTGCCGAAAAGATTAAAATTTACGGCTGATCATCCAAAGGATTTGGTAATTTGTGACATTACCAAAGGTGTAAGTACTCGTACATCCAGTAGAGATATTGTTTCTAGTGTTGCTTTTATTTCACAGCTAGAACCCAAAACTATTAATGAAGCATGTAGTGATAGTTTTTGGATAGATGCTATGCAAGAGGAATTAAACCAATTTGAACGGAATCAAGTTTGGAAACTTGTTCCCAAGGCTATTGATCGTCCGGTCATTGGCACCCATTGGGTATTCCGAAATAAACTAAATAAGAATGGTTTAGTGACTCATAATAAGGCTCGACTCGTAGCTCAAGGATACAATCAAGAAGAAGGTATCGACTACGATGAGACTTACGCCCCAGTTGCGAGATTAGAATCCATTCGCATGTTATGTGTATTTGCATGTTTTCATAATTTCAAACTATTTCAAATGGATGTCAAGAGTGCATTTTTAAATGGTTTTATTAAAGAAGAAGTTTTTGTAGCACAACCTCCAGGTTTCACAGATTTTAAAAACCATGATCATGTTTTCAAGTTGAAGAAAGCTTTGTACGGTTTGAAACAAACCCCTCGTGCTTGGTATGATCGTCTAAGCTCTTTCCTACTTGACAACGGTTTTTCAAAAGGCAAGGTTGACACTACACTTTTCATTAAGTCCTTTAATGGTAAGCTTCTTTTAATACAAGTCTATGTAGATGATATCATATTTGGATCTACTGATGAATCTCTGAGATGAGCATGATGGGAGAGCTGAAATACTTTCTCGGACTGCAAATCAAACAAACTGACAATGGGACGTTCATAAATCAAGCCAAGTATACAAAAGATTTGCTAAAGAAGTTCGATCTGGAAAATGTCAAACCTATTAGCACTCCGATGGCAACTTCAACAAAGCTTGATATTGATGAACAAGGCAAGCCGGTCGACACACGTAAGTATCGAGGTATGATCGGTAGTTTACTTTATTTAACTGCTAGTCGTCCAGATATTATGTTTAGTGTTTGCCTGTGTGCATGTTTTCAAGCTAATCCAAAGGATTTACATCTGTGCGCAGTTAAGCGTATCTTTCGATACCTTAAGGGCACTTCTTCTGTTGGCTTGTGGTATCCCAAAACTAAGTCCTTTGACCTTACTGGTTATTCGGATGCAGATTTTGCCGGATGCAAAGTTGATAGAAAAAGTACCAGTGGCATATGTCATTTCTTAGGCAAGGCTTTAGTCTCATGGTTTAGTAAAAAGCAAAATTCTGTAGCCCTATCAACAACAGAGGCTGAGTATATCGCCGCAGGATGTTGTTGTGCTCAGATTTTGTGGATGAAACAAACTTTGGAAGACTATGATTTATTTTATACACATATTCCTATTTTCTGTGATAACACGAGCACTATTAATTTGACTAAGAATCCTGTATGTCATTCTCGTACTAAACATATCGAGATTAGACATCATTTTCTTAGAGATCATCATCAAAATGGAGATATTGACCTTGTATACATAGATACTGAGAATCAATTAGCTGACATTTTCATAAAACCTCTAGCGGAAGATCGTTTCAATTATTTACGTCGAGAATTAGGAATTTTAGACGTCAATAATATTAATTAATTTTATTTTATGATTATATTTCAAATACGCAAAAACTGTGTTAGAGATGAGCCAATAAAGAGTCTGTCTGTCACCACAACTACGGTTGAAGCGAAGCGGTACTTAAGAGTTCCCCGGTGAACCTCCTCCAGTTGGGACAGTACTCCTACAGCTAATCTGAAACAGTCGCTGTGTAATGATATTTAACCTATAAAATAATATTAATTATGTTAATTGAAGGTTGAAATTACTAATCTTTGAATTAAATATTTAAAATGAGCCAATGAAAAAGAAAGTGTTCCAAACCAACCCCAGGCGAATTCGGCCAGACTTTGGACCGAATTTGGCCCGAGTTCGGTTGAGGGTGTCAGGTTATATAACAAGCACCCGAGAGCCTTTCTTCCTCATTGCTTCCAAACCACATCACAGCAGCAAGCAGCCGCACGAGGAGAACCCCAAACCCTAGTTCTTCACCACCCATTTTCTTCCAATCCAAGTGGTAAAATCAATCCAAACTTTAGATTCGTGCAGAGTTCTTCATTCTCTACAACATACTCCAATCTCGGGAGGTATAACTCCTTGTTTCCTCTCCGTTAAATTTCGTGCTATTTCCTTTTATTTGCACAAATGGCACCAAAGGGATTCAACCCCTTTAAGAGGAAGAAGACAACCAACCCAAGTGTGGAAGGTTCATCTTCGGATCCACCCACTAATTCCCTATTTTTGCAGTCCAATCTAGCGACGGTGCGTTCGACAGGTTTTACTTTCAAACCCTAGACCAAGCCTTACTGTGGTATGGAGACTTCTCCATGAGATCCATATGCACAGGCGTACCCATCAAGTGGACTGTATTTTCTGATCATCGCCATTTCTTTGAGGCATTAGGGTTACAGCATTTTGTTAAACTCTGTTTTCCCGTAGCAACTAATGCCATTAAACTATTTTACTACAATATCATATTAAACACTTTTGATGTAAGCACACGTATTGGAGGATTAGATATCAATTTCAATGATGTTCTCTTAGCGGAGATCCTTGGTATTCCCAACGAAGGTGAACCGCTTGTTGACATCACTGAGTTTGATTTCCCCGAAGGCACGACACTTACCAGTTTCAAAGCTGAACTTTGTGCACCTGATAGAGTTCGCTCTGGAAAGTTCAAAGCAAACAACTTGAACTTGTTTAATTATGAATTGCACCGTATCTTTTATTCTACTCTCCTTCCGAAGTCTACTTCGAAGGATGATGTCACGTCTCTTGAATTATCTGCTATGTATCACATTCTTAAGGGGATTCCATTTTCTGCCCCTAAGACCATTATTCAGATGATGGGACGTTGTCGTGCAAGAGATAGAAATCTCTCTTATGCGATGATTCTCCCACGCATCTTCCAGCGTTTCGACATTGACTTATCTACTTGTGCTCAAGACCCTGAGCCCAAGGTTCTCAAGTTATCTCATCGCAGTATGACTGCATCTGCTCCTCCTGCTGCTCCTGCTACTGCTCTACTTCCTCCACCTCCTCAGCAGTATGCTATGACTTTTGAGGGCATACACATGGCTCGCGAACGTGAGTTCTACAATGTCACCCGTTATTAGGCGATTGCAAATTCCTTAGCTGATCTTCGTTTCGCCCAGACTGGACATTCAGCCGGTTCCATCCCTAGAGATCCAGCTTTCTCTGGTTACCGCTGTGAGGATGAGGCTGTTCATGCCTACTTCCTGCCCGATAACGCATATGATTGGTACCGTTCTGACCGTGCTCCTCCTCGTGATTATGTCGGTGAGTTTTACACTGGCGCTCCTCCTCACCCTTCTGGCGCGGGTACCTCTGGAGCTGGTCCTTCTGGACATGCTGGTCGTCATGCTGATGATGACGATGAGATGATGATGAGGAGTTGTGATATGTTTTTTTTTGATGCTTAGACATTATCTACTGTACACTTGAAAATGCTCCGACATTCCAAGTTTTTTCTATTTTCAGACTTTATTATCAATATTTTTTTGAGGACTTGTACTGGATTTGTTTTATTTGATGTCATTTGAACATCTTTATCTGCATCTTTATTGGTTTATGATTCACATTAGTTTATTTACTTAGCATTTATTTATCTGCTTCTCAACTATAAACTGCCTGTGATATAATTCTTTGTTTATTATAAACTGCCTGAGTACAAATACATGCCTGTGATGTTATGCAAATTTTTCTTTACTAGTTCCATCATTTATCATGATTATTTTCTTGTGTTTTCTTCACTGTTTGTTATTTATGCATTGATTGCGGGGGAGTTTTTTACTCTTTTGCAATTATTTTGCTAAGTGACAACGGGGGAGAAAAATAAAGATCTAACATTTCTTTTGAGACAATGCAGGACATGAACAATTTTTGATTTTATTTCAAGCTTAAATGTTATATCATTCATAGTTTGTCAATTATCAAAATGGGGGAGATTGTTGGCCCATTGGTCATATGGTCAACCTGATTTTAATAATTGATCAAACTCTGTCTCGATATATAAAGCTAGTCAGGATGTATCGGACTCTTGGACATGAACAAGAACAGCTATCTACACAGTTCAAGACCGAAGCTATGTTTGCCTGTTCGATTCTGTATTTTCTTTGAATAATGTATTTTTTCATTTTATTGAGTCTAAGAATACGTTGTACATCGAGTCGTACTGGCAAATAGGCTATTCCAAAATGTTTTCAAAATACTTTTAAAATATCCTTTGTTTTAAAAAACATTCATTTAAACAAAAGCTTTTAAAAAGGTTTTCAAAAAAGGTTTTCAAAAATCATCAAAAGCTAATTTTTAAAACGTGACCTAACCCTGACAGAACTCGGCCAGAGTTCGGCCAGAGTTCGGTTGGTAGCTGTTTGATTTTTGAATTATTTTAAACTTGGTCCTCCTGCAGTTGCGGATTTGACCAAGATTTTCTCAAAGAGTTCTGCCCGAATTCTGCCCGAATTTTGCCAGAATTCTGTCTTTGGAACTCCTATAAATAGAAAAGGATTTCGATCTTTTCAACTCACTCATTCACTTTCAATCTTCTCTCTATCTAAAGCATTCAGTCTTCCAAAGAGTTTTCATGAGCTTTAAATTTCAGATCCCAAGCCAATTACAATCCTCTAGTCAATTTGCCAGTGCGGTATGGTCTAGAAGTTTCTGAGAGATTGTAATCAGAAGGCTTGATTGAAGAATACCTCTTCACATTTGAAGTTGGACGAGTTCTTCGTATCAAAGCTCGCGTTGTTGAAGTTGCAAGGACTTCGTAAGAAAACTTACGGTTTTGCCAATAGTGGATTCAACTGGTAGCGAGAGTTCTACCGACTGGATTAGTCCTCAACAGAGGGAAACCAGTATACATCGCTGTCTTTGCTTTTGCATTCTTATCTCTGCCTTTACTTTACTTAGTTGTGATTATTATTCTGTGATCTTGCTGCTAACATTTTTTAATTAGCAATATTCCGCTGCCTACTCTATTCACCCCCCTCTAGAGTATTGTGCTTTACGATTTCGTTCCTACAGAAGCGCAATCCTGTAAGCTACCTCTCTAATCCTGCCAAGTTTCTCGAACGGCCCGATGTATCTGGGGCTCAGCATCCCTCCTCGTCCGAACCGGATCGTCCTTCTATTAGGTGATATCTTCACTAGCACCATATCACCGTCTGCGAACTCCATCGGTCTGCGACTAGCATCGGCCTAGTGTTTTTGCCTGTCCTGAGCTACTCTGAGCCTGTCCCTGATCATCCTGACCTTCTCTGCTGCATCCGTGATCATCTCTTGTCCAAGCATAACTCTGTCCCTGACATCATCCGAAAAGAGCGGCGTAAGTCATCGTCGTCCATATAGTACCTCGAAAGGAGACATACCGATGCTGGCTTGTAGCTGTTGTTGTATGAAAACTCTACCAAGTGCGGATGGCTCTCCCATGATCCGCCAAAGTCCAGCACACAAGTCCTCAGCATGTCCTCCAGCGTATGTATCGTCTTTTCGGACTGCCCATCTGTCTGCGGGTGGTACGCCGTACTGAACTTGAGCCGACTGCCCAACTCCTCCTGCAAGCTCCTCCAGTAGTGGGACGTGAATCTGCTGTCTCTGTCCGACACGATGCTCACGGGTACTCCGTGCAAGCGCACTATCTTCTGCATGTATAGCTCTGCCAACTTCTCAGTGGAAAGTCCCACCTTGAAGGGTATGAAGTGCGCACACTTCGTCAGCCTGTCCACGAAGACCCAAATGGCATCCTTCCCTCCTTGGAAACGAGGAAGCCCTGAGACGAAGTCCATCGTAATGTGTTCCCACTTCCACTCAAGAATGGGTAACGGCTGTAATAGACCAGCTGGCCTCTGGCGCTCCGCCTTGACCTGCTGGCAAACTAGGCATCTCGAAATGAAATGTGATACATCTCTCTTCATCCCGTGCCACCAAAGATGTTCCCGCAAGTCACGGTACATCTTGTTAGCACCAGGGTGAATAGAATATCTCGATCGGTGCGCCTCCTGCAAGACTGCCTCTATCAGCTCTCCCTTCGGCACGCACAATCGGCTGCCATGCCTCAAGGATCCATCCTTTGCTACAGTGAAGTCATCCAGCAATCCAGCTAAAGCCTGGGCTTGAAGTCTGTGAAGGCTCTCATCTGTAGACTGTGCCTCCCTGATCTGCTCTATCAAACCTGACTGAATGTCAAGCGCCATCATCTGTATCACTGATCCTGGCCGAACTATCTCGATACCGAGCTTCTCCAGATCTTCCCGCAAATGCCAATCTGTCATCAGATACTATGCCATCGGATGCCTGCTCAGCGCATCCGCCACCACATTTGCCTTCCCGGGGTGATACTGTAAATCGATGTCAAAGTCCTTCATCAACTCCAACCATCGTCTTTGCCGCATGTTCAGCTCTTTCTGCGTGAACACATACTTCAAGCTCTTGTGGTCAGTAAAGATTTCCACACGCTCTCCGTATAAGTAATGTTTCCATAACTTGAGTGCAAAGATCACCGCAGCTAACTCTAGGTCATGGGTAGGATAGTTCCGCTCATGAGTCCACAATTGCCTATATGCATAAGCAATCACTTTTCCATGTTGCTGTAGGACACATCCTAGCCCCTTTCCCGAAGCATCGCTGTATATGGTGAAACCTCCAGATCCTGAAGGTAAAGTCAGAACTGGAGCGGTCGTCAGCCTCCTCTTCAGCTCCTCAAATGCAGCCTAGCAGTCCTCTGACCAGATGTACTATGTGTCCTTCTGTGTCAGCTTCGTCATGGGTTCAGCTATCCTAGCAAAGTCCTGGACGAACTTTCTATAATAGTCGGCTAAATCCAAAAAGCTCCTGATTTCTGAAACTGACGTCAGAGCCTTCCATGTCTCAACTGCAGCAATCTTCTTGGGATCCACCTAGATTCCCTCTCCAGTAACTACATGGCCGAGAAACTCCACTAGGTCTAAAAATAACTCGCACTTCGACAATTTGGCATACAATCTCTCCTGCCTCAGAATCCCCAAAACTGTCCGCAAGTGCTCTGCATGCTCCTCCGGCGTCTTCGAGTATATCAGGATGTCGTCGATGAATACTATGACGAACTTATCCAAATAATGGTGAAATGTCTTATTCATCAAATTTATAAAGGCAGCTGGCGCATTTGTGAGACCAAATGGCATCAACAAAAACTCGTACTGTCCGTACTTCGTGTTGAATACCGTCTTCTGAATGTTTGCTGCCCTGACCTTCACCTGGTGGTACCCGAATCTCAAATCTATCCTGGAAAACACCTTCGCCCCACTCAACTGGTCGAACAAATCATCTATCCTGGGCAAAGGATATTTGTTCTTAATGGTGATGGCATTCAACGCCCGGTAGTCAATTCACAACCGAACTGTACTATCCTTCTTAGGCACAAAGATCACTGGCGCTCCCCATGGAGAAGCACTAGATCGAATGAAACCCTTTTTCAACAGGTCATCAATCTGCTCTTTCATCTCTACGGCCTCCTTGGGGTTCACTCTTTAGCAAGCCCGGGATACTGGTGATGAACCCGGTACTAAATCTATGGTGAACTCCACATCTCTGTCAGGCAGAAGTCCTAGAAGATCCTCTAGGAATACATCCATAAACTCCCTAATGATAGGGTGTAGCGGTGCTAACTCCCCAACTGTCGCACAACAGTTCGGCTCTAGGCTGATCTCTGGCCCTGTCCTTCTGACATTGAATGGTGCTGTGCCTGGAGGACTGAACAGAATACTACCCTCATGACAGTCTATAGCTGCATGGGCATAGCTAAGCCAGTCCATCCCCAATATGATATCATAACCGGGGAGTGGCATCACAAAGAATCATCCTCTAAACTCTCTCCCGGCTATAAAAATAGAGCATCTATAGATAGCTCTAATGGGCACTGGTTTGCCTCCCGTCATTACTCTACTGATCTCCTCGGTAGGTGTAGCTACTAAGTGGTGTTTATGCAAAAACTCTAATGACAGGAAGATATGAGATGCACCAGAATCAAACAAGCGTAGAGCTAGAAAAGTATACAAATAAACATGACCTGTGATGACGTCAGCCAAATAATCTGGCTTCGAAACCTGCTCCGGCTCAAGGGCTAGACTATACGCCTTCCCCTGGGGTCCCTTCTGCTGCTGCAGATGTTGCCCAAATCTCTGCTGCTGAGTCGGGAGCGGCCCTCTAGGTCCCTTGGCTACTGGGCATTTCCGAATCTGATGGGTGGCAGACCCACAAACTAAGCACTGCTTCAACCTCTTTCTGCAGATGGAGTAATCATGCCCTGGTCTTCCACAGAAAGAACACATAGCTCCCTTCTGCTGCTGCCGGGTCCCGGGGCTCTAACTGGCGGGGTCGGGTGATGTGGTGTAGGGGAACGGTAAGTCTGCTGGTACGGCGTCGGTGCTCTCTGCTGGAAAGCCTGACGCTTGGACGGTCCCTCGGGGTGTACAGAAGCTGACCTCTTAGAAGACAGAAGACGCTCCTCAATGCTCCGGGCCAACTCTGGGCTCTGGTAGTAGTCAGTCGTACCGTTCGCCACTATAAGAATGCCAATGTCTGGAACTAGACCATGGCAAAACATACGTGTCATCTCCTCAGGGTCAGCAACTAGACTAGGAGCAAAACAGCTCAGGCGACTAAACTCTGCCGCATACTCATCAACAGAATGGTTCCCCTGCTGGAAGTTCTGGAATCGTAGCCCCATGGCTACCCTAGAGGTGGTCGAGAAGAATTTCTTTTTGAACTGGGTCTTGAACTGATCCCAAGTGGCCCTCCCTCTCGCAAATAACGGCTCATTCCGGAACCAAACTCCTGCCAAGTCTATCAGCAGAAATCTCGCTGTCTCGGCCTGGAGGTCATCCGACATCCTAACTCCAAGGAGCTTCCTCTCTACCGAGTCTAGCCAGTCATCTGCTACTACTATGCCCTCTGTCCCTGAGAACTCCTTGGGGTTCAGACCCATGAAGTCCTTGATCGTCCCCGCTCTCTGTCGTGGCTATACAGGTGGTGGAACTACGGTACGTTCCTCAGAACGCTCCATGCTCTGGCGGAGTAGGGTGGTCTGCTCCTGATGGGTTGTTAGGAACCCCTGGATCAGAGTGAGCAGTTGGTTCCCGTCGAGTGTGACGGATGCCTGGGTAGGTATAGTAATAGGTGGTGGTGGAAGTATCGGGTCCTGTTGGGACTGTGATGTGGAAGGTGGTGGATGCATCTGGATTTGTGGATTTGTAGAGTGGAGGAATGTGGTAGTTAGAGGTGGAGGTGTATCGGTCAACTGATCAGCTGACTAGATAGGGAGTGTGCCATTCTCAAGTGTGACGTACTGGGATGAACGAATAAGCACCATCTAATTACAATAAAAAGGACTTATAAGGACTCTTTAAAGTAAACAATCATAGACAAGAAAATCTAATTATAATAGCAAGCATGTGATGTATTTCCTATGTTGCAACCCTAGTATTCCTCTAGGTGTTCTAAGCGTCATTCCTAATGTTGTCTAATTACCTTAAGTTCCTAATTGCAGGTATGTTTGGTACAATAACGAAACCAAATAATTTAGTCAGAGACCTGTATGGGCCACCACTAAAAACATGTCATGACCCACTACCCAAATTGTTGGGCCGGGCCGAGTCATGTCCAGCCTGCACTTGAGATAAAGCGCAGTAAGCTGTTCTAGAGATAACCAGATAAGACTAAATGTGCTAACAGTTCTATAAGTAAATAAGAGTCATAAATGCTCCAAACACAAAAGTCGTCTCATATAGTAATAAGTCCAAGTACAAGTCTGAAATATAAAATTGGATACAGGTCCAGTTACAAAATATGTAGTCTAATACATGACTACACTAAATATCTCGAGCAACATCACAAACTAGACGAGATTCCCCGCAGGTACATCCTCGTAAGACAAGGCCTGGTCCTCGGCAGTAACTCCATAATATGGGCCACAGAGCAACTCCTCCTCAGTAAAGATACCTACAATGTTATCCTGTCAGGACGGGCACAAGTACTGATTCTAGCAAACTAAATATACGAAACATAAAATGAACAGGAATGTAAATAAACTGGAATCATGGTACATCATAATCTATCATGGCAAGGACACATATGTCATAGAGAAAGACACATATGTAATGTTTAAAACTGTAGCAGGTACGTGATCGTCAATAGGTGTAAAATGTACTGTGGTACAAGTATATAAAATGTACTTCCGTACAAGTAAAACAAGCGATAGATGTACATACGTACAACTACAGCTGGTGCGCCTACGACAAGGTATACATAAAATGTTAACCTTGCTCGGTACGTACGTACGAGTAAGGGGGCATGATCACTTACGCTACTAACAATTTCCCCATAACCCAGATTCTAATCATGTGAGAGATACATAAAGACTGTTCTAAGCATGGTATTAACTGAAAGTACAACATGTGAAAATTTAACTTGCTATCCCAAGGATCAGCATTTAACATGGTTGGATTCGCAGTTCATTGATGTAACAGTATGTAAAGTTTGTAGAAGTACTTCCCTCTAGCAAAGCAAAGCAGCGATAAAATGCTATAGATGCCTGGTAACTTGTCACTGTAGAAATAAATACATAACTTAGTTTTTATACTAAGTTTAAACACTAAGATACTAGGTGGTGCAACCCGACTTCCTGATTGGACACCTAGCCAAATGGTGACTTTAGCATAGGAGACCAATATAGGGTGACACAATACTATAACTAACTTTCTAGGGCCTTTATACCAGTGCAGGGTGAGGTTCAATACGACTAAAACTCAAATTAACACAAAACATTAAAAGTCGTAACTATTCAATAAATAAATCAACTGTACATTGTGTTCCAACAATTTTTGGGATAGGCAAAAAGCTCCATTTTACATAAAATAAAGTACCAATTGTTAATTATAGAAATTTATTATAGTTTTTTTGGAATTTATTAACCAGTACAAGTATTTTATAAAAATCAGTTTTCATAAGTACACAGAAAGTGAGTTCTGGTTTTATATGTCAAAACAGTGGCAAAACTGTAAATTAAATATTATAAATATTATGCTAAATTAGCTAAATTAACATAGTATCTAAATATTATTTTTTTCAGAATTTTAATAGCAATTAAAGTATTTTTAGAAATTCAAAAACAGCATGGTATACAACCTAAAATTAAATAATTAATTATCTGCGTATTTTGTCCATGTACATAATTTGAACCAGAGTTCAAATACAGGACCTAAGGCCATGAATCAAGTCCAATTTGACTTGTACAGGTCTTGAATGTGTGAAAACACATTTGAGCCCAAAAATTCATGCTAGGCTTGGACACCACATGGTTGCAGTACTTAAAATACACAAAAATACAAAGAGGTAAAAGTACATAATAAATACTAATATTTTAACAATGTGGAAATTATACATAGTAGTCATATAAATATGACAAGTTATTTACGTATAATTAAAGTATAATATATGTACAATATTACGTAAATTATAGAGGCTAAATATTTATGTATACATACATATATAACATACATATATTATACTTTAATATATAACATACATATATATATAGATATATAGATATATATAGTATATAGATAATATATTATATAGATATACATATTTTTTTTTATAACATAGTAGTCATATAAAATATGACAGTATATTTACATATTGAAAGAGTAATAAATATATGTACAATATTACGTAAATTATAGAGGCTAAATAGTTATGTATACATACATATAATATATATATAATATATATATTATATATATATTATATATATATATATATATATCTAGAATGATATATATATATATATATAAGGAAAATATATATACCAGAGACATATAGGTTATATATATACATATACATATAGGTAATATATATATATATATATATAATATATATATATATATGATAGATATATATATATAATATAATATTATATATATATAGTATTATATCTATATATATGATATATATATAATATATATAATATATAATTAAACAAAAGAAAAAAAAGAAAAGGAAAATAAAATTAAACATAATAGAGCCTAAGGCTCGAACTCGGTCACTGAGCGGGGGGGGGGGGGGGGGGGGTGGTTTTAAATTCCGCGCGCGCTGACCAGTAGGCCAACTCGGGCTCGCTGTTAGGAAATGGTTTAACTTAATTATATTTTGGTTTTAAGTTAACGGGTTGTAACCCGATAACATTTCTTCGTGTCCTGGCAGTTAAGGACACAAAGTACAGTCGAGTCCAAGTGTCCGGGTCATTTACGACACGAGTTTGCCGTGTCCACCCTTACCACTAGAGTCGTCGTGTGTTGGCGAGTCCCATAAGTGAAAACGAGACACAATAGGACGAGAGGCCAGAAGACACGTACGTGTCCAAGTCGAGCGGGCTATTGGTGGCAGCGACTGGGCGGAGGATGCGTCGTGGCGGGTGGCGCTTTGGTGGCGCTGGGCTCAGCTTGGTCGGGCGAACCGTCGACGGTGGTTGATGACGACGGCGACTACTGTGGAGTTGGCGGTGGGGTGTCGTCGGAACTAGGGTTCAGACGAGTTTAAATGGGGAAGACGGGGGCGGTGGTAGGCTGAGATGGGTTGTGGTGGTGGTGGTTGGTCGAGGGAAGTGAAGGGGTTCTTTTATAGGGGACTTAGGTCGGTCGGGGTTGGCTAGGTCGGCCGAGAAATACGGGGAAGAGTCGGTCGTCGGTCGGGCGCAGCTGGACGGGTCGTCGGGGGTGGGTGAAAAAGAATTTTGCAATAAGGTCCCTAGAATCTAGGATTTTACAATTAGGTCCCTTGCCTAGATAAATGCAATAATAAATTTGCATAACAGAATTAAAATAATTCACAATTTGCAAACAGCTATAATAACAAATTAACAAATTGCATAATGATATTAAAACAAATTTAATATTACAAAGTGATATTAAAATATTTCAAATAATTATAAAGTGATATATTTTGATTTAAAAACTATTTTAAAATTATTTTAAAATTCTAGAAAAATTCCTAAAATCATAATAAATTATTTTAAGGCTACATAGGTCATTTGCAACTAATTAACACTAATCAAATTAATTTTGAAAACAGGGGCTAACACATTAGCAGGAGAGAGAATTTCCATAGCTGAGCAGTTGGAACTATTAGCTGTTTATGGATTGGGCGGGCTGGTGGTGTAAATTTAGGCTTGTTTCGAAAGATGCGAGAAGAGTAGAGAAACGGTAGAAATGGTAGAGAGGGGGAGAGATGGCTCTGGAGAGTTGATATTAACTCGAACTCTCCAGGACATCCGAATCTCTATTTAATACATCGACATCATCTCCATGATCTCTGTATCGGAAATAAAGATTAACAAAGTAACTCGAGTTCATACATAGCTCTACAATATCAATTCATTTTATCGACGAAGCGATGTCCCTAGTTCCATTCAGGTTCGGTTCGAGGATCTTCGATCCCCTGTCGTTGGACTTGTGGGACCCCTTCGAGAGCTTCTTTCATCCATCAGTAGCACTCTTTGTTCTTCGTTCGAGCGAGATGACTGCAGCCTTCGCCAACCCCTGCGTCGACTGGAAGAAGATCCCCAAGGCCCACGTCTTCAAGGAACCTCCAGGGGAATTTTATTGTGACATTTTGTCATATTAACCATCTTTCTAATATTTACAGTATTTTTTAATATCATTTTCCAATTTATATTCGAATTTTTACGTTAATTTTAATTTCATTTATCGAAAATTTAAGCAAATATCATAATTTTGACTTTTAATGAATATCATGAACCCACTATCCTATTCAAAAAAATATTAAAGTACTGTCAATCTAATCTCAATATCATTTATTTATTTAATATTAAAGCATGTTCAAGAAAATCTGAATATCATTTAATCAGGCTTCCACTGTATGGCTACACAAATAGGGTGACCAAAACAAAATTTTTGCGAGTGTTTGAATATAATTAACCTACTCTCCAAGAGAAATTTTTTTATATTACATACTTTGCTTCAGCAATAACAAGGGATGAACAGGCATGATTACATTATAGATTACACTGACATCGAATTCATACTGATGGCATCGATCCACTGATTATTTACAAAAAGCAACACACATTCCAATCAAATAAAGTTTAGTGAGAAATGCACTCGAAATGAAGGCCAACTGTAAATCCTAGGAATGCACCCAGGATTTATCAAATCTGTGAAGGCCATCTGTAAATCAAAGAAATACACAAAAAAATCAAAAACATCTGTGAATGCCAACTGCAAATCAAATGAATGCACACAACTTAGCTAAATTGATGTTAGATGATTCATACAACAAATATAAATGCTTCAACCAAACAAATCATAATCAAATTAAGTAAACTTATTCCACCACGTTAATAATCTGCACAATCCACGTTAGTAGTTCAATATAGAACCTGCATAATTTACATTACAATAATCCAAACAAAGATCAGACCAACCCTAAATTCAAGACCATGTTACAATTTTTCAAACAGAGTACAAACCATGCACCCTAACGTGCTTAGTACAACTGAAAGTTTTAGTTTACAATTTTTCAAACACAAAATTAAGTTTTACCGCCAAGACCAACAATATTCAGAACCATATTACAATTCAATATTACCGTCCAAATTGAAATAAAAGTTTCAAAACTCAGAAGATTAATCTTCATCTCCATCTATATCTCTATCTTCTTCTTCTTTTTCTTCCTCAAAATCTCCTTACCTACACCTTGAGGGACAGAATAAGAAATTATAGTTAGTATGGACTCACTGTATATGTAGAAATGACATCCAGAAATAAATTAAAGTAGATAATATTAATAGTCATTATTGAATCATCTAATTAGTACATTAACTGTAGTTGTGAAATTTCTAAAATATGATACAAATATTGATTCATACCTTGTTACAATGAACTGAAGATCGTCTTGGACGTAACTCCTCAAAGAGTCCAAATAATATGCTTTCATTAGTGACAGGTCAATGACAACCAAAACCCAATGAAAACTGTAACACCATATACACCCAGATATATACAGGTTATCGAGTTAGTGAGAAATTGTAGAAGAAAAATAAGTAAGAAAATGTATTACCTAGGGTTGTATGGCAAGAAAACAAGTCGACTTCCTTTTCGATATATCAAATTGTTACAAATATGTCGTGCCCTTGCATCCCGCTTTCCAAGAATGTCTTTCAAACCAGACGAGGAGACTATTCGCGGATTAATGAAGCAAACATCATCGACACGGTTTACCTCCTTTAATGAATGTACAACAACCTATATATGTAGTTTGCAGATTATTTAGATCAACTATTAATGTAATAACAAAAATTTGAAAAGCAAAGTATTCAATTACCTTATGTACATTTGGATGCAACTAATGATATACGCATTTTAATAAAATTTTTGAAATCCTCCTAGAACAGAATTGCAACGGTTGCGATATTAAATAATTTGCCAGAAAGTGGTACCGAAATTATAGTTTTTTCAACGATCAAGCATTGTACCAGTTTAGCAAAGCAGTCCATTCCAGGAGGATTTTTGAATGACCTTAGAATTCTAGTGGAAGCCCTGTTGGAGTTTTAACTTTAGTAGGCGTGTTCCTTTGCTCATTGGGAGCTTTCTTGTCCACCTTGGATGCCTAAAATACAATACATTTTCAGAGTAAAAATGTAGAAGACTAAATAATATGATATTTATACAAAGACTCTAAATATATTGAATATCTCTCTAATTAGAGTACCATGAAGAACTAAATCGGTTGGCCAAAGTATGTGAATATCCAATAGCATCCTTAATCTTAGTTACAGAGATATCTTCAGTGGAATAGGAAGCAACGCATCCTCGTACAATACCAATTCGATGGACACAATAACATTGGGGGCTTGTATTCCATAATGGTTCCTTTGGCAACAATATTATCGATGGAACCCACAGCCAATTGGCAAGCTTCTACTTTTAAAAGAAAGCATATAGAAAATTGCATGTCCCTTTTATTACTTCCATTTACTAAGATTTCAAGAATAAAGAAACTGGCATGTAGTACCTTTGTTTTACTCTTCGAGCTAGGTTTTGTTGCATCTACATCCATATCTTGATCAGTTTGTAGAGGAGATTTTTCACTTATAACCTTATCAGAAAAGTAGATACTGGTATCAGAAAAGTAGATACTGATTCAAGTAGGTACAGAAAAGTCCAACTTTCCAGAAAAGTTCAAGTAAAAAAAATGCAATTAGATAGTGTGCTCAAGTAGATAGTGTTCAGAAAAGTTCAAGTAGACAGAGAAGTCCAACTTTCTAGAAATAAACAAATAGAAAGATTGAAGTCATAGTTCACGGTATCGGCCGATACCGATCCGATACTGTCGATACCGATACGGTTTGGTATGTCCTGATACGATACCGACAGATAGATACTAAACGATACCGTCGATCCCGATACCCATAGGAATGGTCCGATATGATTCCGATACTGATACTTTGAACCTTGGCGAAGTAGATAGTGTGTGTCTACTTTACAATAAAATTGAAAGAGGGGATAAAAAAACCTGGTTCATCATCCTTGTCCTCTGCGAACCATCGGAGGCATAACTCGGTGCATTAACGGTAGGGACTGGAGGAATTGGAAAGTTGGAACCGGTATCGGATAATGGCGTAGCACAGAGACCTTGTGAAAGTAAGCTGTTTATCATCTTATTTTTTTCTCTCAATCTCATCAAGCAACTTCTTTTTCTCCTCCTCCCAGGCAGTCGGAATTTTAGGAGTGTTGAAAAAAGATCTTGGGGTGACATATTTCCCTATTGCCGTAACAAGACCACCGTGCTCGGGCCTCTCCCTTGCATATCCAAAAGCATATATGTTTTAAGGAATCAACAACTCTCAGAACTATTTTCTTTTTCACTTCATCCTATAAAAAGAATGAATTTATGTTAGCATCTTAATATGAAGTTGTGCATGAAGAATGAAAATGAAATACAGTTAAGACTTGCTTACAATTTTATCCACCATTGCTTGTGTGACTGGATCATAAACTATCGATAGATCATCACCTTCATTAGAATCTTCATTATCAACCCTACTATTCTTTTTGTTGAACTTGTGCCTACATCCTGTCACGACCCGTACCCACTGTGAGGACGAGAACGTAACAACCCCAGCCTATGTCAGTGTCGGTGGTAGAACGTTGTCCTAGGTCACAATATCTAACAATATAAAGCTAAGCATTTATACTCCCCGAATGGGGGTGACATAGCAGAAAATAAACTCAATCACAACTAAGGAAGAAGAAGCACGATATGATATAGAACTCAAGGAAAATACAGATCATGATCAAATAGTCTAAGATAACATCTCAGCAGATATCCAGAGTACAGGGTCTCAGCTACTGAATATGAAAGAATATATACAACCCAAATCTCAAAGATAGAAATAAAGTCTAACTACTAGTCTCAAGACAACATAAGTAAGATAAAGCCTAACTAAGCTAGTCTAGGCAGTAGGGTAAAGTCGTCAGCTAGAGCTGTCCTGCAGAAGGTATCCACACAGGTCTCCTCCTCGTCCTCTGTAATATTTTCAGCAGGTCCAGTCAGGACAGGAGCGAGCACAATACATCTCAACAGTTCATAGCAGGTTAGAAAATATAATCATGCAGTAAAGTAAGATATAGATACTGAAGGAAATGCAGTATCTAAACAGAAAGAGAGAGAGAGAGAGCTGTAATAAAATATCTACCATAAATAGAGACTAACAGTGGCTAGTGAGTCAGAGTAATATAGACATGTAAATGGCATAGGATGATTCTGATGCTGCACTATGGAAAGATTCTGATGCTACACTACTTGGATATTATTCACATGTCTACTTCTACTCCCCCGTACCCCCAATCAATACACAAGGATCCAACCATGTTATGTTATGATTCTATATAACGGCCCCCGAAGGGTGGTACATAGTAGTCCCATAAATGGGGATTCTGGGAAACCCAATAAATGGGATAAGGATTCAAGGAAAACTCTGTGATCATAAGAGTATGTCACAAGTGATCAAAGAACCAATGAAGCATAGTATACGCCATATAAGTAAAACGTACAGAACATGTAGTACCCGATGCTCCTGAAGGGATAACATCTCAAGAAGGAATCCATATAGTACTAATCAGTGAGACCAACGTGACAGTATCAAGTAAAGTAATTTAATGCAGGAAAATAATTTAAGCAGGATATGAAATGATCAGAGAATTACTCGCCTGTATCTGAGTGTCCGGATGAAATGTACTGTTCGAGGAGAGGTGTCTGGCTCCTAATCAGAACAGCACAAGTCACAACAAGTCTAAAATGATAAAAAGATGCAATTCAATGCATTCTAAATGAATCTAGGTCAATCTAGGCCAAAGTCAACTTTGGTCAACCTTGGTCAACTAAGAAGTCAAACCTAGGTCAACTATGGTCAAACTAGGTCCAACAAGTCTAAACTAGGTTAAACAAGTCTAAATAGTCCATTCTAGGCCTAACTAGTCCATACTAGTCTAAACAAGGCTAAACTAGCTTATGCTAAGCATACCAAGTCCTTACAACCTATACTAGCTAGTACACACCACAACTCAAACCAAGTCACCACAAGTCATTATACACATAGGGTAGCCATATACATATATATGGATACATACACATTACCTAATATATATACATATATATACATTACATATATATAAAATCACATATAATATATACATACATGTCAATCTATGCTATAGGGACTAAATATATTATATGTATTAACTTATATATATATATATAATAGATATATAAACCTACATCACTATAGACTCTATAGATACTAATATGCATTTACATACTATAGGCCTATACAATACACATACACATATTCATATATATAGGTATAGAGGAAATAGAAAGAAGAGTGAGGGAGAGGTGCCAATGTGAGAAAGAGAGTGATGTGTTGTGTTAGAGTGTCAAAAGGGTAGACAGGAATTAGAAGTGTGTGTGACTGTGTGTGTGTTTATGAGAGGAAAATGTGTGTTTCCTGGGTGTAGTGTTCCAGGAATAGGGTGTCAACTATTAGAAAGTTGTATGTGAGTGTTAAAGTATGTGTGGTGTATACAAGTGAGTGTCAAACATGTTATAGCTAGTGTATGTGTGAAGAGTGAGTGAGAGGGGACTTAGCTAGGTGTGTGTGTGTGTGTCCAGAGTGTGTAAACTGTGATAGAAAATGTGAGGAAACAGTTAAGAGTGTGTGTGTAAGTGCTTGTGTGTGTGTGTGAAAGAAGTGTGTATAGAGAGAGTCTTTGAGCAGTCCAATTCTGGACAGAAAAGGAAAGGAAAGAAATCAATTCATGTATACCAACAGTACCCAGTTCAGTCCAATACTTAAAGACCCCAATTCACACCCAATATCCATGAAATACACCCAAATTCAACCCATAGGTAGAAAACATGTAGAAAAACCAATTCAGAGACTTAACCCAATAATCAACATCAAACAAATGGCTAATTAAGCAATTCAAATTCATTTTTTCAAAATCTAGAAAACACAGGAAATACATATGTATCAGGTTTTTAGGGAATAGGGAATTAATGGTATAAATCATTTCAAAAATATAGATTTAATGGTTGGTAATTAAAATATAATATTTAAGTGTGTCCCAGTGTCCAACACGTGTCCACCATTATGACATAATCGTGTCCAAACACAAAACAGACACCTACATTGCACACTGACACAGAAATCCAGTGCAGCCTCGTGCACGAGTGCACGCATGTCGTGCACCCGACACAGGACACTTCGTGTCTCGTGCACCCACCCACGTGTTCGCCAGGTGTCAGGCTTCTTTCGTGTCACCCTGTACCGCCGTGTCGTGTCGCATAGACGTGTCCACCACAGCGTATCTGAACCCGACTACACGACTAAATCAGTCAGTGAAATTCCAGTGCATGAGTTCGTGCTCGCTCGATACGACACGGGGACACGTGAGACTTGACACACGTGGTGTCAGTCATTGCCCCATAGTGTGTGTCGAATCTCGTGTCCAGTGGTCGCGTGTCGTGTCCGGTATAGCCCCCGAACAGCAGGACAGTGTGTGCAGTATGTCAACCCGCGTGTTCGTGTCCCTATCCCGACACGACACGACACTAAAACCTACTCAGTCCCATAGAATTTCATAAGCAACACCTAGGACAACAAAACCATTCAAATATATTCCTGAAATTTGGTCGAAATGTCCTTTGGGATATTTCAGCAAACACTTAGACCTAGGTCGGATACGTGTCCGATACGGACACGAAATGGGTCCAAAATGACACAAAAATTTAGGGTTAGCTAGGGGACACCTAGATCTAGGTCTCCATGCAAAGAAATTCAGAATTTAATGAATTTTATATAGATTTACCTATAGGTGATCAAATGCAAGAAAAGCCTCAAATGGGGTGGTTCCTCTTGCTAGCAAACTTCTCCAAATTGACATAAATCTGAGAAAATCATGTACCAACAGCAAGAAAACTATATTTAGAACCTATTGAAATTTGTTTGAGGGAAAAGGAGCTAAAATGGAATTTCTATGGATTTGTCAAGATGGAAACTCACCTCCTTCCAAAACTTGTTCTTCCTAAAGAGGCTAGCCCTAATTTCTAGGAGACTACTTATAGGGTAGGAATCCCAAGAATGGGTCAAGTGGCCGGCCAAGTATGGGTTTTGGTTAGGGTTGCTAGTGGGTTGGGCTTAGTCATAAATCAATGTTTCAAAAATCACAAGTCATGACTTGTGATCAAAAGCTTTCTATTCTAATCTCTATATTCCTAATTGATTCTAATAACTAGAATAGGGTTAACTTAATTTAACCTAGGGTCTTATAATCTAGCCAAGTCCAACTCAACTAGGGTTAGCTTACCAAGTCAAAGCTAGTCAAAGTCAACCTAGTCAACCTTCATTCAAATAATTCTAAAATAAATCCTAAAAATTCCCATAAATTCAAATAAATTCTAATAAATTCAAATAACCCCAAAAATGACAAAAATACCCTCATCTGGAAAACTGGATGTTACAATCCTACCCACCTTATAAAAATTTCGTCCTCGAAATTAAAATGTTCCTACTCCTTCTAGGTCAAACCCCCACAATCAAAGTCTCAGAACTTAAATAAACATACGATTAAAAAGGACGGTATACAGGGTCATGGCATACGGTGGTAGTGAAGTCTCATCTAGGTATACTAGTCATGCTAACCAAAACGGTCATAGGGTATCAAAACACACAAGTCATCTAGGGTGCTAAACTAGAAAAGATACAGAAATAACAATCATCAAGACTGTAAGGCAGTCTACCCTCCTATATGAAAACTGGTACTTATCAAAAAAATAAAATATAATAAAGATAACTACTAATTATCTATTAAGGGATACTATTCAAGAAAATTAAAATCAAAAGTTAAAGGATGAAAGTCAATTGCATGGAATCCAATCACAATATGCATATATAGAGAGTGTGTTAGAGAGGAAAAAGCTAGCATTATGTAAATGTTATGTGGTTCGTGTGTGTATGGGTGTATGTGGACATGTTCATATGGTTAGATAGTAGACATGTGTATAGGAGGATTTGGGTTTCAAGACAATAGCTATCAAGTCACACTACTCATGGCATATTGGTTAAACAATCTACAATACACAACCCATTTGCTCATGACATGCATGGCTAACCATATATATATATGTAGAAATTTAGTTATGTATCTATATATATTATAACATGTATGCATAAACTCTATATATATCTATACAGGTATATGAACATAACATAGAGAGCAAAGGTTAGGTTTATATGGCAGTGTATACTAAGTTAGGGTGTGTGTGTCCTTGTACAGGGTATAGCTTAGTATTGAAAGGTTAAATCCAGTTTTAGTTCAGCATTTACATATAAAATCTAAAAATAAGCTAACATTTAAACCAGGATAATATTAACATAATACAGTTTCAAATTTTTAGGGATTTGAAACATCACAACTAACTCAATGCTCCCAACACATCCTAACATGATGGAGATGAACCCTAACATACTATCCATACATTTATCTATGCACACAGTTCAATATTACATATTAAATCTGAAATCGAACTAAACATTTGAAATCAATGTAAAAATGTAATCATGTATTCAGTTTTAGGATTTTGGAGAAATTTGATCATCAAACCAACCCAATGTTTATCACAACCTAACATGTAAGAATATGAAACCTAACATTATATTCCTACATACAACAATGTATATAGCTTAAAATATTATATTTAACAAAATAGCAATTTTGAACTAACATTTAAAATCCAGTATTAAGGGTTAATATGCACACAGTCTTAGATTTGACAAATTCAAACACAAAACTCAACCAAATTTTTTCTTGAATTGAAACCCTATGTATAACATACATGTGCAGTGATGTAAACATAACTAATAACATGAAATTTATATTTAATTTACGAATTTAAACAGGAAAAAGTAGAGAACCAGTCTCTGATACTGTACTGTATCAGAATATTGGGGTTTTGAGAATTTAAACATCAACAACATTTTAATATGTATTTAGATAGGTTGGTAATCAAAGTGTAGCATGCATACGTATCAGGCAAGGGTCTGCATACTACCTGTAAAGGTTGATCAAACATGACTGAACTCAACACAAAGAGAACTTAACTAAAATAGAAAACTGAACCAAATATAGGCTAAACAACATGTCAATAATCCTATACAACAATGACCTATAGATACTAACCAAAGCTATATCCCATATGCCAATACCCTCTGCAATCTATCTATTTATATAGACCTCTCAGTCTTAGGTGCAGCTACAACTATACTCAAGGACAGACTCTAGTCATGGGTGCCTCTCTGGGAAGGGTAAGGGAAAAATAATAACAATCATGAAGGCTGTAAGGCATACTAACATCCTATATATAATTGGTTGGTATTATAAATAACAGGGAAATCATCTACAATAGGTTAATATTCTAATACCAATGCTAACTATCATCTCTAGGGTACAGACACGCTACAAGTCGTCATATTATTTCACTATGAAGATCTACCTATGAACAAGCTCTACAAACTAAATATCCCTACTCCTAAGTTATTTACAACAACAGAAGGGTATGATGTTTAAAACCTTCTCAAGATACAACCTGTTAATCATATGCGTCTGGCCAAAATCATGTTGTCCAGAGTCTTCATCATGCTAGTGAGCAAGGCTACGATAATCACAGAGTCCTTGACTAAGGTACGTACCCTTAGGTTCATGGTATTTAAAATTTCTGTATTGCCGCATGCGACGGCAAAAAACCTTAAATTTCCATACCCGAGAAATACATCCAAAATCTGACTACATGTCCTCACTATGCCAACTAATACGACCGTCGAAGATTCTAGATTCCATAACTGAGGTGACCTAGTCTATATAATTTTCTAAGAAAGAAAAAAAGAAACCAACATAACAAAAGAGTAACATAACAAAATTAATCAATCAACAAGGAACAGATGGAATCGAATTTCAAGATTGTTATAAAAGACAATTTTGGGAATGAAATTGAGAAGAACGGAACTTGCAGTAAGATCTCCAATGGTCTGTGCATCCTCGACTGTCCTGCCGATAGTTCGCCCCTGCTGGTTTCCCCTGGTCTGTTGCTGATGCTGCATGAACGGCTGCTGCTGAGAGAAATCGGGAATAACGGGAAAAGGTCTCTATACAGACGGAGGTGCACCTCCAATGTAGCAGAAACGCCAACCTAAGTCGGCAAAATAGAAGCTGCGGTCTCGAGGCCCTGATGAACAGGACGAGAGGTGGCCAGCCTCTCGATAGTATTCCCCGGACCAGAGCGATGAGATCATGTCTCCATAACCATCATAAAGACAGATCAAAACAAGAAGCAATTACTGGGAATGAAGCGAAAATTCAAAGGAGGACAGTTTATATTCAAGGGAAGACAATAAATAGCAAATTTAGATAAAATGAATCTGATTAAGAGTTTTTCTAGTGTGATTGAGTACCCTCAAAAATATCCTAATCCTACTGCAGGATGTAGTGATACTCTAGTTCGAATACCACTACATAAACTCGACCTGCATGGACCACCACTAAAAATGTGTCACGACCCGCACCCTCTGTGAGGGTACGAGAACGTAACAATGCCCAGCCTACGCCGCAGTTGTCGGCTGTAGAACGCTGTCCTAGGTCACAACATCTAACAATATAAAGCTAAGCAGTTTATACTCCCCGAATGGGGGTGACATAGCAGAAAATAAACTCAATCACAACTAAGGAAGAAGAAGCACGATATGATATAGAACTCAAGGAAAATACAGATAATCAAATAGTCTAAGATAACATCTCAGCAGATATCCAGAGTACAGGGTCTCAGCTACCGAATATGAAAGAATATATATACAACCCAAATCTCAAAGACAGAAATAAAGTCTAACTACTAGTCTCAAGACAACATAAGTAAGATAAAGCCTAACTAAGCTAGTCTAGGCAGTAGGGTAAAGTCGTCAGCTAGAGCTGTCCTGCAGAAGGTATCCACACAGGTCTCCTCCTCGTCCTCTGTAATATTTCAGCAGGTCCAGTCAGGACCGGAGCAAGCACAATATATCTCAACAGTTCATAGCAGGTTAGAAAATATAATCATGCAGTAAAGTAAGATATAGATACTGAAGGAAATACAGTATGTAAACAGAGAGAGAGAGCTGTAATAGAAATATCTACTATAAATAGAGACTAACAGTGGCTAGTGAGTCAGAGTACAATATAGACATGTAAATGGCATAGGATGATTCTGATGCTACACTATAGAAAGATTCTGATGCTACACTACTTGGATATTATTCACATGTCTACTTCTACTCTCCCGTACCCCCAATCAATACATAAGGATCCAACCAGGTTATGTTATGATTCTATGTAACGGCTCCCGAAGGGTGGTACATAGTAGTCCCATAAATAGGGATTCTGGGAAACCCAATAAATGGGATAAGGATTCAAGGAAAACTCTGTGATCATAAGAGTATATGTCACAAGTGATCAAAGAACCAATGAAGCATAGTGATACGCACAGAACATGTAGTACCCGATGCTCCCTGAAGGGATAACATCTCAAGAAGGGATCCATATAGTACTAATCCGTGTGACCAACGTGACAGTATCAAGTAAAGTAATGTAATACAGAAAAATAATTCTAAGCAGGATATAAAATGATCAGAGAATGTACTCGCCTGTATCTGAGTGTCTGGATAAAATGTATTGTCCGAGGAGAGGTGTCTGGCTCCTAATCAGAATGGCACAAGTCACAACAAGTCTAAAATGATAAAAAGATGCAATTCAATGCATTCTAAATGAATCTAGGTCAATCTAGGCAAAAGTCAACTCTTGGTCAACCTTGGTCAAACCAAGAAGTCAAACCTAGGTCAACTATGGTCAAACTAGATCCAACAAGTCTAAACTAGGTCAAACAAGTCTAAATAGTCCAATCTAGGCCTAACTAGTCCATACTAGTCGAAACAAGGCTAAACTAGCTTATGTTAGCATACCAAGTCCTTACAACCTATACTAGCTAGTACACACCACAACTCAAACCAAGTCAAACCAAGTCACCACAAGTCATTATACACATAGGGTAGCCATATACATATATATATGGATACATACACATTACCTAATATACATATACACATATATACATTACATATATATAGAACTCACATATAATATATACATACATGTCAATCTATGCTATAGAGAGATAATATATATATATAGGCATGTATTAACTTATATATATATATATATATATATATATATATATATATATATATATATATATATATATATATATATATATATACCTACATCACTATATGACTCTATAGATACTAATATGCATTTACATACCTATAGGCCTATACAATACACATACACATATTATACATATATATATAGGTATAGAGGAAATAGAAAGAAGAGTGAGGAAGAGGTGCCAAGTGTGAGAGAAGAGAGTGATGTGTTGTGTTAGAGTGTCAAAAGGGTAGACAGGAATTAGAAGTGTGTGTGACTGTGTGTGTGTTCATGAGAGGAAAATGTGTGTTTCCTGTGTGTAGTGTTCCAGGAATAGGGTGTCAACTATTAGATAGTTGTATGTGAGTGTCAAAGTGTGTGTGGTGTATACAAGTGAGTGTCAAACATGTTATAGCTAGTGTATGTGTGAAGAGTGAGTGAGAGGGGACTTAGCTAGGGGTGTGTGTGTGTCCAGAGTGTATAAACTGTGTGGGAAAATGTGAGGAAACAGTTAAGAGTGTGTGTGCAAGTGCTTGTGTGTGTGTGAAAGAAGTGTGTATAGAGAGAGTCTGTGAGCAGTCCAATTCTGGACAGAAAAGGAAAGGAAAGAAATCAATTCATGTATACCAACAGTACCCAGTTCAGTCCACTACTTAAAGACCCCAATTTACACCCAATATTCCATGAAATACACCCAAATTTAACCCATAGGTAGAAAACATGTAGAAAAAACCAATTCAGAGACTTAACCCAATAATCAACATCAAACAAATGGATAATTAACCAATTCAAATTCATTTTTTCAAAATCTGGAAAACACAGGAAATACATATGTATCAGGTTTTTAGGGAATAGGGAATTAATGGTTTAAATCATTTCAAAAATGTAGATTTTATGGTTGGTAATTAAAATATAATATATAAGTGTGTCCCAGTGTCCAACACGTGTCCACCATTATGACACAATCGTGTCCAAACACAAAACAAACACCTATAGTGCACACTGACACAGAAATCCAATGCAGCCTCGTGCACGAGTGCACGCGTGTCGTGCACCCGACACAGGACACTTTGTGTCTCGTGTACCCACCCACGTGTTCACTAGGTGTCAGGCTTCCTTCGTGTCACCCTGTACCGCCGTGTCGTGTCGCTTAGACGTGTCCACCACAGCGTATCTGAACTCGACTATACTACTAAATCTGTCAGTAAAATACCAGTGCACGAGTTCGTGCTCGCTCGACATGACACGGGGACACGTGAGACTTGACACACGTGGTGTCAGTCATTGCCCCATAGTGTGTGTCAAATCTTGTGTCCAGTGGTCGCGTGTCGTGTCCGGTACAGCCCCCGAACAGCAGGTCAGTGTGTGCAGTATGTCAACCCGCGTGTTCGTGTCCCTATCCCGATACGACACGACACTAAAACCTACTCAGTCCCATAGAATTTCATAAGCAACACCTAGGATAACAAAACCATTCAAATAGATTCCTAAAATTTGGTCGAAATGTCCTTTGGGACATTTCATCAAACACTTAGACCTAGGTCGGATACGTGTCCGATACGGACACAAAATGGGTCCAAAATAACACGAAAATTTAGGGTTAGCTAGGGGACACCTAGATCTAGGTCTCCATGCAAAGAAATTCAGAATTTAATAAGGTTTATATAGATTTACCTATAGGTGACCAAATACAAGAAAAGCCTCAAATGGGGGGGTTCCTCTTGCTAGCAAACTTCTCCAAATTGGTATGAATCTGAGAAAATCATGTACCAACAACAAGAAAACTATATTTAGAACCTATTGAAATTTGTTTGAGGGAAAAAGGAGCTAAATAGAATTTCTATGGATTTGTGAAGATGGAAACTCACCTCTTTCCAAAACTTGTTCTTCCTAAAGAGGCTAGCACTAATTTCTAGGAGACTACTTATAGGGTGGAAATCCCAAGGATGGGTCAAGTGGCCGGCCAAGTATGGGTTTGGGTTAGGGTTGCTAGTGGGTTGGGCTTAGTCATAAATCAATGTTTCAAAAATCACAAGTCATGACTTGTGATCAAAAGCTTTCCATTCTAATCTCTATATTCCTAATTGATTCTAATAACTAGAATAGGGTTAACTTAATTTAACCTAGGGTCTCATAATCTAGCCAAGTCCAACTCAACTAGGGTTAGCTTACCAAGTCAAAGCTAGTCAAAGTCAACCTAGTCAACCTTCATTCAAACAATTCTAAAATAAATCCTAAAAATTCCCATAAATTCAAATAAATTCTAATAAATTCAAATAACCCCAAAATTGACAAAAATACCCTCATCTGGAAAACTGGGTGTTACACATCCCGTTTTTGCTTCTTCCGAGCTAGCTTCCAAAATAGACAGCAGTCTACTTGGTCCTCAGAATATGTACCATCTTTCTTCTGTTTTTTAGAAAAAGTCATTATATAAAACTCACAATACTGACTTAAAATTCAAATTGAGATATATAAAACTCAAATACTGACTTCAAATTCAAAATGAGATCACTTATAATTTCTTCTCTTAAACAGGCATAGCCTTTTCGGCTTAGCCTATTGTTATATACATGCTTCATTCTCCGGCTTTGTTGCACTTTGTGCCGGGACTGAAATGATGATGTAATTTGCTTACAGTAAGTAAGAATTTCTGAAGTTGCAAAGTTAAAACATAATTAACACTACTATACCTAAAAGTCGTTAGAAGACGAGTTGCCACAAACTTGGACCATTCACTTTGATTGATAAAATCATAGTTAGGAGTGAGATTTCGAAGAACTGCAAGTTTGTCCATATTTGAAAGAACATAAGCTGTCAATGTATGCCGGAATGATTTTGATGCAACACCCATTGTTTGCATTAAATTTTTTTAGCTCTTGGATCAAGGAGAAAAGATTGTTGCATATGAAGATTACTACAGTTTAGAACCATAAGTAGTAATAAATGAACTCAAAATAATTTTTCTACATAAATAAAAGTTACCTCCACTGAGGACCATGCATTGTCTTTAATATTTTGAGGGACTTTTTGCCAATCGTCATAAGTAATGGGTATCATACAACGTGCAATAACCCCAATCAAGCTAACACATTATGCACCAGCCTCCCCAATAGGCTGTCCGGCCTCATTGAATGTGACAATTTTTTTCATTCCGTCACTTCTTCGCTTGATAGTTTTCTCAATTTTTATAGTACCTCTTATTGCTTTTTGTTTTTGTACTTCCTCCACTTGGGGAGGGTTCATCTCTATAACCTGTGACAAAGACAAGCATGTGACAAAAGCTAACTTGATTAGGAGGATAATGCCTAAGTGGTTCTCTGATTGGCGTCACCACTTGATCATACAAAAACAAACACATAATATAATGTATGTGTTTGTGTGTCTCCCTCCAAAGATTTCCATTCATAACTGAACCTGTTTTAAACCTAGTTAAAAACCAAACGTCCATTTCCTATATATTGTGTCAGAATTCCATATATATGTCTCAGGAACAACAATTACCAGAAAAAAAAAATGATGCATACCTCTTTTGATAGACAACACTTACTAAATAATATATCACATAATATGATGCATACCTCTTTTGTTGACCACTTTTTTTAATTTTTGGAAGGTGTCATATTAGGCATGCTTGATGTCTGCAAGGTAGCCGAAAAAGGCTATAAAATAATATGCAAACATGTTTGATCAAACTATATATGTCAAAGAAATAAGTAGAGGAGATTTTACAATATGTCTAACAAAGTAAGTGGATAGTATCAGTAAAAATAGGCCGAAGTAATCGTATGAGTTCAAAAAACAAAATTCATTAATGTCATATATGATAAAAAACTTGTGTCCAACATTTACTTATCAACCTAATTCCTTCACAACCTACTCTTTTATATCACATATGATCATCATCCCCAGCATCAAATAATATATCAGTGTTCATCGATGGATTAGCAAAAGGATGATGTTCCATTGTATTGTCCAGGTCTTCATCATCTTCTTTGTGTATATAGTCTTTTTGACCCATGGACAAAACAACAGACCATTGAGGATCAAGTTGGTCTTTTATATAAAATACTTGCTTGGCCTGTGAAGCTAAAACAAAAGAATCTGATTTGTACCAAACTTGATTAAGGTCCACCAATGTGAAACCAAGTTCATTAACCTTAACACCCTTACTATCGACCCAGTCGCACTTAAATACTAGAATTTTGAAAGTGTGATAATCAAGCTCCCATATTTCTGTGATAACCCCGTAGAAACACATGTCCCCTATTATAGGATTCTTATATTTCGAACATGCAATCTGCATTGTCGTAGCTACAAGACTAAATCTACTATTTTGGGTAACTCGAGCGTTGTCACGACCCTTCGTGTGATAGCGACAACCATTAATAACGTAGCCAGAACACTTAAGCACATGGTGGCTAGGCCCTTGTGCTATCTACTTTACAGTTTATGAAATATCTTCTCTTTCGTTAAATTGACCGCCAACCTGCAAAGTTTTATATTTATTAAAAGAAAACTTAACATCTAAATAAGTTAGAATATAACTACAATAATATTGCTACAACTTCTACCTTCTCCTGTAACCATTGGAGAAATGTTTGATTGTGTTTGTTATGCAACCATTTTTTATTTTAGATTTAAGGGAATATTATGATTGTAACCACTCCATATGCTCACTATCAAGACATTATAACAAACTTAAACATATAATTTTCTGACAATTTTTATACAATGAATAAATAGAAAATTTATGATAAAGATGCTTACTCAATATAAGGTTGAATTTCATCTGTATTCTCCAAAACATATAAATGGGCTTGTTGCCATTCTTCATGATCAACTGCAATAATGCGACCTCCAGGCAAAGGTTGGCCATCTTTAACGTTGCCCTTCCTTGCAAGTGGATTTCCTACTGCTTCAACATATGATAAATACTCGCTACAAAATTCTATTGCTTCTTCTGCAATGTAATATTCTGCAATGCATCCTTCGGGACGGTTATAATTGTGCACATAACCCTTCAAGGGTTTCATGCTCCTTTCAAATGGATACATCCATGTCAGAAAAACAGGTCCATATATCCTGACTTGGACAACAAGATGAAGAGTTAAATGGACCATAATGTCAAAGAAAGACGGTAGAAAATACTTTTCCAACATGCATAATGTGACCACAAGATCATTTTGAATATCGTATAGCTTATTCACATCCACCACTTTATTGCAAATTGCATTGAAGAAGAAGCAAAATCAAGTAATAGCAACTCTAATCGACTTAGGCAAAATTGAAAGGATTGCCACGGGTAGTAGTTGTTGCATTAGTGCATGACAATTATGGGATTTTAGACCATAAAGTTTTAAATCTTGCATTAAGACAAGATTTCTGATATTAGAAGAGTAACCTTCAGGAACCTTTACGTCTACCAATGTTTGACAAAATATCTTCTTTTCATCCTTCGTCAATGTATAACAAGCACGCGACAAATATGTTCGTTTCTTTTCAAAATCAGGTTTTAGTTCAGTCCTTAAACCCTCGTCCACAAGATCAAGATGAGCATTGACTCCATCCTTTGTCTTTCCAGGAATATTGAGCAATGTACCATATATGCTCTCACAAACATTTTTTTCGATACGCATAACATCGAGTGTGTGGCGGATATGCAAGTGTTCCCAATAGTCAAGTGTAAAGAAGATTGACTTCTTCTTCATCCATATTCTTTCACCTAACTGTAATGCTTTGCACTTTGAATGTTTCTTTCCCCATGAGTTCAAAATTTCACCAACCTTGTCTAATATATCCTTTCCGCTCAATGGTGTTGGAGGATCGCCAAATTCTTGCTTACCATTGAAAACTTTCTTTTGAGTGCGATACGGATGATGTTGTGGGAGAAACCTCCTTGTACCAGTATACACATTTTTACCACTATGTTTCAGCCTAAGCGCATAAGTATTTTTCTCGCATATGGGGCAAGCATAATACCCCTTAGTAATGCAACCAGACAGATTTCCATATGCAGGAAAATCGTTGATAGTCCACAACAATACGGCCTTTAAAGTAAAGAACTCTCTTTTTGTGCATCATAAGCATCAACTCCCTCTTCCCATAAAAGATTTAAGTCCTCAACTAATGGTGCTAAATAAACATCAATATCATTGCCCGGCTGGTTTGGACCTGAAATCAATAGCGACAACATCATGAATTTTCTTTTCATGCACAACCACGACGGTAGATTATAGGTAACCAATATAACTGGCCAACAACTCTACCTACTACTAAGGGACCTATGTGGATTTATGCCATCAGCTGAAAGAGCTAATCGAAGGTTTCTAGGATCTTTTGCAAAATTTGGCCACTTATGGTCAACTAGCTTCCATGATGCGGAGTCTGCAGGATGGCGAAGTTTGCCGTCAACTACTCTTTCATAAGCATGCAAAGTTAAGTCATTTGCTATCTTTGGGGATTGAAACATTCGTTTAAACCGAGAAATGGGAGAAAAATACCACAATAGTTTGGTAGGAACTTTTTTACTAAAAACTTGGTGAGGATCATTAGTTGCCTTCGTCCATCTTGATGTTCCACAAGTGTGACAATCCGATAAATCACTATATTCCTTTCTATAAAGTATGCAATCATTGGGACATGCATGTATTTTCTCATATTCCAAACCCAGAGCTTTCATCATCTTCTTAGCCTCGTACATTGATGAAGGTATTTCATTTTGTGTTGGGAACATATCATAAAGAGTTTTCAACAACTCTGAAAAGCTACAGTCAGACCACCCAAATCTTCATTTAATGTTATACAATCTCATCAATCCTAATAGTTTTGTATACTTTGAACAACCAGGATACAGAGGCTTTTTAGCATCTTCGAGTAGAGAAATAAATGACTTACAGTCACCAGAAATATGTTTATATGCAGCATTAACCATTTTCACAGCATCTATAGCATCTTCAAAGGAGTCGTCTTCATAGCCGTGTGTTTCTTCAGCATATGTTGCAAAGCTTGATGATCCTATCTTCTCGTGTTTCTCACCATGCAAAACCCATACTATATAACTTCGATCCATACCCCTCCTAAACAAATGTTTTCTTACGACCCCTAACGTTTGAAATGTCAGGTTTCTACATTTTTCGCATGGACATCTAATAGAATTAGGATTACTTGAATGGAGTTTTGCAAACTCAAGAAACTCTTCTACTCCTTCCTCATATTCCCTACGCATTCAATCCTTTGACATCCACGATTTGTCCATTTTGGGTTGGATTAGAATAGAAGTGCCTACACAGGTTAATATAACATGTTAGCCATGATTTAGACATGTAACTCTACTTAGCAAGATACAAATGCAATATAATATTGTAATAGTCTGTATACCTGAGCTTCAACTTTAGACGACCTTAGTCCACTCTTTAAGGTCTTACCTTCATCCTTTCCTGCAACCAAAATATGGCAGAGCTATTTTTTAAGCTACAATAGTATTTTTTTTAAGAAGGGGAATGCAATCTATACAATGCAAGACTCAGAAAAAACCATCTAAGAATGTGCAATGCAAGTTCAAAGGGTATCTAAAACTAGTAGAAGACAATTCTTGCAAGTATTTAAACCCTTCACATTGAAGAACCATTCATTCTACAAATAAAGAAACGAACAATTCTCAGGTACATACGCCTAGAAATTAAGGAATTAAGGACCCTTCACCTATTTGTGAAACATTGAAGTAGGAAGAAACTAAGAGTTTATGCATTTCAAATAAAAAATTAAGATCCATCTAGAAATTAAGGACCAACGATAACTAAACATTGAGATACATCTAAAAATTGAAATACATCCAAAATCAGTGTATACTGATACACCTACTGATACGTACCCAAAACCCTTACACATTTATAAAACAAACACCAACTATTAGGAATATGGCAATTTCACAAAATTCTTACACAAACACCTACAGGAAGATGGCAATTTCACAAAACCCTTACACATTCATAAAACAAACACCAACTATAAGGCCCAAAAAATAAAAAAAAACTTATGCATAGAAAAGAGGAGAAGATGGCAATTTCAGAAAGCTTACAGGAACAAATAATCTCCATCGAATTAAATTCTACAAATAAACAATAAACCTTACAAATTTTAAAGTTCAAAAGTACTTGAAGTCCCCTAAGTGAACCCTAGCCATTCATCCAACAAAAAAACTAACAAACCCATTTAAGTTCTTACATTGAAGACATATATCATAGCATCCATAAACCTTACAAATTTCTCGAGTGTTTGTGTCGAGTCTGATATGTGTTTGTGACATTTACAATATCAATACCATCCAAAAGACCATTAGCATGCAAAAAAAAAGAACTCAACTTGGCTAGAAATGAAATAAGCCTACTCCATTACTTGTTCAACTACAAAAACCACATTGAATGTATGAATACAGAGGACAACATCCAAAAACCCACTTCTTTATAATCAAACCCACATTGAATGTATCAACACAGAACATAGCATCCAAAAACCAATTTGTTCGCCGTTAGAAGTCCTTCAAAAAAAGGGACTCATTTTGGCCCATTATAATAAAAAAAAACAAACAAAAGCCACCTGAACCAACAACAGATAACAAAGAGAATACAGACACATACAAAAAATGGTTGGTAGCGAGAGAAAAATTCTAAGTGAACCCTTAGTTGCAATGCACAGAGAAAAATCCTAAGTTTACGAACGAAGTTGCCACCAAAAAATCCTAACGTGAAGAACGAACGAAGTTGGCACAAAAAACCTAGGCATAAAATTGAATTTCAGAGAGAGAAAATTAAAGGCATTATACCGCACGGTGAAGATCGAAGTTGCCGCATTGTAAAGAACGGTTGTTGAAGCCTAGTGTTTTCTCCAGCACGAAGTTGTTGAAGCCTAAGGTTTTCTCCAGAGCAGTATCGAAGTGGAGGGGTTTTCTCTAGACCGGTTAGGTTTTCTCCAGAGCGGTTTCTAAGACGGGGAGAGAGGGGTTCCTGAGGGAGAAGAGAGAGGAGAGGTTTCTGAGAAGGGGAGATGTCACGATCCGCTACCCAAATCGTTGGGCCGGGCCGAGACATGTCCAGCCTACGCTTGAGATAAAGCATAGTAAGCTGTTCTAAAGACAAATAAGATAATACCAAAGTGTGCTAACAGTTCTATATGTAATAATGAGTCAGAATATATGCAAACACAAAATCATCTCGTATATAAATATGTTCCAAGTACATGGCCAAAATGTAAAGCTGGATACAGGCCCAGTCACAAAATACATTGTCTAACAATATGACGACTCTCAAAGTCCCGAGCATCTACACAAACTAGATGAGTTTCTTCGCAGGTGCATCCTTGTAAAGTAAAGCCTGATCCTCGACAGTAACTCCATAATAGGAATCGCATAGTAACTCCTCCTCGATAAGTATACCTACAACGTTATCCTGTCAGGACGGGAGCAAGTACTGATTCTAACAAACTAAGTATACGAAACATGAAATGAATAGAAGTGTAA